>SMGT01007031.1:335767-367849 GCA_004794575.1 Lanistes nyassanus | reverse complement strand
AAAAAAAATTTAAACAGACTAGCGACATATGAGACTCACTGTACTCTTGGGCATCAGGGGCAATGTGTGAAGAGTAGTCAAGAAAAGTGGCGTTCCACCTGCAGCAACAAAATGAAATTTTTGGCATTTCAACTTAGTTTGCAGTCTGGACCATGGTTTTATTCATATCTCAAATTAAGCCCCACTAAACACTCTAATAAAGCAAGGACACAAGACAATGAAATGATTCTGTTCCGACATAAGAATATGGTGCAGTCATTGACACCATCCTTCCCCCAGCCCCACCCACAAAATAGTACAGAAAAATCAGCTAATATATTGATAATATATGTACTCTTGTTTGTGTTTCCTTCGCTCCCTTGCACATCAACATACCCTCTTACTCTCTACACTCCGTTGCACATCAACATACCCTCTTATTCTCTACACTCCCTTGCACATCAGCACTTGGATACCCAACATATTCCCTCACTCTCTACACTCCTTTATACACCAACATGCTCTCTCACTGTCTACACTCCCTTCTACGCCAACATGTTCTCTACACTTCTTTATACACCAACATAGTCTCTCTACACTCCCTTATACACCAACATGCTCTCTCACTCTCTACACTCCCTTACACACCAACATGCTCTCTCACTCTCTACACTCCCTTACACACTAACATGCTCTCTCACTCTCTACACTCCCTTACACACCAACATGCTCTCTCTCTCTACACTCCCTTACACACCCAACATGCTCTCTCACTCTCTACACTCCCTTATACACCAACATGCTCTCTCACTGTCTACACTCCCTTCTACGCCAACATGTTCTCTACACTTCTTTATACACCAACATAGTCTCTCTACACTCCCTTATACACCAACATGCTCTCTCACTCTCTACACTCCCTTACACACCAACATGCTCTCTCTCTCTACACTCCCTTACACACCCAACATGCTCTCTCACTCTCTACACTCCTTTACACACCAACATGCTCTCTCACTCTCTACACTCCCTTACACACCAACATGCTCTCTCACTCTCTACACTCCCTTACACACCAACATGCTCTCTCTCTCTACACTCCCTTACACACCCAACATGCTCTCTCACTCTCTACACTCCCATGCACACCCAACATGCTCTCACTCTCTACACTCCCTTATACACCCAACATGCTCTCACTCTCTACACTCCCTTACACACCCAACATGCTCTCACTCTCTAGACTCCCTTATACACCCAACATGCTCTCACTCTCTACACTCCCTTGCACACCCAAAATGCTCTCACTCTCTACACTCCCTTATACACCCAACATGCTCTCACTCTCTAGAATCCCTTACACTTGTAATCTCAGCATACTCTTTTGTCTCTTGTCCTTCAAGACTAACCTCTTTTCTCCAGTGATGCTGTCAAACATCACGATTGAATACTCTGAAAGGAAACATAATGACCTCGTCAGTCATGGTGGATTTATTGGCTTCCAGTGCCATCAAAAATAGAAATAGAATTTCATCTGTCAAGTCCAAATCTGATCATTTACCTGGTGACATACAGGCTCAGGCTTCTGTTAACGATCAGGGTCAATAATTTTTTTGTTGTCGTTTTGTTTTTGAAGAGGGAGTCACTGTTTACATTTTGGAAGTCAGTAGATAAAAAACTGCTGAATTTCACAATTCTATTTGTATGACGTTCTGAAAATCTCTGCTTGAGGGAGACAAGTACATTTTTTGTGCATCTAAAGCCAATGTCATTGAAGCCTGTCTGGGCATTACCGGAAATCCTGCAGACTGTCTTCCACACAGGTCAGTAATCAGCTACCAGACCATGAGTACAAGAGAGGTGTACCTGTGCGCCCCAGATACAGCAGGTCTTTACTTGATGAGGGACAAGTTTTCTGCACACCATCCATAGTAAGTGTCTGAACTTTGGTCCCACTAAATGGATCAATGGCCAGCCAAATGTCGCGTTTTGTTCCTGACATGGACAAAAACAAGGTTTTAAACTTTTAAAGCAAATCAATGTAATCTTCATGCAAAAATTCAAAGACATACCTTTTTCTGTCATACATGAATTTTCATGATGTTCCATAAGAAACTAAGTGCAAGGGAGGGAAAGACACCACAATGTCCTTATATTTAGTAATCTTTACACAAGAACCAAAAAGTAGAACATGTCAAAATATCATCATCGTCATCTGTTCTGTACCCATGGAGACCACTGGAACACCACTGACGACTTGGCAATCAGTGTTCTCCATTTCTCTCCATCCTCTGCAAGTCTTTGGGTTTCCACAAATGTTAGGTCAGTCCACTCTTGAATTTTGTTTTCCCATTGCTTTCTCAGTATGCCTCCCTGTACTGCACCTTGCAGATATGTTTTTGCAAGTCCTGGTGGTCGAAAGATGTGCCAGTACCATTTCAGTTTACGCTTCCTCACAGTGGTCATCAGGTCTTCATTAAGGCTTGCTGTATCATCTTTCCTACTGCCTCATAGGAGAAATAGAAATAGAATTGTCATGTATGAGATATGAAGGACCTTTTTGAAACACCTCATCTTGATGGCTTGAATCCTTCTCTACACATTGGCTGTCAGGGTCCATGTCTCACAAGCATAGACAAAGATGGGGATGACTGGGCATATATCAGTCTTATAACAGAACTGAGGGCGACGTTGCAATCCAGAAGGGTTTTCAGTTTTGTAAGTGCTGCAACTGTTTATGTTATTCTGCAAGTACTTCCAGCTTTCACCATCATTCCCCTGGATAAAAGGCCCAACATGCACACAAAGAAATAGTTGTAATCCTAATGAAACTCCACTAAGCAATTGTGCTGATTTTTCCTCAAGTCTTCTTCCGAATGAACAAGGTAGTGTGCTCAAGAGCAAAGAACTCTATATAAAACCAGAATAATTTTGGGTCCAAGGGAAGGAACTCTATAGAGAAATGATTCCTGTACTGTAAAATATGAGTGACATCCCTTACCAGCGAACAACTTTTGCTTTATAAGTTTTTAAGGTCACTGCTTTGTCAGTGGCAGAGCGGTGATAACCGAATCTCTGCTGCGGAAAAGGCAATACGTCAAGAATGAGTTATGCACACTTTGTGCAGACAAGACAAACAAAAAACATATGTATATCGATACAAAAACAAAAAAGGGGACACATAGGACCTCTTCGAAATCACAAACCAGCAGAAGGGCATAACACTAACCAAACAGGTCGGGAGAAATAGATGGCATCTTTTCAGCTTCCAGCTGCAGTCTGTTGAGTATGACCTTGAAATTAAATGCAAATTTCTTTATCTAAATTTGTGTTTCTTTAGCAACACTTACCATGACCCAAAGTGGACTCCCACAACAGGCTGAGCCCTACCCGATTCAAATTCTGCACCCAGGCACTGCGCTGGCAGTGCCTCCACGCCTTCCCGGTGCACAACAAGCCACCGGCCTGTGGGGGAACAGGAGCAGGGGATTCTAAGGCAGGCCCCCCCATTGGGGGTGCTGTCATCTACCTGGAGCACCATGACCCTGACCCCTGGGGGGGGGTGCCAAGGCCACCCTTAGGCTGGGACTTGGGGCCAGGTTTGTGCTTCTTGGAAGCAGCTGGCCGTGACCCACTGGAAGGGGCGCTTGCGGGTATCCTTGGAGAAAAGCAAGGCCTCGAACTGGCGCTCCTGATTGGCGGAAGCTAACATGTCCACTGTCTGTTGGATGTAAAGTGCAAAAAACACTAAGTCACAAAGGCAAACAAAGAGCGTGTGTAAGACAGAAGTAGCAAGGAAAGAACACAAATCACTTCCCTGTAAAAACCGTCGGCGACGCGCAGAGGTAGGGAAGAAGGACCGCCAAGGCAAAGCCACACTGTGAAGGCTTGAAGTGGGAGACAGTTCACGCACACATCCGGCCAGCAGCTAAGCGCTTGAGAAAGTCAGCTTGACCTAGTCAGTGAGCTATGTGGGTTATTTTTGTTTGGAGGGTGTGGTTCGGGATCGGTAATTAAGAATATAACACTATTGTGACAAGAAACTTTGCTTTGGTGGCTGATCAGGCTGATGGTGCAGTAGGTCTGGCTTAGCTGCAAGTTGTCTTTTTTGGGAAGTGTGACAATCAGAGACAGGTGGATGGCTGAAAATTGTGATCCGCGTCTCCACATCTATGTTATCATCAGCACCAAGGACAGTCAGTGGTGCAAATTATCCATCATTGCTCGAAACTCTTGTGCTATTTGTGGATCCTTCAGCCATCGAAGGTCAAATTTTATCCTGATAATTTTGGTTAACCTTTTTCAGGTGAAGATGAAAGGTCGCCACCACCAAGTCATGGTACTTCCACTGTCGACTCCTGGTAAGCTTCTTATTCTTGCAGTTTTACACCTGACCAGAAGCGTCTGTGAACCATAATGAAGTCAAATTTTTGTTCCTGCTGGGAGAGTAACATGTCCATCTGTATCTGTAGGTGGTTGTAGCTGGCAAATTCCATGAGTCTTAGGCCTCTCTCGTTAATCTTGTTCCCTGCCAGTTCTTTCAGATGTCCTCTCCCACTTAAGCATTCCATTCTCCTTCCACAAAGAGGATGTCTTCTTTGGTGTTTGGTCCATAACTTCTTGTGGCTGGTTGTAGAACTCGAAGAAGGTTCTAATATACATCTAAGAAATTAACCAATACAGGAGTCCCTTCCTATTACGACACCTCTCCCGACAAAAAAAAAAAAACAATAAAAAAAAGCACCCAAAAAAGTCTTAACAGTGGACTGGTCATAACATAACATGCACTACAACGACCATCTCAGGACTTGTTACTGTAAACTTGTGCCTGCATGTATATACTTGTATGCTGTTCTTTAAACAAAAAGACTAAAAAAGCTTAAATTGTAGTAAATTGCAGACATTTATTTAAACTTAAAATTATAAAATTAAGACTAAAGCACATGCAATTTTATTCATTTTAAACTTTGGTGACAGCATACACATAGTTTTTTGTTCTTGGAAAGTTTCCTATGTCCATTTTCTTTTGTTTCTTACCTCTCCATGATGGACTTCTCACGAATAATTGTTTGAATAATTGCGTTTTTCTAACATTCAGTGATTTCGTAATGCTGAATGCTGTTTCTCCATTTTCCCTCCTCTCTACTTCTCGATCTCTCTCTTTCTTTAAGTCTAAGCCCATTTCACTTGCATTTGACGTCATTTTGATCAAGCTGCTGTTAGGGGAGGTCACTGAGTGAACTTGGAAGACCATTTATGCAGCAGTTTGTGCTGCTTTTATCTGGTTCAGCTGGTTCATTTGCCACTCAGTGCTTGTGTCATATGAGAAATGGTGCCTATGGTTGGTATTCAAGCGTTTCAAAATCCATACCGATGCAACCTCTTAAGGTTTCTGCTTCCCGTTGTGTACTACGACCTCCCTTCCCCCTCCATACTTTACAGGTGGAATGGGAGAATCAACTTACAACTAACCAATAAAATCATCCACATGCTAACAAGGCCTTCTGGCTCACTACAACATTACAATCACAGCAAATTCAAAACATCAGTTTACAAATTGTGCAGTTATGAGATTAACCATGTCTTCGGCTGCAAAAGATTGTTTAACAAATTTTTCAGCAAATCTCCCAAAAAGCAGCCATCACACAATTTATGCAGCATCAAATGCCTAATGTCTAGTTGCTTTGAATAAACAAAGTTTATTACCAGTGTATAGGATTCCCTCAGAACTCTTGCAAGGAGAGGCAGCCACAAGCTCAGGAATAGTGTAAGGTTGTTTAATAATTCCCTCACGTGGATTAACCCAGTACAGCGAACCGTCTTTCGGATCAGGGAGGTAAGGGGTGCTGTGAAAAGGTCAATTCCAAAGTTATAAAAAAATAGCGTCAATTTATCATTTAATATTAACTGCTTCTGGAAAAAAAAACTATTTTGTAACTTACCACACCATTTCAACTTTCATTAGTTAAGAAAGAAAAGGGCACAGATAAAGGAACCAGAAATTTCAACAAAACTTAACACTAGCATCTGAGGGTCATGTAATAGGAGCAATAATTCAGCACGGCTTTGTTACACAGCTATATAAGCCAATTACATACCTCGCAACATTATACCTAATTATATATACCATGCAAAGTTATGGCTAATTATAAGTATACACCTAGTAATACAGGTAATTATATACGTGACAACATTACACCTAATTACATGCTCTATAATGTTATTATTATAGTTAAGGATATACCTACCAAAATAACTAATTATTTACCTAACATTACAGTTAATTACATGCCCTACAATGCTATAGCTCAATATACACCTAGCAACATAGCTAAATATATACCTGACAACATATCTAATTACATACCCTATAATGCTATAGCTAATTATATGCCTAGCAATGTAGCTATTTCAATACCTGACATTACACCTAATTACATTTTCTATGATATAATAGCTATTTATATGCCTAGCAACACAGCTAATTATGTACCTGACAACATTACACCTAATTGCATATCCTACAATGTTACATTTTACATACCTTGCAAGATTGTCCCGTGGTACTCTCAAAACAGGATCTGTCATGAGGAATTGTCCACAATGAAAAAAGTAGGCAGTCAAAAGCCATTGCTTGAAAATTAATAAACCAAGTTTTAACTCATACAGCCTTGTAGATCTTTCATTCTGATATAAGTGATATAAATTTTATGTAAATGTGTACAATAGTTGAGAAACTATGCCCTTTTAATGGTAGCAAATTTGCCTAGACATTTGGTCAGTTTGATGAATTTAAGAAATTAACCAACTTTTGACTGTGTCATCATTTTATATTGAAATTGACTGATCTTTGCTGGATATGCTTTCTGCATATCAAATTCCAACTCCAATTTTTTTCAGGCCTTATAATATGAAAATTTTACTTGTAAAAAGCTTTCAAACTTTAAGAAATCATTCATTTGCATGATGCATCTTGAAGAAAATGCTAAAAATATCATATCTTAGCTTGTAATTGTCCAATTAGTTTATATTTTGTATCAAAATGATCAGAATCGAAAGATCTACAAAATCAACTTTTCAAGTATTGCAAAAAAGTGAAAACCACAGTTATGCATGTTTATACAAGGCATTGAGAAACAAGCACAAAAATCAGTCTGACAATTGGGACTACACAACCCTTAAAAATTAAAAGATCATTAATAAGTTAACTATATCTGTGTATATTTACATTTAGTACACACAGTGTGCACCTTTTTTTAAAAACAATTACACTATAATAGGCTTGCAAGCATATCCTGATAGAAACCCTAGCAGAAGAATCGTACCGGACAACCCAGTTTTCCCCAGTCAATTTTCCATTTTTAAAAGGTATTTTTATTTTTTTTAAATAATAATTTGGTAGTGCTTTAATAATCATACGAAGGATACATATGCATTAACTGTTATAAAATTGACTCCATCTAAGTAAGTGAAAAAGCACAGCGACCCTCTCCCACAAGCCGCATACTGTCATTTTGTGACCGATTCAGCTTTCTGATGAGGCACTGCCAACACAGAGTTATTGCTTAAACAGCGGAGAAAATGCACTTCGCTGTTATTTGCAGAGGACAATTGGACTTCCCTTTTGCATCACCAGGCATGAAAATAAAGCTTAGAAACAAAGCTTTTTGATAGTCATCTAGTTTTGGTCAGCCAGTCACGTTACGCGAAGCAGTTTAGGTAAGAAACAAAGTACCCTTCAGTCAGCAATTTGTATGTCGAATATGTACATCGGCTGCACTGATTCAAGACTTTTGATCTATTAATTGTTCATCTAAAGAAGCCAAAAAACACACAGACTTAAAGATAAGACACAGAAATGTTTTTCATGAACTTTTTATTCTATATATTGCATTTTTATCACTATAGGAAGTTGTGAAAAAGCAGAAAAAAACCGGGTCAAGACACCATTATGGACCATCGTATAATAGGTCTTTTGACTACCTAAAAAAAAAGCAGCAATGACAGCTATTTTAAACTCTATTATTACATTATTAGTATCTGCTTAATGTGAAGAAGAGATTCTGAAATCTTGGGGGCAATTTATAACAAGGCTAACCAAAAAAACTTTTAAAGTGTTTCCTTGATTTTGAAATTTCTGAAAATTACCTTCTTTAAGAGACCAGTGTATTCTTCCTGAATTTTTCCCAACAGCATAAAAAGAGCCACTCAGAGTTGATACAAACAGGATTGAATCTTGCACTGAAAGCTGATTTACCTGTTAAAGTGAAAAAATGTTTCTGTGAGTCAACTTCATTTTTACCAGGCCGAATCATACACAGTCTGACTCAAGAAAGATAGATCTGCTACAGCAGTCTCAGGTTTCTGATTTTTCCAAAAGCCACAGACATTTTTTTTGTTGTTGTTACTGGGTTGCAATGTTAATTTTTCCCAATAACTTGAACAAGTCTTCAAGTTCAAAATGCAGTTCAACACACTGATGTCTGATGCTTGAAAGATTAAAGATGTAGGTCTCGTACACACGAAATCTCTAGTTCACAAACAGAAACTGGCACACTTGATCCCTTATGTTTAAAGAGTGTGAGGGTTCTTCTTGTACATCACCATGACGAACTAATGGAAACTTGCTACTATACAGCAGAAGGTCAACCTTAACTGCATGACTGGCTATGTATTTTAAACGACTGGTCGTGCGCTTTTGGGGGAAAATCTTCTATCCGCACGACCCCAGATCATCGCTTTCAGAATGTGTTCTTCTATCTGCACGACTGGCCGTGCGTTTTGGGGATACATTCTTCTATCTACACAACTTGTGTAGCTGAGAGTACAATCGATGACAGCAAAAGCATGTGATGTGTGCATGTCTCCTGCAAAATAAAATGTAGGCCTAATGAAAACATTATTTTTACAAATGAAATTTTGAAGGCAGTGACAAAAAAAAATTAATAAGGGCCAACCATTACGGGTTTTGAACTACTTTCAGTTTCTGAATCCAACGTTTTAACCACACAGCTATAGACTACAGTGGTAATTTTTGTTCATTCTGACAACAAACTGCAGCTTCTAGTCTAACTGTCGTAAACCTAATAAGAAAATTGTTGTACAGGCCACTGCCAAATTTGAAACAAAATTAACAAAGTAGTACGCGTAATATTCGCATCATAATTATTATAATATCATCGATCAGTAAGCACACAATAATAGCTAAAGAATTTCCCTGGTCGTGCGGATAAAAGAATGTGCATCGCCAGGCAAGACATGCACGAGTCGTGCGGATAAAAGAATGAGCGCAACTAGCGTACGACTACGCGAGTCATGCTAATAGTCACTTCCAAGTTCCATAATCCATAGCAGAAACACAAAAACACTGTTATATATTCCCCTCCTACTCATTACCACGTTAATAGTACATCGTGTCTTCAAACTAAACTGATGTTACAAATTTTGTGATAACGTGAATGCATTTTCTTACCTGCCTTGAGGTAAAAGTCGTGGACACATGATGATGAAGGCCTAGCAAAATCGCTAAAAGAATGTAAGAAGCCATTAATTTGTACAACCTTCCCCTAAAGCAAACACCCGTCATTCGTGGTAGTAGTCATATCGCAACTAAAAACTTTAGAATGAAGTTTTAAATTTGTATCAGCCAAAATCTGTTTCTATTTTTTCATGTCGCTACCCCTCGAAACATCGGATGCCATTTTTGTTATTTTTTTGTCTTAGGTCCGCAGAAAATATTAAATCATTGCCGCGCGTGGATTTAATTTCAAGAAAACAAAAATATCGACAAACGAGAACTAGACTTTCTCCAATGGATCTGATGTCATTATGTTATTATTACATGTTCTTACTCGTTCGACACGTAAAGTTGATTTCCTCTCTCGGTTGCATTAAGTCCGTCATGACAAAAACAGGAAGTACGCGTTTGATCTTACGTGCGTGTGGCTGTGTCGAAGGCGGGTCAGGATTTGCTAGTGGCATAACAACAGTGCAGGAATGTTTATGGGCATGCTAAGAGACAGGTGTTGTTACTGCGAATTTAGCTGTTTTATGGAATCAGTGCCAAGGTAACGCATTGGAATTCAACAGGTTAGTCAGACATTTAAATTCAGAAAATGTTCTTACGTCCGAAATTTGTTAGTGAGTGTGAATTAACTATCGATCCCTTGCCGATTGACATGATTGTGGTTCGTTCTTGTCGACTATAATCAACAACGAATCATTGCATTGTACATGTAGTAGGTTGAGTGAAAACATCTCCTGGTACAATGATATTGAAATATGAATCTCAGAAAAGATTTTACTCCAAAAATTGAAAAAGTTTCGGCAGTGCCAGTCTTTTTGCTTGATCTACTTAACTCAAACTGCAGTATCATATGCAGCTTGTCATAGCCACAGGTGGAGGGGAAAATATTTGGTGGTATACCGTATTAAACGAGCGTTTTTGATTGTTAGTCCAACATCCCTTGTACTTTTCTCTGGTTTGTTGTTCAGGTTTTATACTGCCTTCGTTTTAACATGATTAAGATTACTGCTATGTAAGTCATTCTTTGCGTACTCCTAACACAATGTCACGAATGTGCACATCTGGAATACGCAAATTGTGTTTGGATGCCTTATTTGGAGAAAGACTGCAAATAGAACCAGTTTTCCTCAGAGTAGCAAAATGTGTGCCTAATATGCAGATAAATAGAATTTTTTTCTTCGGAATATCAAACTCGGTACCTAATACAGTAATATTAATATACTGTGACTTTATTATATTAGGAGCATGAAACTTTTCAACGTCCCCACTATATGCTCCAGAAGAATGAATCTTTCGTGCACATAGATTATGTGACTGCAATAATAACCCAGTTGAATAATTACAGACCCACTAGGGGAAAAGAGCAATTTAAACATTAATGCATTTGCAGCACAAATACTACCAAACATTTCCCTTTGTAACAGAGTTATAGACATGTGGATTGCACTGGACAGTGGATGAATCAGTTGCTAACTGAATAATGATAACCACATAAGAAAATAGAATAGACAGTTTATTTGAGAAGTATATCTATTGTGCCCAAGTAATTCCACTGGAAGTGAAAGCCAGTTTAATAGTGCAGATACACATCTATCAGGGAGGATACATGTATTAGGACAAAAGATCAAACACAGCCCTGTGGTGTAAGATTTTTCTGCAGACATAAAATAACTGTCACTTGCTCAGCAAGTTGCGTAAGTTACTCTGAATAACATTTTTCTTGAGTTTTGCAGATTTTGTGGGTTTAATCAAATTAGTGAACTGACAACAGTAGATGTATTGTTTTATACAAAAAACTTGAAACTCTAATTAAATTGCATATATGTCACACCCCAACAATCAGTGGAAAATAAAGAGGAGTTTCCAGTCTTCTACTGCACTCTTTTGTTTGTTACAACTGCTGACTGTAATAACACTTTTATGACTTATGCCGTTATGCTTTGTGGTAATCACAAGAAGAATGGTACATGCTCAGACAGAGCAGACATTGACTAAGTTAAACAAAGGCAAGAAATCACTAGACTAGTTGTCTGGATGTTGTTCTGTTACCTGTGCTTGGTCATGTTGGCCAGTGAAGTGTTTTGTGTAGAGAACCTTTTGTTTACAGCCTTGAACCAGAATTTGCAAAACGTGGTTCAAAGTGAGTCTTGCTACCAGATTGTGAACTGTTATGACTATGCTAATAAAAAAAAAAATTCAAAGTACAGTCTCCTTGGAACAAGTATTAGAAGGACCCTCCCCCCCCCCCCAACTCTGCAGCTGATTTTTACAAGAATCCAAATGCCATTATATAGGAGCAGCTTAGTCAGACCCCCAGAGTCTCAGAATTGAGCAGTACTATCCTTTTTCTCATTTCTCACATGAGCTGGACTGCACTTGCTGCTAATTGCCATTAAGAAGGCAAGGATGGGGAAGACTGTCATGTGTTTAGACCAGTGATTCGGGAAAAATGTGATTTATGTAGAGTGAACTTAGGAGGCCTAGAAAAATTGGAGTTTTAAGAAAGGTATTTGTTGTTAGCTGTGGGTGAGATTTTCAGTTTATGTGTTGATCGTGTGAAGCATAGATCTGGTGCACCAGAGCCCAGTATGGTCTAGCAGGTATGGAAAAGTTGTATGCTTCACTTTGACTGGTGGAATCATCGTGTAGGCTTGTCCTTTCAACAGGCAATGTGTTAATGCATGGAGCCATATATTTAAAAAGAAACAGCCATCAAGAAGAAAAACAAATTGTCTTTTTTTTATTTAAGCCCTTTAGTTTCACCAATAAACAACAGCCGCGTATTGATGATCCAGCAGTGTAACACACCATGTTTCAGAACTATTTTTGATGTACAGTCATTAGTGCAACAGCTGTTGAAGTGGTGTCTCCTGTTGTAACGCTTTGGAATTGACTTTAGTGTAGGCACTACCAGCAGGCTGCGTGAAATTTACATGCTTTATCATAAACATTTCTGCTGCTGTGGACTGTGCTGAATCAACCTTCCTTCCTTCCTTCCTTCCTTCCTTCCTTCCTTCCTTCCTTCCTTCCTTCCTTCCTTCCTTCCTTCCTCCCTCCCTCCCTCCCTCCCTCAAGTCTACCTATATAACACTGTGGTACATGTAATACATGCTTGATTCCAGTTCAGAGTCTTAAGTTCGAGTCTCCTGTGGAAGCATCATTGATTAACATAGCCATTAAATACAAATCTCACATTCTCTGGCTTTATCATTTATGTTTAGGAACCACTTTCCCTTTTAGTGCATGCAGCAGCATATCCTATTAAGCTGTGACACGGCAACTGACACTGTAAGGATTTTCCTCTTAAAATTGAAGTCTTTGCAGTTTACTAGTTCCTTGTCTCCCTTCCTCTTCCTTTTGGAACATTTTCTACAATTACCGCAATAAACACTGTCTGACAAAGGTTAGTTTATCTAAAGTATAAATTGTTATTCATGAGTTCTCACTGTCTACAGTGAGTATTTATATCTGTTTATTAATGAATGAACCCAAGAAATTTGCCACAAGGGCATTCATGGCATCCAGGTCAGCCCAGAACTCATTCAGCTGTTTATTCTCCTCTTTGTTGATAGTTTGGCTTATTTTTTTGGTCTACCATCACTTGTAGTGGTACACAATTTATACAGAATCAGATAAATATTTGGCTAAGTATGCAGGAGCTAAATGCCTTGATCTCACATTAAGTAAACTTTCATTATTTGTCAAATTATTTGACACACAAGTGCAAGCATTTCAGTTGTATTGATCACAAATACAGGGTTTATGCACTGACATCAATATTATAGAAAAAGTCCATTTGTTTGCTATAAAAAATTTTAATAGTTTTTAAGTGTTACATGGGGCTGTTACCCATTGTTTGTTAATGTGTTTGTTAGATGTATCACCTATTCATTGAAGATAATTTATCCTGAAATCACCTACCAAAGAAAGTGGTGATGACATGCACAATAAAAACTAATAACTTGGGTTCATTACATCATATTAGTATTATAATATTTAAGATTAATTTGCTTTTGGAGCAGTAACCAGTACGGAAATGTCAGGGGATTGGTGGTATTAAATTGTTTCTGCAGTTAGGCAAAGGATGGACTGGGAACTGATAAGATGATAGTGGATGTTCTGGTCTATCACTCAGTCACACGTAGGTGTTCTTTCCCGGTTATTTTTATCACACTTACTTCCAACAAGAGTCTCACCATATTTCTGATAGCCAGTTTGGCTCTCTTTTTTGTGTCTTTTTGTCTTTTGTGTTCTTCTAATGTAAAGCAAAGGTAAGGTTGGGTGAGGATATTAAGGTTAGTCATGTCATGTAGGGGGCATGACCCCACTGTAGTTGTGCCTGTCCATCCAGAATTGTGCAACATGGACAGCAGTGTAGGAAAGTATGTAGAGTTGCAGACCATGTACAGCAGTGTAGGACAGTACATAGAGTTGCACATGTATAGCAGTGCAGGACAGTACATGTCTGAAAAGAGGTTTGGATTGCTCTGTCCATTTGATTTTCTGCATGCGAAAGTTGAGTGTGTGTGAAGAGCATATAAACACTAGCTTATGTGTAGACATATCTGATGTGAATAAACCTATCTGTCGACTGTTTGGTTCCACTTCCCTCTCTCTGGATCTACACCTCTGCCCCACTGCCACTTTTCATTCTTCCATGCAGTTGACATAGTGAAACTCCTTCCTTGGTAGAAGTGCTTTTTTTTCTGAAACATTAAGAAATTTAATTTCTAGGTTCTATTTTTTTCTGGGGTGGGGAGGAGTATCATGGGAACTTGTTTTTTAATAGTTATGACCAGCTGACCATCAAGAGAAAGAAGCTGGCTTGGGTTAGCTACACAAAACATGATAATTCAGTTGCTAAGACCATCTGATCTAGCAGGGCACACTGGAAGGCAAAAGGAGAGTAAGGCAAAGGAAAAGCTTTACAACACCAACTGACCAAAGACTGGACAGCACATGCCCAGCTCTGCCACAGATAGCAGAAGACCGAAACACAGAAATTGACAGAACCTGCATTCCGCATGTCTCTTCCCCCATGACGTTCTAGGTCATGAGGCTGAGATGAGATGATGATGACAGCTGTTTTAGGCATCCTTTGATCTTTTTAACAGACACCGTTTGATTGCATGCACATGTGAAATTCATGTGTCACAAGATGAAGCATGGCAAAGAAAGTATTTTTTATATTTTATTTTACTTATTGTGCAAAAGAGAACATTGCAAGGCTTTAAAAGTTACGTGGAAGCAATGGTGGGAACAGGCAAAATGTATTCCTTAATTTCATTTTAACAAAACTGAAACGAGTGAGTGAAATGAAATGAGTGAGTGAAATGAAACGAGTGAGTGAAATGAAACGAGTGAGTGCAATGAAACGAGTGAGTGAAATGAAACGAGTGAGGGAAATGAAACGAGTGAGTGCAACTTGCAGTACCGAAGTAGTGATAAGGGAAACTTATCCACGCTGACGAGGATGACAAAGATAAAGTCAACTTTTTGGAGCACTAGCCTTTCTTCAGGACACGTTGACCTTTATCCTTGTCATATACAGATTGGTTCAGTTTCCTTTGTTATCATCATATTTTCATTCTGGTAAAGTTTCATTTGTGCATAATAATTGTGGGTTATAAAAAATCAGGTAATGATTATGATGTCAGCGATGGTGGCTGTGTGATCGGATTCTCCACAAAACCTTTCAGTGCTTGCTTCAATATACTATATAGTCAAAAATGTGTAGAAAAATTTTATGAGGTTTAGATGTCGAGTACAGAGTTACACGAGTAATCATTGAGAGATATTGTGAGAGATCTTACCGAGACGGGGTTTATGTGAATTTAACGCTTGAAATTTTTTTAAGGTAAAATTATGCCTGAATTATGACTATGATGAACACCTTCTGATAAACAAGGATTCCACTCCTGATAAATAAGGATTTGAGATTGGCTAGCAGGAAGTGGTTGCTGCATCCTGTAGGGTTTGTAGGGTTTTGATCCTGTTAGTGTTAGTTATGTATGTCGCATCCATTGTTTTTAGAGCATGTGACTGACAGCTGGATTTAATGGGAGACTCCTGTCGACTTTTGACTTCTGCACAAGGTTGTTTATTATTTAAATCAAGCTAACAGAGAAGGCTCTCTGTCCTAATGATGGGGGTAAAAGAGGAGCTGGTGGTGAAGAGTGGAGGGGGGAGAAGTTAAGGAAACCTGAGGACCTTGAGAAAACCCTAATGACCAGCCCTGAAACCAGGAATTGCTGTGGGAGCTTGGTGTGAGATCCAAGCCCGTGACACTCTGTATCAGTAGTAACCACATGTTAACCACTATGCTTTGGGGTGCCCATCCTGCACTATAACTGTGTAGACTATGATGTAAGGAGTCATGAAGGGTGTATTGGTTGATAATGATAAGGTGAAGACACAAACCGTGCACTGGTGATTTCTTTATCCTAGGGTGAGGTATTATTCAAAGAGTGTGATGGAACCTTCTTTGGATGTGCTGACTTGCCATGTGAATTGTTTGAAGTTTATTACACCATGAGTCAACCTTGACCCATTTTAACACTGTGTCCCATGCTCTTGCTTGCAGTAGTTGAATCATTGTTGTATGAACACTTTGCTGGGCTGTGATCTCCATTGGATATCAGGCTTTTGTGGAAGACTTCTGTTATCAGATATAATTTATAAAGCATTCGATTTGTCATATCAATTTAGGCCTAGTACTTCTAAAAATAGGTCTATATATGTGTGTGTGTGTGTGCGCAAGTGAGTAAATTATGTGCATTTCCAAACAACAGAAGATGAAGTAATTGAACCATGTGATGACTATTATTAATGTCTGTGTTCCAGGAAAAGATGAGTTTCAAACGAGCGTCAAAGCCAGCACGACCTCCTCCTCCCCGTGCGATGCTGTCCTTAGGGGAATTGAGGTACAAAAAACTGGAACAGGAGGAGGAGGAAGACTTGACCATCTGTACTGACAAGTATGCAAATGTCCTTCAACACAGCCGCAACTCCAGTAGTCCTGCAAGCCTCTCATCTGGGTCTTCTTCACCCAGGGTGGCTTCAGAAACCTCTGCTGCCAAGCCAGTTGATCTATCCTCAGCACTAGGCTCTGATGTGACTCCTCTGGAAGTAGACCATTCCTCCCCATCAAGAAAGGTTACTGGCAAATCTGTTTTTGAGTACAAAGAAATGTTGTCAGGTGCAATTAAAAATGCCAAGGACAAGCTTACGGAGAAGATCAGCAAGAAGATCGAAGACCTTTCTGGGGAGTCCAGCGCTAGTACAAGTCCAGACAAAGAGCTGCCACTTCCAGTACCTTTGGATGGCTTCCAAGACAGGCCAGTGGAGGGGATAGTGCAAAGATCCTCTCCTGCTCGAACAAGTGAATGTGAACAAGCTGTGGCATTTAAGCTTGGCAGCACACAAAAACTGGCAGATGTGGAGAACGTGGTGCAAGGGTCCCCTGAGAAAAAAATAACATCTGTGACAGTGAAACTTAGTAAGTTACCTGCCGAGTGGGGAAATCTAGAGGAAGAGGAGAATGAGATTAAAGTTCATGAAGAATATTATTCTGAACCACTTGAAGACTTCACTGGACAATTGACACCTAATACAAGTACACTCATGTCTCGATCCAAGCTCCAGAATGTGAAAAAGAAGGCAGGTAAAAGTTCCACTGCAGTGAGTATGTCAGAGCTGATGTGCATGCCAGAAACAGAAGCAAAAAGCACCCTGCCTAAGCCGGACTCTGGACACTTGAAGTCAGAAGACAGAGAGAGAATGTTTGGTGACCACCGTAATCAAGAAGGGTCGGCTAGTGAGGTTCACAATCATAGCTACAAACAGAGCTCTGTTCCCTGGCAGAAGTTCTTGACCTATGTTGTCGTCGTGTTTTCTTACTTCATTGTACCACTGCCGTCCTTTGTGTCGGGGATGCTGAATGGGATCTTGTTGACGTGCCTGGTATGGACTATTTACAACTGGCTGCTACAGAAGCCTACTCATCGGAAGTCTGTGGACTTGGTGCCCATTGAGAATCTGCCACCTTTAGAAATACCTGCAATGAAGGAAGCTTTACTAGAAGATGGTGTATTTAAGGTGAGAATACTGGAAGCAGTGGTCAAAGAAAAAAATTAAATTGGAATAAATATGATTTGATTGACAAGCAAAATGTTTTTTTAGTATTTTGATGTTTTGCTCACTGACAGGTCAGCTGGTCTATTTAATCATTCACCCTTTACCCAAAACCAGGAAGAGACTTAAACTATATCCTACACTGTGTTATGTCTGCTTGCTATCTCTATTTGCTTCTGATTTTGAAAAATAAACAGGATATATATTTGAATATTATTATAATCATTGGCAGCACATATATTTAAATAGTGATTTTTTTCTGAGCAATGGACTTAATGTTTAACCTACTAATTTTGCTTTTAAAACATGTTTTTACGTTGTATATTACTTTGTATATATATATATAGAAAGTTGCTTGTCATAGGGTCCAGTAGAAATAAGAGGGGCAGGGGGATGAGAGAGAAAAAAATTGATTTTAGCATTAAAAAAGGGAAGTTATGATTCACTTAGCATTGCAACCTGCTGCATGTTTAGATGAGTCATTTTTCTGCAAACTATGGTCCATCCTTAAATGCCGTAGCACCTGTTGCCACATCAGAATTGCTAAAACTGTTGCATTTGGTAGATTTTCAGAAAAAGAATGTCACTGGTTTCATCTCCTTCATTCTGTCCATTTAGCCATCTGTTTTGAGAATACTGTGGTATTTCTTACTGACTGTAGGGCATCCTAGAGTATTGTCCTTGATATTTGATCATCATCGTTACAAGCTTCTGCATATTTTTTTCGAAAGGTAGATTATGGATTTTTTGTTCTTGCTTCTGATGATTGAATACTCATGACAACAAGTTCAGGGTTAAAAATATTACTGGTATTTCATATCCTAAATTTTGTAGAAGAGATTTTTATTATTTATAATATATATATATATTTGGGGCAAAATAGTGAAACAATAAAGCTGTTTCCAACCTACGACCTGATTCTAGTCAATTTACAGCTTGCCTCATATGTTGACTCATGCAGGGTATCTGAGTTGAGTTGTCCATTGCAGTACCACACTTACTGGACTCCGCCAGTGACCATTGCAACCTCCCTCCCCCACCAAAAAAAGTTCTAGTTGATGAGTGTTCATAATAGCATCTCCATGACAGAGCCTTTTAAAAACTCATTTGATTCCAGTTCCCTTGTTTTAAATTCATTTGATTCCTTTAATATGCGAGAGATATGATTGGATGAAGTAACATGCAGTGCGTTTCCTAGGTTAAGGCACAGCAAGGGATCTCACTGCACTAACTAGTAGAAGGGGGTGAAGCAGTGACATGGTACACAGGGCAGATGTTGCTTAGATTTGTCCCAGAAAAGATCGCCAGGTTAAGATCTAGCCATGATTGTTACTCATGAGACATTATAGCATAGACAGTATTCAATTTAACTGTAACAAATGTCAAATTCTTAGTAGGGAAGTCAGCTCAGTGAGGTGGATGAGTCAACTCACCATGGTAGATTAAGTCAGCTTGGTCAAGCTCATGACTGGATGACTTGAAAAGTTTCCTTTTACCAAATAATGAGAAGAAATATTCTAAGAGTGTGCTGTTTATACTTGTGTTTTATTTGCTGCAGGGCTGGATGAATGAAATTGCAGAGTATAACCCAGATGATTATCACATCAATCATACCCACAGCGTTTATGTCACCTTGGAGGATTGCAGGCTCAGACTACAGCGTCCCAAAAACCCTGTCCCTAAGCGTGCTATGCATGATGAGGTCATTGCTGCTCCGCACTTCATTCACCAACGACATTTTGACTTGAAGGGCAGTCGTGTCTGTCTCTTGCCAGAGGGACTTGTCAAAAAGAGAGTGTGGAGCAAGAAATACCCCATTTGTTTAGAACTGGCCAGGACAGGAACAAAGTCCAGAAACGGTTCTAATGGAGGTACTCTTTCTTCAAATGATGGTACTAATACAGACCCAAAAGATGTCATGGGATTTGAGTTTGTGACAGAGGAGAAGTGTGATAGCGCCATTTTGTATTTGTTTGCAAGAACGGGACGAGAAAAGGAAGAATGGTTCAAGCGTTTCTTTGCTGCCACACAAGGCAAGCCTTTGCCCAACCCCATCCTCGAGATGCGACGTGCCATTGAACGCCTACACCAGTCTAGAAACAAAAACAAGCAACAAGATTCTAGCGAAAGTCAAGGAACTTCGGCAGTTGACCCATCTGATAAAATGGATGTAAGTCAGCAGTCCGTTTGTTTTGCACACTCTGCACAATTGGTCATTAAATTAGATATCATTCACATTGGCTAAGAGCATCAATAAACCGTAGCTTCATAGCAACCTGTACTTGTTACTGATACAGAGGGTGGTGTGTTTGGATCCCATGCCTAGCATATGTATTTTCTTTGCATGTGGCCCCTATTTACAGAGCTGACCATGAGGTGTTTTATCTAGGTAATCCAGTTAAATTCCACTTACCCTTCCCCACAATACCCTTCACACCCTGCCTCCTCCTTCCCCCATCTCCCATCATGAGATTGTCTTTATTATTGATTATTATTAAACAATAACCCACTAGTCAAACTGCCAGTGCTTTTCAAGTCTAAGGAACACTGAGATAAAAGACATATTACCAACCAAAGAATACTCGGATATTAAAGTGGACATTCTTGATCAATAAATTATACTTCAACATGGCGTGGCTGGTTTGACTTTATTTTGCTTCCAGGTTAGAGTGCCAGCATTTGAAAACTTGTATATTATAAACAGAGAGTTTTTCACGGGTTTTGGGACTTAATATCTCACATTTTGGAATGAAATTTAACCAGTCATTTGAAAAACCTTGTACAGTTGATCTTTTTCTGGTGTCTATGACAAGTATGAGATATCTCGTCAAATCCGTATGTTAAGTATGTTTTACCAGTTACCATTTGTTAATCAGTAATGGCATGGGGGATTGAGCAGATTAGGTTGGTTCACATTTTTGACAACTTCGTTTTATGTCTGTGCAGCAGCCAATACCCTAGCAAGAAATCTGCAGTCCTTTGCATTAGGTATTAAGTTTGGGATTTTTTTTTCTTTTTAAAACTTTTTAAAAGAAAACTTCCCACCATGTCCTATCAGATGGAGCTTGTAGATCCGGTACTAGACTTCACTTGCTACATGGGTCACCTGATGCCGGGAGGGACTTTCGACCGCATCCTCAAGGATGGAAAGGGTGCTGTTCGTGCACCATTCACAGGGTCAATCATTTGTGACACCCAGCTATACTGGCTAAATGCTTTGATTGGGCGGTGTTTCTATGATTTTCTGCGAAATGCCTGGTGGGCAGAGCGGGTCAAAGAGAAACTCCAGCGCAAACTAAGCAAGATCCATGTGAGTTATATGGCAAAAGCTATTTAAACTTTTTCATGACTAAAGCCTTGCTTTTTCTTTCTGTCATTTTTGTTAACTGTTTTGCTCTCTCTCTTCCCCCACCTCCTCTGCATGCATGCGTAGTGCAAAAGAGAGTTGTATATACATGTCAAGGCGAAAGAAGGGTGTGTATGAAAGTTAGAAAGGTGTCCATTCAACTCAAGACAAAGGGGTTGGGATATACAGACAATAGAAATGTGTGCCGTGTGAGAGAGGGCAGTGGATGCAGGTAGAAAGGTGTCCATTCAACTCAAAACAAAGGGGTTGGGATATACAGACAATAGAAATGTATGCCGTGCGAGAGAGGGCAGTGGATGCAGGTTGATGGAGGAGTTGCATGCCAGACAAGCGAGGTGTGCATGCAGAAGAAGAGTGAGGTGTCTATGCAAGCCAAGGGGGTGTGCATGCGAAGCAAGAGTGGGGTGTGCATGCGAGGCAAGAGTGGGGTGTGCATGGAAGATGATTGAGAGGTATGAAGAGGACTTACAGTAGAGACGGAGTATAGGGCTTATACTACAGAGGGAGTATAGGGCTTTCTAGAAATGACAAGAATGTTTTATTGAGAACCACATTATTGTGCATGTGTCATTGATCTTCTCAATTTAGTGTCTGTTGCTGATCCACATTGCCTGTTCTGCAAAAAATATTTGTAAAGGCATATTCAATGATCTTTACATCCAGGTGCAAATTTCTTGAAATCCCATTTTAGATTTGTCAAGATGTCTTTTTTAAAAAAAATGTGTTGCATTTTTTAAAAATTACTGTTAATGATTGTCACTCATGCTCCTGAGTTTCTTTTTTGTGCTTTCTTTGAATGCATATGTGTGATGTCTTTGTGAGAAAAAAACGACAAAGATCATATCAGACTTGCACTTCCATTTCCAAATGATCTGCAGGTGCCCTATTTTATCGAAGAACTGCAGGTAACTGCAATCAGTATGGGCAAAGAGGTGCCAGTTATCCGGCGAGCAGGCTATCCTTACCTGGATGAGCGTGGTTTCTGGGTCGACTTAGACGTGTCCTATTGTGGCAGCTTCCAGATGACCATTGAGACCAAGGTGAACCTCATGAAGCTGAAGCGCACTGACACCAAGCAGGTCCCACCAACTACATCAGCATCAAGCCTGGAGAGCAGGTAAGTTTCTCATGATCTCGTGACTTTGAAAGTGTTGATGACAGAATGCTGCATATTTCATAGTTTATTTCAAACTTTGACATTTTGCAATTTTGTGGAATCTTCCTTAGGCTGTTCTTAAAGTATTTTACTCCTTTTATAGATAGTTCAGTATCGTTAAAGATGCATGTCATAGAAGGATAAATTGTCAGCTAAGCCTGGATCCATCTTTTGTTTCTAGAGGGAAAAGGGGAGAACTTACATATGTTCACCACAGACAGTTGCAGTTCATGTTCTTCAGAGTAGGTCTCTGAACATAAGTTTTCTTTCATCATCCCTCCCTTCCTGTAGCCTTTTCTCACTTTCAAGTTTTATTCACTGACAGACATATAATGCAAGTACCCTCAAATTTAAATTTTGAGAAGCCTGGTGTGTGTGTGTGTGTACTGGGGGCAAGGGGTACATGTGTACTGCACTGTCTTTAGCTAGTACATC
The DNA here is from genome assembly GCA_004794575.1 of Lanistes nyassanus. NCBI lineage: Eukaryota > Metazoa > Mollusca > Gastropoda > Architaenioglossa > Ampullariidae > Lanistes > Lanistes nyassanus. The sequence continues at coordinate 345,253 of SMGT01007031.1, read as the reverse complement.
TTACAGGTCACCAGTGACTGACCCTGAGGAGGAGGATAGTGCCGAGTCCTCCACAGAGGAAGAGGAGGAGGCAGTTACAAACCCCGAAGAGAGAGAAAGGTCAGATGTTTTAAAACAAGATGGCAGTTTTGTGCTTGTGATGGTTGTGTGTGTGTGTGTGGATATATTATATACATGTTCCCATATTACACTAGCATGATGATTAATGTAGTAGTAAAATTGAAATGAACAGTACCTGTAAATGTAATTAGCACAACACAGACATATGATCCATTGAACTGGGCTTGAAGCTCAGTGTTGGTGGAACCATTTGATGTTCAGCTTGGGGAAAAAAAAGTTTCTAGAGTTCTTAGAATTTGTTTCAGAGAAGGCAGTCGATTTGGTTTTACTTATTTTTATGTTCAAATTGTGGCAGTGGGCAGACCAGCAAGAAGTTCCTGAGATACCTCAACAAGCTGACGCAGAGCAAGTACTTCCAACAGGCCACAGAGTACAAGTACATCAAGCGAGCCATGGAGAACGTCTCCAACACCCCACTGCAGCTTGCTGTCAAGGTCAGGTCTTTAGTAGGCAAGCTAGCCATCAACGTTCCACCCCCACCGTCCGACAGGCTGTGGTGAGTGCCTTTTGCCTGTCTTTATGTTGGTTAACTCATTCCGTCATCCTAAAGGTTTTCGTGCAGAGGTTTCAAAAAGAAGACTTTAGAATTTCAAAATGGTACCTTTTATTTTGGGGAGGAATAGCTGATTTCAATGGGAAAGCTGATGACCATTAAACATGCCTAGCAGTGCTCTTGGTTTTCATTTGCTTCCCACATAACAAGAAGGTAACAACCCTGGCCTTTCATAAATGTTCCCTTTTTAAACATTACAGCCTTGCTTTTGCTGTGGATAGAATTTCGGGTTGCTGGACTTCAACTGCTGGCAGGGACTCAACATTGATAGGTTAAAATGCTGAAATGCAGTAAATTGTTAGGTTTAAGTTTCAGTCACAATACAGCTTATGACTGGATGTGATTGGTACTTGCCCCATATACTGCAGTACTGCTTAATCTCAGCCACTTAAAGGAAGCTGGGGCCGTGTGAGAGAAGTTATGGGCCACCAAACATTTGAGAGCACAATTAAACACTTGTTTTGCTGCATGATCCCTTGTAGGGCCTCAGCTTTTGTTCCATTAGCTGTTGTCGGCAGTTTAACCACACAACTGCTTTGCCCTCTTGCACTGCAGTTTCTGTACTGTGTGACAGGTACGGGTTCAGAGGACCTCCACGTCTGGTGCTTTCAGCTAGACCTCAGGTTGGTGAGCGAGTTGTCACCCTCACACACATTACCGATTGGATAGAGCGTAAACTGGAGGTTGAGTTTCAGGTATGTTGTTCACCTCTTTAAGCAGATTCCTTTCCGTGGCCATTCCGTTTTTGTTCTGGTGGCAGTTGTTTTCAGGCAGAACATAAATTTCATCCGAGAGAGAAAGAAAAGATAAGAAAAAAATACTTCCCACAGCATTTCCTGGAAACAGAAGATCTCCTTTTTTCCAGACAGTAGAAGATTGATTTGGGTCACCAAATGCTGGATGATTTTGTCATGCTTTCTGCAAACAATTTTAAATGTATGGCCATGACTATCACAAGAGTTTGAAAACAAGGAAAAAAATTTGACGACATTGTATATACACAAAGGACTGTCCTTACATGAATGATTCAGTTAGTTTACAAACTTGCTGATCCTTAAAATTATGACCAAAGCTTTGGATTTTTCCTTGGGCAGAGATGTAATATTGACTACAGAAATCAGGATTAGACTAGTCCTTGCCACAGCAGCACAGTCAGATCTCGGTAAATTACGAAGGAACAGCGCCATCAGTTTTCCTACCAAGATTAAGCTAATAAACCCTAGTTGTTTTCATCCTGCTGTATGGCTGTAAAAGCTTAACATTGACAGCTGAGTTAGAAAAGAAGATTGCATCCTTTGAAAACAAATGCTGCAACAAGCTCTTCAGAATCTCTTGGACAGAACATAAAACAAATGTCTATTATGTCTATGAACATAAAACAAATTTCTATGTCCGCAACAATGTAGACAAACTGGCTGGTCCCTACTTTCAAGAAAAGGAAGCTGGCGTTGTTTGGCCACAGAACACACCATAATACACTTGTTAAGACCATCTCACAAGGCAAACTGAAAGGTGGAAGGAACAGAGGAAGAAAAAACTGGCTTGACAACATTAAGGGATGGACAGCACATGGCATCCCAGCTCTGACCAGGATGGCAGAGATTGTTGGAAGCTGCATCCCGCATATCCCCACTAACAACCTTTTAGGTCACTTGACTGAGACGTGATTTTTCATTTAAGACAAGAGCACCTGTGCATGCACTGACAGCTATTTCTCCAAATCATCCTGTTAAGTCTTGTGAAGCATAAAAAAAATTTGGATTAAGGTGCCTTTTTTCTGGCTTCAAAGTAGGCATGGCGGGTTGATTGTTATTAGTGGATTCACACTTTGCCATTCGGCCAGTTGGGTAACTGAGCTTCATTTGTGATGCTCACATTGGTGACCTCTCCTTTGTTCTAGAGCACTTCTGATTTTCAATTTTTCTGGACTGTGCTTTTTTTTCCTTTTAAACAAAGTTATATCCAACTTACTGATGTGGGTTTGTTTTTTTAATGGAGAGCACGATGTCCAGCTTACTGACCTATGTTTTGTTGCAGAGAGTGTTTGTGATGCCCAACATGGACGACCTTATAATCCCAATCCTGAGGGCAGCGGATGTTGGCAGCATTTAGTCCTTGCCTGACTTGCTTTCTTGCTTCTGACAACTCTGAAGTGTTTTGTCAGCAAGGACAGAAATGGGACTATAAAAAGTGTTGGTGCAGTCAGAGCAAAGATTGACTGCTATGACTTCTCTGTTTCTGCACCACAAACCTGAAATCCTTCTTTTATACAGCCGTGGGTGTGATTACTGCGTGATAAGATCCTTTGTTGTAAAGAGTTTTGGTTTTCATGTGATCCATTTACAGTATCCAGACCTGTTACAAGAACAGACCTGAAGGTCACATCAAGGAGCCTTCTTTCCTCAGTGATGAAGACCATTTGGTTGATCTTGATCTAAACATGTCCTCAGTCACAGACACATTCCTTATTATCGAACTTGCAAATGTTGTTGCTTTTTCTTTCATGCTCCGTTTTTCTCAAAAAGTATCTGCATAGAGTCCAGTAAGTTTCCACAGTCTGTAGTGGCAAGTGAAAATATGTGTGGAGCTCATCACTGCAGCCTTCCCAAATGTAGTTAGATTGAGGGGTTCAAAGGGAAAGATGCAGTATGTCTTAACCCATAGCAGTTTTGCATGGAGTCTTTTATGCAGATCTGTAGATATACAACAAAGCGTTGCTTTCAAAATGTTTATGCAGAGTCTATTCCTGCCTGCTATCTCCATTATATTCCATCCTGCATTTTCACTTTTGGAATGTTTGCACCCCCACGCCCTTCTGGAAAGGTACCAGATACTTTGGTTGTGCCCTTCCATTCCATCCCCCACCCCACCCCCTCAAAAAAAAAAATCTAGCACCTCCATCCTTTGATAACTTTTACCAATTGATCAGGGCTGGGATTCACTGGGTGGCACAGTCCTTCCCCTGAACAGCGATATTAAACCATAACACTTTGTTGTCATGCTTGACCATGTTGTGATATCCATACTTTCGTATGAAGTGATGCACTTGCTTTTGTGTTGTGACATCGTGTGTTCATGCAGTGTTGCTCATGAAGATTAATTTGTCAGTTTGCCCTCTTTTTCTGCTGCAGCTGTATAAGTTCAGAAGTATTTCTAGGGTTATAAGCACAGAGTAAAAGTAGCTGCAGCAAACTCACAAAACAAAGAGTATGATTGGGGTTAAATTAAAACCATGGAATAAAACTAGTTGCACCTTCCTTTCGGCAATGCAGGGCAGCTGGGATTTTATTGACAATCCGGAGTAAAGTGCTTAAACCAGCCTCCTTTTTTAATAGAAAAGGAGGATATCTGACACTGTGTTAAACCATTTTGAGTAAAAGTACTCATATTATCCTTGTTAAAAATATTTTCCTGTTTTTTCTAGCTTCTGTCTACTTTTAACTGCAATGAAACCTTTAGGTCATAAAGATTGTTGAAAGTAATATTGTCATATAATATTCTGTCTTGCATAAACTGCACACACATTTGTGGCATAAATATCTATAACAGAGTCTGCACTGTAATGAACTGATAACATTAGTGGTAACAACTATAGAAGATTTCAGCTCCATCTAACAAATCTGTAACAAATTCAGGTTTTTCAGTGAACACAGGGAAGTCAGCACTGATTGCTGGTGCTGTCTTTAAAATCAACAAGATGCAGGCAAAGCTATAATGACTGTAGTAATAAATGATGAGAGGTTGATTTGGATGTTGGTTGCATGATCAGTAAAATTTTACAGCATTTGTCTGATGTTTATTTATTGATGCTAAAACAGGGATTGATTAGTGTTCCTTTAACACAGTGAACATGCTTAAGGATTATATGTGAGGATATGTACCTGTATATAAATATATGTGAGGATATGTACCTGTATCTGAGTGTTCTCTGTTTCAGACTTGTTATCTCAGTCACTTATTAATTGGGAGGAGGGGGTGGAGTTTTGGTTTGGTTTATTTCTCTGAGAGAGAGATGGAGGGTGTGTCTGTGTATGTTTTCTGGCTGCTCAGCAACACAAAATGGTCTATTGCATGCAAAAACCTCATCTTCAAAAGCAGAATTACCTGTGCATTTCACTATTTGTTATGATGCGTTACATTAAACAGCTATAGTTGGTTCTTTATAAGACAATGAATTTTTTATAAGGGCTGTTAGACAGCAGTGAACATCCCCATTTGAATGTTAACCCTAGAAGTTTTGCCTGGTAACACACATATCAGGCAAATATCTTTGTCATACTTCTTTGTTCTTGGGGGGGGAAAAACATCTTTTAATCATGATTGATGAAGCCACAGTAGCATCAAAAGCTTTATAAGCTGACCACATGAACTGTCTTCAAAATATGTTTCGAGTCTCTAATTATATTTGTTTTCTTGTAACCATTTTAAGATTAATATACAACAAAAAGAAATCAGGAGACATTAACTTTGTGGAAGAACCCATGGGTCTTCACCTACTCGTTCCAGAAAGAAAATGCAAATGCTAGGGAGACACATTTAAGCTGATGATTTCTAGATGCAGCAAGAATTTCAGAGGCTTAGTATGGGCTTTGTAGCAGGGTTATGTTTTTATTCCCACAGTTTGCCTGGATTTGCTAGTGATCGTTTGATTGAAATGAAGTTTGTGGCTCATTTTCAATGCATGGTGGCAAAAACTTTTATGCCAGAGTTGTAATATTTTTCTTTCGATTATCCTTAATAATATGGATGGAATTTTACTGGTTGTTTATGTGAGAAAGAAGTGTCTCCAAAGAACCTTTAGCTGCACCAAGACTGGAAACCCTTTCATACTGCTGTATTGATAAACTCTGACCATTCATGGGGAGTAGCTCATCGAGAAAGAACACCATCCCTTGCAACCACCATAGCTCCACTGGTAGTAGAGTGTATGGGGTGACTAATTGTAGTTTTACCTGTAAGGAGCAACTTAAATGAGAATTACTACTAACAGTGTTTTATTTATATATAGTTCGGACGAACCATGTTTTTTTTTTCTCATTCATGCGATATGCAGTACGTTCAGATGATGGGTTGCTTGTAATGTGTAATGTACAGTTATGATGGATGAAAAATGCAGAAACACACAAGACAGAAATCAACTGATTTTGTATCAACATTTGTTTTTATTAAGAAACGTATAGAACCATTCTGTTTCCCATATAGCCAATTTGCTACATGATTTTGAAAATATAATGAGATTACAGTGAAACTATAATACACAGCCATTTATATAATAACCATTGATATCAGTATCAAGGACATATACATTTTCCGATCTGTTACAATACAATGAGATTTTCATTGAAGGATAATAATTAAAATTCTTTTTCAGAAAGAAAAAAAAGCCCACCATGTTATCCAAATTTATTATCGCATAATCTGTTAGATGGAAAAGCAAGCATAAAAGAGAAGTTAGAGGAATGAAAGTAGACTTGCAAAATCATCCAAAATAAATATATCAAGTAGATGGCAAAGCCGATGCAACATGGGCTTTGTCCTTATTCTGCTCATCCCCCACACCATTTAGCTCTTGGTTGTAAAAACTCGCAAAGGGTTGCTTCGACATTACTCATATTTGTGGCTTAGTCACACTTGCACATTCGGATACTGCGCAGTACAATCCTGTTCAGTTTCTTCACCGCCGATTCACGTCGCCCCTCGTCTGCTGCTGCCATGCCTTTTCCATAATGTGACATCCCAGCTCTCATTAAGGACAAGGACACATTTTGAAAGTGGTGCCAGAGCATTCCAGAGGTTTTTTTTTAACTACTTCAGTACTTGATATATTTGTCGGTTTCTAACCCTGTATTTTTAGTGTATTAGCTAAAACGAGATTTTCCCGGTTTCATTTTACATTTAAGTAGACCTTTAACACACCTTTAGTCACATGGGCATTCTGCAGTAATGCATGAATCACTCCTAACATATGCACTTATAGGATCACACGGGTTACTTAAAAAGGTATTATTACTATAGTAAGTACTGCACGACTCAGGTGGTCAGTCACGGGGCCAATCGTTTTCCTATAGAAGGGAAAAGGCCTCACCGTTCCCGGACAACACAGCTGAAGAGTCAAGATTCAAACACTTTATTATTCAGCAGCAGTGCTTTACAAAATTTAACGCAACAGGCATCACAACAGTATATATATAGGCCGAACACACACATTATGTCACTGTAGACACATCACTTTAATATGAAGTTATAAACACGAATCCCCACATTTAAGTTTTTAACATAGTCCGTTAAGTAAATTAAATAAAATTATACAATCACCTACATAAAGATATTAATTCAGCCAGGGATAGCCTAACCACACCCTCTCCCACTTCCTCTCAAATATATAGTATAACCTGTAATTCCATCCAGTTCACAGATTAACAAACAGCATGTACATCAACTGTTCAACAGGGAGATTGTTATAAAAAGTAAAATACTGTTTTGTTTTTAGTGTGCTCAGCTTCCCTCTACATGTGGTTCAGACGTCATCGATGTTTAGAAAACCCACAAATATATCCCTACACGGGAAATTGATAATTGCCTCACAAACTTTACTCACACATTTCCCTTATTTTATTATATTTCTTCCGTCTAGGAGGATAGGATTTGTCGTCAACCGTCATGAAAGAATGGGGAAGAACAGGGCTCAGACATGCTGACGTCCCAGTCTTCCATTGGTAGGAATATGAAAAACAGGGGGTTCACACAAACATCCCAGCCTTCCATCATTCTTATAGTCCACACCGGAATGTAAGGAACAGGGGTTACACAGAACAACGTCCCTGAACCCCACCCCTACCCCACTCCCCAGCCTCATACTGCCAGCGAGGATCGATGACAATGCCAGATCACACGGAACTCGGGCCGTCACTACCTTTCTGCAGTGGCAGCAACTCGCAATTACTTCCCAGTAAATTCACTGGACCAGATCAAATTGTCACGAGTTGGGGGCTGGTGGGTCAAGGAGATTACACCATAGATTCGATGTGTGACCCACGACCCTTCGGCCCTAATTGAACCCTTTATCCCCTTTGTTCAAGCCGCCATCTAGCCGCTCACGTCATCACCAGCCCAGGTTAGGTTCCTGTTCACACTTCTGATTAGGAGTGCTGGCTCTGAAAGCAAGGGGCAAGGTGTTACCCTGAGGCACAGTTGGGAAGGGACCTTAGCTCTAGAGCAGGTGTCAGGTGTGGGTTAGTTGGAAAAGGGGGGTGGAATTACCCATGAGGAGGAAGCCGCTGACGGGTGGTATCGAGCACCAGGGGTTTTGGTGTACCCGAGAGGTGTAAACTGCCAGGAAGGGTGGGAGTAGGTATGTCCACTTAGGGGCGTGTTCTTGTAGTTGACAGGGTGTGGTTTCTGCTGTCTCTGTCCTGACTGGTGGGTGTGTGTAATTATCTTGATGACCATGTGTATGTGAATGCAAGAATGTATGAGCAAAAGTTTAGAATAAAAGGACTAGTTTAGACAGTGAAATCACCTGTAGCCCAATCTCCTGTGAGAAGATCATCCCTAGCCGAGACTCCTGCGAGAAGTATCTTCCGCCGAACCTTCTACTGGAGATCTGCTGTAAAGAGGCGTAGGTGTCTTGTGATAAAGTCTACTGAAGACTGATAGGTTCAGTCTTGCTGCAGAATTAAGGTGCCCCGCTCTACTGGACGTGTGGGAGGTCTCATATCAACGCCACCTGTCTGGAGTAGACCAGCTGCTATTCTTTGAGGGCAATTGTGGTGTTCCCCCGAGACTGGTAGGCGACTCTTGCACGTGTTCCTCTGCTGTGGGAAACCTCCACGCTAACAGGGCGAAGGGATAACTGCAGAACTTAAAGGAGGGAGATTGAAGACCGCGGACAGACAACCGTCTGAAGCAGAGGGCGAAGATCCAGCCTTAAACTTAAAGGGATGCTGCCTGCAACCCAGCTCTAGGAATGAACTCAAAGGGCTGTGCCTCAAGCTTGAAAAGCATCATATCCTTTGGGCCCTGTGTCAACGTCACCACCGAAGTCTGCTGTTAGGTGGGAAGTGTTCAAGAGGTCTTCAGGATATCTACTGGTGAACATATCCAAGGAAGGAGCGCTCCAACGTACAGACTGTATAAACCATTCAGGAACGAGTGTTGTGTTATGCATCACGTGGTCATTCTTTTCTCATATGCAAAGAAGAGATTAAGGTACATGGTTTATTGTGTTTAACTGCGATGCGGGTGACATTACATGTTATTGCAGACCTAGCTCGAACAGAAGGAAATTGCGGGACGCCTAGAGTTCAACAAGTTGCATCAAGATATTGTCTTGATTGTAAATACTTATGCTGTTTATATTAACAATACATTCTTTTTTTGTGTGTTCACTGCATTATGGTGTTTTGTGGTTTATGGGAGACTGGAGGTGGTGGGGGCTCGACCATATGATTGAGAAGTCATATTAAGTACTTTTAGTAATACAGTTTCACCTACGTATATGTCACCCTCTTGACGGTGGTCGTGTGAGCGAGCAGAGGAGATGACCCGTCAAGAGCAAAAGAATTCTCCAAGTGGTGACACCGACCTTAGGGCTGGTTTACATGCTTCAAAGTTGGTACTTTGAAGTCTTGAACCAGCTCGGAACCGGTCCTGCTAAAGGTTTTCGATGGATAGAATGGCTTTCTATTTTCGAAACCTTGAAACCCTGCCTGCAGCCACTATCATGAACATCAGGGCAAAAGGTCAAGGTGTCGTGTCGCATGTAAAAGCTGGCGCCTTTTAAAGCTTTCTTTGCTTTGAAAGCACGAAAATTT
>SMGT01007031.1:299687-335757 GCA_004794575.1 Lanistes nyassanus | reverse complement strand
TTGTATTCTCAAAACCTTTCAATGTACCAAGACCGGTTACAACTGAAAGACAAAGTAAATGTACTTGCCTGCACAAACAAGACCACGAACTGTGAGTGGAAACTGCACAGCCGATGTTAACAGGCACAGGACGTCAAATGAAAAATGACCCCAACACGTTTCCCCGCGCAATCGGAAATGTTACCGGTCGCGTTCTCACGAGACTTCCGGTCGCGGTCTCGCGAGACTTACAATTTTAATTACACAATACACTATTTCTTATACACAATAGTATTTCCTAGTACAACTCCATGAAAAGTATTTACAACAATCTTTTCAGAGGGGGTTGTACAACTGCATTATGGTGTTTTGTGGTTTATGGGAGACTGGAGGTGGTGGGGGCTCGACCATATGATTGAGAAGTCATATTAAGTACTTTTAGTAATACAGTTTCACCTACGTATATGTCACCCTCTTGACGGTGGTCGTGTGAGCGAGCAGAGGAGATGACCCGTCAAGAGCAAAAGAATTCTCCAAGTGGTGACACCGACCTTAGGGCTGGTTTACATGCTTCAAAGTTGGTACTTTGAAGTCTTGAACCAGCTCGGAACCGGTCCTGCTAAAGGTTTTCGATGGATAGAATGGCTTTCTATTTTCGAAACCTTGAAACCCTGCCTGCAGCCACTATCATGAACATCAGGGCAAAAGGTCAAGGTGTCGTGTCGCATGTAAAAGCTGGCGCCTTTTAAAGCTTTCTTTGCTTTGAAAGCACGAAAATTTTGATTTTGAAGCGTCTATATCAGCCTTTAACCAACTGTTCCTTTTGCTTCGATAGGAGTGACAGTCTATTGGCTCAGCCCATGCGACAACGTGCCGTGCCTGCGTGCAGGCCAATAAAGGGCACACACCTCGACATTTCGTGCAGCACCTGCTCCGACTTTTGTATGTGGGTAATGTGCTTCATGGCAGGGAATGTTGCTGCTACATTAAATCTGTAGTTGGTTGTTTCTCTGGTGAAGAGGTACACTTTTGCTTCACGATTGCTGGTTCGCGTTTTGGCATCAAGTAGCGCGTGCAGTTTGCACCAGTCTTTCAATTCCTTTGAACGGTATATTTAAAGTGAGGGTAAACTCTCCATGGCAACTTTGTATGCCTAAATAGAATCAAATCTGGGGAATCGCGTGGCACTAGTCATTTTACCAGAAGATCGACCGATCAGTCACTATTTTAATCGAAAGTTCTGCATTGAGGAGACGGACCTAAAAAACCCCGAACAGCCGAATCGAGGCTCATGACATCACCAGGGTAACAACAAAGACGGCATGACACGGTCATACGAAACCCCCGCACAGCCACGGTCTAAATAAAAGGTTTTAAAAGTATATCAAGCATCAGAATGCACTTTCGACACTTGAGTACGTACATTTTAAATATTTGTATCAGTACAGTTATCGTCTGCTCGTCCGCCGTGTAATACTGAACACTGGAACAGCCACCGAAATCCATGGTTTTAGGTCTAAATAAAAGGTTTTAAAGGTATGTCACGCATCAGAATGCACTTTCTGAATTATTTGATGTATAATATGCCAAAAATCGACACGACTACGTATATTTTAAAGATTTATGTCAGTACTGTTATCGTCTGCCGTGTATACGAAATACGGAACAGCCACCGAAATCCATGGTTTTAGGTCTAAATAAAAGGTTTCAAAGGTATATCAAGTATCAGAATGCACTTTCTGAATTATTTGATGTATAATATTCCAAAAATGGACACTTGTGTACGTACATTTTACAAATTTGTGTCAGTACAGTTATGGTCTGCTCGTCTGCCGTGTAAACGAAATACCGAACAGCCACCAAAATCCATGGTTTTAGGCCTAAATAAAAGGTTTTAAAGGTATATCGAACATCAGAATGCACTTTTTGAATTATTTTATGTATAAAATACGAGTTCGTACATTTTACAGGTTTGTGTCAGTACTGTGTTATCGTCTGCTCATACGAAATACCGAACAGCCACGAAAGATCATGGTTCTAGGTCTAAATAAAAGGTTTTAAAGGTATATTCAGCATCAGAATGCACTTTCTGAATTATCTGATAGTGCATATGCCAAAAATCGACACTTGAGTACGTACATTTTACAGATCTGCTCTTCTGCCGTGTATCATTCCATTTCGAAACCCCGAATACGTAATAGCCACAATTCGACCAGTATAGCACGTGCAAGAACGGATAAGCTATTATCAAAATATACGTTTATAAGTTTCTGATGCATAATATACCAGAAAAAATCACAGATGTATGGAGCTTTTGAAGGTATGTGTTTGAAATGTCATCGTATCCTTGTCTGTCGAGATGCACGAATAGCCAAGAACAGCCACGAGCAGCCATCAAAAGCTACGGTTTTAGGTCTAAACAAAAGGTTTTAGAGAATGCACTTTTATAAGTATTTGATGCACAGTATGCAAAAAAATGACACTTTTAAAAGCTTCTGTAAAGATTTGTGACTGAAATTTTATCGTCTTTTTTACTGGTGTTTGTCCCGCATATTTTCCTCATTTGATCTCTCTACTTGAACACCGCCAGTTTCTCACATAGCAGAAATGAAGTTACCCTGTTGACGTCATATGGGGAGGGGACATAACTGATGTCACATTTTCCAGATACGTGTTCACAGAGTTATCTTTTTGCACTTTTAATATATAAATAAACGTCATACTGAAAATTTACCTTGGGTTATGACGGTTTCTTGTCATTTCCCATGTGTTAGTGCAGTATAAAAGGGTTGTTAGGTTTGAGTGTACACTCTTTAATATCTGTTAAGAGGATAGATTTCTCATGCCGACCTGCCATTCCATACATCAGTGTCTGTAAAACCAAATGTTATGTAATGTTTACATTTGTGTAGAGGTCTCAGTCTTAAGACTGGCTTTCCTTTAGTTCAAAGTTGAAGAAAGGTGTGAATTGTCAAATTTTCAAGCAAATGTTGCAGTTATGAATGGATACTGTGGCTGACTCCGCACATTCACACACACTCTCTCGTACACATGCGCCCATGCATACAGCTGAAAAAACAAATCAAAACGCACAGCTCAAACTTCAAAGTGTTTTAATTACTAAAATTGTCATCAAGGTCAAACTCTTTTTTTCTGACTGCTTTACTGTACAATTGTAATACAAACGCTTGGAGGTTTTTTTCCCATTTCAAACTGTGCATAAGCAGTTGGCAAAATACAGCTAATGCTGGGTTTAACGGTCTGCCCTACTGTAAAAGGAAAGCATGTCAGATTATATGAACAATAGTGTGGAGCATCATCACTTGACCAGATTTTCATGAGGTAAAGGGCTCATGATTCTCATCTACGAAATACCAACGAAAAATCACAAATGATGTTAATAATTACAGGTTAATCTCTAAATCAAAGTCATCTACCTTTCAGCTGTACCTGGATTTAAAGTACTAGTGCACAAAGCCATACTTTGCTAGGAAACAAAGCATTTATAGTTCAGAAAGGGGTGAAAAAGCATGAATATATACTGAACTGGAAAATTTGGGACATGTAACAGCTGCAGAGAACATCTTTTTAAAGCTAGACGGATTCGTGAGTTCAAGAATGGCCACCGAGATAAGAAGCACAGAGATTTGAAGCTTTCCTCTTCAAACTGAGAGATGCTCACACAGTGAGAGTTTATTTTCAGTGCACAAGCATGACCTGTATAGGTTTGAAGTGTGCTCAATTAGGAAGAAAAACCCAATGAGACCGTTGGGGGTGGGATGGAACTTTCAAATCCTGAGAAATACATTGTTCAGCATGAGGACACAATCTTCTTCACCCCCTGACAAACATCAATATGCACAACAGCTCTTTGTAATACCATTTAGTTTTGATTTGTCAGCTTCGGTTTTCATTCATTACTTTTACGTACACATTATTGAAATGCCTTAAGTGCTGTAACTGGTGACTGCTCGATAAGTGTCGGACCAAAAAAAGAAAAAGAGGGACAATATACAACATAGACATTATATTTACTTCCATCACCCATCACCACAATACTTGGCAAACCTGGAGAAGAGCAACATGTTTGTATCATATGAAACATACATCCATGCACCAGAGGTCACAGTTAAGAAGTTGTGGTGCCCAACAAGCTTTCAGAAGGTTCCTGAATACTGTAACACGCAGCCCACACAAGAAAGTTGAAAACTGCAGTGGAACTACACAGGACAGAAAATTATACACCAATAAAGGGGGGGGGACACAATTTCATGTTACAGCAGCTGTATTAACTATACAAAGATACATCAATCATCATAAATCTCTGTTATCACCCAACAAATTTCTCAAATGTACCATGCTATACAGAAATGAACACAATTCAAGAATGACTGAATCCTGGCAAAATGGGCTTTGGAATATAAGGCCACCAACAATCCAGACCTGACTTGGAAGGAAAATGGCTGGGTGATTTATTAGCCACACAAGCCAAGTAGTGGTATTGAGTATATATCCTTTCAGTGCGATAACAAAGGCAACCGAGTAGCACTCTCTGGGTTGGCCCACTCACAAAAGTACCAATCTTGCATAGTGAAGGGCAATGGAGCAACAATCCGTGAGTTAGAGATTTCAAAGCCCATCACCAAGAACCACATGGCACTGCTCAATCTTCAAACGTCCAATGAAGACTCGCACACCTTGGTCTTCCAACAGGCTTTTCTGACAATTTGTAACTCCCCAAACCAATACATGTACCCATCCCCTGCAAACCACCCACATTTTTTGATTGTAGACGTGCAAGACCTCGCACGTGGTCCACATGCTTGTGATTACAGATAGATCCTGGTGCAAGCAGACAAATGTTCATCAAAAGTTCCGCTAACCAAAAGAACCTCTCTGTGACCAGTGGATTACCACCTAACTGCAGCCAAAAGGGATGTTTCTCTGAAGGAGCTGAAACGACAAGTTCTTTTTTCTTTCTAATAGGTTCCAGCGTTAGCATGCAAACTGCCACAGGAAACTGGCTGGCGTCGAAAGTCCTGCTAAGATCCATGTTAGTGATGCCAACTCAGAACAAGTTACTTTGTACTGTGGATAGAACACCACCTGCAAATACTGTGAGGTCAGACTGACAAGCTGATTTCAAACATGCACACATCTGCTCTCCCACACACAAAATAATGAACACTGGTTGATAAGAATCCACTCACCTAGGAATTAGCATTAATTAAAAAAAGGTTGGGCTGGGTGGAGGTGGGGAAATAGTAGTTAACCATTTTCATTGTCAAAACACAGCAGCCACTTGTACAGCATTGCACTAACCCTCAAACATGAATGTGCTTTAAAGAAGTGTGAGCAGATACAACAGACATCACTGGTACACACCTCTAGCCATTTACAAAGACCACATGCATCACACGTCACACTACATGTATCAGCAAGGCTGGACTGTCTATTGCCTAGAGCAATAAATTAAGGCAACTAATGATGGCACCATTTGAGTTTTTTTAAAACTATTTTCATGTGCTTGTTGTTTGGCAATTGTGTGACATGCTGGATTATCTGTCCACCCTGATGTTTCTCCACAGATTGAAGACCAACGAGACAAATGCTTATGTTTTAATGCTTTGTATGTATCACATAAAATTCATGAATCTGTTGTGGGGTAAAGCACCTGACACAATGACGCCCCATATCAACACCCACTCACTACCCAAGTCCTGACTGATGACCGAGGCACTATCACCAGGCGCTGCAGTTAACAGCCAGTATCACAACAGCAAGGCCATTTGATTGGATTCCTACCGAGATCATTTGTCACATATTGTGTGTTAGAATTCTGCACAATATACAGGAGAGAATGGCAAGTTGTAAGCCACATGGAAATCAATGCAGCTGATTTAAATTTATTGAAGTTCTGCCCAATAACCAGCTTTCCAAAATAAAATTCAGGCCTCTGAAGTGTACTTGCAATAGCTGTTTCAGATGTTGGATTCATAGAACTTTTTAAAAATCTAATTCATACAAGACAAATGCTATTTAAGTTCTAGAGACAGAAGTACAGCATTTTCCTTTGTAGCACCAGAAAAGGCTTTGGTGGATGTACAAGGACAGGAGACCATAATATGGATATGTGTCAGGTGGAAGTCACCAACTGGGGGTGATATTTTTCTGACTATTGATATGGAAGAATTTAATTTGATTCACTGATTCACAACTTGGAACCCTGTTTGTTAAACAAATTTTTCAAACCAAGTTTAACATTAGCTTCCTTGGAATATGACAGACACCTACTACACTGATGCATCACCACAATCATCAAACATAGAAATCCCAATCAAGTACCAATACTCTGCTCGTTTTAAATGCCCCTTACAACACAACCTGATTCTGAAACATCCATTTCTAAATAGCACTAGCCCATCCCCCTCAACAAGGACAATGATTATATGCACAGGTTTTCAGCCATGCTGCTCTAGGTGACTCAACTGGCAGGATATCATATCAACTGGCGGGACAGCTTGAATGTTAGTGATATCTTACAAATCTTTTACTAAAAACAAGTGTCATAAAGAGTGTTATTGGAAACACAAAGGAATGTCCCACCCAGCAAATCAAATGGCACAATGGCATCGCACTATAAGCATGGCACAACTGCAGTTTAATCTATGAGCAACCGACATAATGAACTGATGGATAAATATCACCTGCCATTTGGGGGCCATCTGCCAAAAGTCACATCTAAAATTCACCTCTTCCTACAAGAACTCCTGGCAGCGTTTATCATTCCTTTTTATGATCGAAATGTCCTGAGAGAAAAAAAGAAAGCTTTCACTTTTAAAGTCTATTGACGTTTGGCTTCAGTGTTATTCTTTCAAACTTACCATAATACCAGAAAATTGTAAACCTCAAGGTTAATAAAACTCTAAACAAGCTTTGAAGACAGGAATTTTTAAGTGGCTTTTCATTCCGCACTGTACTGGTCATAACTGATCTCAGTCCCACATAAGGTGAAGGTGGTGGTGGGTTGAAGGTGGGGACAAGAAAGAGCTCGGGAGCCCAGCAAGCGCATTATCAACTGCCAAGACAAAAGAAGAAACACCTATAACAATGTAACTGCTACAATAGAAGGTCAGCAGACAAGCTGTCTGCTGATCTGTTAAGGCCAGAGGATAACCACAAGACTGTAGTCCAGTTGTGTTGAAGCCCACACAATCTTGAGACGTTTAGCACAGCTCGATGCCAAAAGTGTTGAGAACAGATTGAAGCAGCCAAGTCACTGGGTACAAAGATTGATATTATGTCAAAGTGATGAGGAATTGCATCCCAGTTCACTAAATGCAAGACAGAATTTTTTCCCCTCTCACAGCGAGTTCATGATTGCTCTTTTAGACGTTAAATGAGCACAATTTGGCTAGAAATCCAACTATATACATGACAGAAATAAGCATCAAAAACATGAAGTACCATACTAATAAATAAATTTGTGACAGCATACTCACTTTATGAGTTAAAATCACAATTCCATCTGACCACAGCAACATCAGCATCAGGCAGTGTGCATTCAACTTTGTCATTGAAATATACTGTGGCAGACAGTACCAAGTTAGAATCTAGTTTGGAAACAAACTCCCCATAGTACAGCGCTGTTATTCTCACTTGTGACTTCTGAACCTCAAACACAGCACTGGTTCTCACAAAAAAGTTTTGGTATGGAGATTTGCATATACATATATATATACCAAGGGACTAAGTATGCTGTGCTTACGGTGATATCAGCTGATTATACTTGAAAATACAGGTACAGCATTCAGCATACACAGCAACAAAGACAATGAAGATAATAGTCTAGGAATTTAAAATGTCATTATATAGTAAACAATTCTGGCACACATGAAAAATTAACTTGACAACATAACACAAAGATAATGATTCACAAGAAACTTCTCCCCAATGGTCATTTCTATCTTTTGATGGACGACTACAAGCATCTCAACTGGCGTATGGACTAGCTGCAAACACATCTTGTGCAGTTAACATTTGTGGAGGCATACATGGCAAAAGTCATTCCATTATGGAGGGAGCAGGGACATTATGATTTGGGGATGTTAACTTGCACACCGTTTCCCCAAAAGCACTGATTGGGATATAAATAATCCTCATGCTAAGTTGCAAATTTTCTTACAAATATTGATCGGACAAACAGCATGACATTATTGCCATTACTTAAAAGTAAACAGATGTAAAGCAAGTGACTAATACCAAACAAAGTCAAGGATAATATCGCAAAGTTCTTGGTAGAAATCAACAATACTCTGTCAAAAACATTTTGATATATTTTTCTTATTTCGGGGGATTGGGGTGAGGTGGGGGAGAGGAGGAAGTTGCATGATTCAACCGCTGATAAGAGTGAGCACGTGATTTCCGAGAATAAAATAAGAGAATCTCTTTATCCCTTTACCTTTGACAAAAGCAGCAAAACATGAAAACATTTTTTTAAAAATACAAACAACCCATCATGGCATTGGAATATGAAGTAGTGCTTTTTTTTTTTTGCTTTTTCTTTTTTGGCATATATGTGTATCAATCCTTAAGTCTGGAATGCAAAAGGTCATGAGCCCCTGAACTGAGTGGTTGCTTTAATTAGTCTCTCCAACAAAGGGACTAGGATTTGGAATTTGGTCCACTCCCAGTCATTTGCACGTATTCCAGCGACAGCGCAAAGAGGAGTATTGGACATGATAGCAACCAGCACTAGAAATGAAAACCCTTTAATCTGTGGCTATTCTAAATGACAACGATGAAGTGTGTGGTCGCCCTCTGAGATCGCATAAATACACATACAAAGCAATAAATAATGATGAGATGCCCTCTGTACACCTGGTAAGTAAACATTGTTGAAATGGCAAGGAAGAGTTCTTGAACAAGATGTCTACACAGCATGTCAAAACAGATGACAACCAACACTGGAAAGTCAAATATGTCAACAACCAAATTTTGGAGATAAGAACAGACCCTAAAATAATAACACTGATATTTGCATTTGGTAAGGTTATGGAATTAGTTCAAACAAAATACAGGGCAGAGGATTTTGTTGTATCACCAATGTGACAAATATAAATGCAATATCACGCCTACTCCCTCGCTGCCAGCAAGAACAGCCAGCGTATAAAGTCCGAGCATTAAAATCTGCGTTGGGCATTACGTCAGATCAGTGAACAATCCGTCCCCATCAGAACAGCTACCAGGCTAGACACATTACCTTATAAACAGTTTATGAAAGGTCTCTCAAATTGTTGATACTTTTATTTGCAAGATGGTTCTTGAGATTTCCATGTGTCTTCCCCATTCTATAAATTTTTAGAGTATTTAACACTGGCTTGAGTTCTGCAATGACTCGCAGATAATACCCAATGGATCCTGCTGGCGTTTGCTTATTTTTCAATTCGTTGTGCATGTGTCATGCTGTTCTGTAAGTAGCAGTTTTGTTATCAAGCAAAACACCGTGAAGCTGGTTGGTTTTTTTTGGACAAAGGGGTGAAAAAATCCACTCCATCTAAAAATAAATTCACAAATACACTCCCACCCACTTTTTAATTAGAAATTAAGCACCTCCACTTATACATGCACACAACACAATCAAATTTTCTCCAGACTCATCATATATAGGGAGTACCCCAAATCAAACCATTAAAACCCAAATATCAAGTTTCGCATATTGAAATTACACAAATGCAGTCAGCCCATAACAACCTGAAATATTCTGAAGCTCTTGGCAATAACACACAAATGTGATGTAAATCATCTGTGCTGTAATGAGAGTAGTACAGCAGAACATGCTTTACATTTGTTTCAAGTCATTTCAAAGCAAAAGACAAATGCCCAGTCACCACCAGCGTAATGTTGGACATGCTGTCAAACAAAAAAAAAGGTGCAGATGCGATATGTATACATTTTTGTAGACAAAAAGTGGAGCCTTAAAACCCTCTACATTTGGGAGTAAGTCTACTGACCAGGTCACACTAACATCTGCCTCCTAACCCCACTTTTGGGAAAATCTTTTCATTTGCCACATAAGACTAATGGAAGAAAACAGCTGACCAATGGGGAAAACTTTATGACTGCTAACTGAGCATATTCAGGCACACAGAACAGTCAGTTCTTTCTTATCAGCAAGATGCAAAATAGAACCCTGACTGATTATACATTACTTTACAAACGCATGTGTCACACAAACTATCACTTGATTATTGATTAAGCTGCCCCAAACTTTGGGATAATCTGTGCTTTGGCAGATTGTGATCTGTATCTCAGATTGGTCACAATAAAATGCAGGAAGTACAAAATACACGAAAAATTATGGAAGAGTGTTTCACACTTTCCCCCATTTTTTCTGAATCATGTGCATCTAAGACAATTCACTTTCCTTGTCACACAAAACTAGACCAAAAAAAAAACCCCAGCATGTTATATTTTACGTGATTAGTTTCATGGTTATAGCAGCACTTGGGAACAGTGTGCCCTGCCTGGAAGGAAATCACAGAGTGCTTGTAAGCGCATACAGTTCGTGCAAGCCTCTCCATGTGGATTTAGCATCCACTCTCCATTTCCACTCTCTCTCTTCAGGCTGTACAAGCTTGATCGGTTCTCTAGCACACCTAAAGTTCACACTGTACACATCTGATGTTGCCAATATTTTCTCTGTGTGTGTCTCTCTCTCTCTCCACCCCCCTCCAGCTGTGCTGCCTGAAAATGCATGCTTGCCAGCCAGTGTCATGATTTCCGATCACCCAGCTTCCTGTTCTGTCCCTGATGAAGAAAAGGTCACTCAATTCTGGAGACTGGAGGGAGTGGGGGGGGGGGACAAGAGGAAGAGAGAGCTGATGCACAATCACACTGCACTATTATTGGAGGGACAAGTTCATCACCTTGAAACAAAACAGAAATATTACACAGTTCACACAGTAGACAGTCTGCTGCCAGCCTTTGGGCACATCACAGCCAAATACCAGATCATGTTTTTTTTTAAAAAAGCACATATACACACCTAAAAATTTAAACCAAGCAGCCGAAGGGGCAGGAGCAAAAGTAATAACCAAGTGTTTTTTTTTGTTGTTTTTTTTTGTTTTTTGAGATAAATCTGACAGGCAGGATGTTGTGGTTGGAGTCAATATGATAACAGCAGCTCGACTGGCTATTGTCTCCAAATACACAAACAAAAATGTTTAACATACACATCTTATGCATTTATGCTATCAAGTTATCTTCCATATTTTAAACACATTTTTAAAACATTTTTCAAGTCAGAATAACATTTTCATGGGGAAATGGTAAACAGCACTTGAAGCACCTCTAACCTGATTTAAACACACAAGTAACATGGGTTTACATTCACATACATTGAGACTTCTGTATCACAGGTCTGTTTCCTGCCAAGTTGACAAGATTCAAAATATGAAACATGGGTGGGGAGGTGAAAATTAAACAATTATAATGTCTAAAAAGGAATATGCACTTTTCCGTTCAATATGACAATAATTATTTTCCTGACATACAGCCACGAATGTTTGTTTCTCCAAACAAGTAAATGATATTGAATGTTAAGATAAATAACTTGTGTCAAAAGGCTCTTGACCCTTCTTTCGACTAGACCACCTGTGCTGAGTAGCTGGTCCCCCACCTGACAACAGGAATTCTGAAAGACTTTGACACTTCACCAGAAGTATAAAAAAATAATTAAAAAAAAAACCTGTGCTCTC
Source organism: Lanistes nyassanus (assembly GCA_004794575.1). Taxonomy (NCBI): domain Eukaryota; kingdom Metazoa; phylum Mollusca; class Gastropoda; order Architaenioglossa; family Ampullariidae; genus Lanistes; species Lanistes nyassanus. The sequence continues at coordinate 324,019 of SMGT01007031.1, read as the reverse complement.
CCTTCATTGAAGCAGTGAGCACCACAATTTGCATGCACAGTGTTGGCGAGGAGGCAGCTCACAGCTATCACGATGGTCTTTGGAACACATTCAATGGACTACACAGCATATTCCCAAATCCCACCTCTACAAAATACTACATCCCGACACAGAAACGAGATCAGATGTACATGGTATAAACTTGTGCTGATGGGAAGAAAGGAGTGGCCAGTGGCAACCCTGGGAATCAGTGTGGGAGTGGGAAGCACATATCAGCAAAAGCAGCTACAGAACATTAGATCAGCTCCCCGCCCAAAATATTGCTAAGGACAGGTGCAGTAGAGCCATGATCCCCCCCAGGAAGGTCCCAGAGGCTGGAGCTCCACATGTTCACATTGCCTGATACCAGGGGCGGGGCAGAGAGGGGGGGAGCAGAATTCCATGGGTCCGCACTGCTTTGTGGAGAGGTGGCAGCAGTGGCCTGTGACCATCGAGCAGGGGGAGGAACCTGCGTGTCAGCAGGTTGCTGCTGCCTCAGGAGCTGGGTGATCTCCTCCTCTGGAAGGTACTCCACCTGGATGATGGTGTTGCCCAGGGAACAGCCATGTAGCACCCTCTGAGCTTTGGCGGCTGCCTCTTTCGTCGCGTACTGAACAAGGGCCTGAGAGTTGCTCAAGGAGAACGACAGCAGAGGTCCATGCTGTTTACACAGTGCACGCAGCATTCCAGCGTCAATCTGCACACACAGTCCATGCCCGTTGCTACTGCCCTCTCTCACGTGGGACCAACGCCTCACTTATGGATCCTCATCCTGACAATGGCAATGAAGATTAACAATGGAAATGTGGATGATTGACTAGCAGAGATTGCAACTGTGCTGAAAACCTTCCCCTTCTTTTCCCTGCCACCAACAGACTCCTTCAGCCAGGTTTTTAGACTAAAATGTGCAGATGATGAATATGATACACTCCCCTTAAGACTCTCTCATACCACTCATGATCCTATCCTAAAAACTTTTAATACTTTCTATCTGGGATGTGGCACGCATGTCACCTTGTAATGACTAGTCAGCTATGCCATCAGCTGAAGCAACCCCTCCAAGCTGGTTAAATTTTTGTTCTTTATATCTGCAACTTAAACTGTTCAGTTAATCCCATGCCTGGACAAATCAGAGGATGGACCATGCATAAAAAAAACCTTCCAACCAACCTGAGGAGTGAGGTTTTTCAGCATCACCCATGGGGAAGTCTGGCGGCCATCCCATCCTGAGCTGCCCACTGCAGTTTCAAGAAAACATCCTCTGAAGTGAAGACTACAATAATCTAATTTTAAAACTGGAGATTGGGAAAAGGAAATCAGACTACTTACACTGTCTTCACAGTTAACCTTAATTCTCTTATATAAAATGTCTCCCATGCCTCTGTGCTCAAAATCTTCAATGCGTACTGACACTACTCGTCTTTTTCTCTGTAATGAACAGCGAACAATTTCACACACTCATACACAATCACTTTTCACATTAACATATCTAATTTGAAACATCTCCTCTGATTGACAAGACTGAAGAAACTTTTAACTGCATTAGCTACTTCTTTTATTATTTGTCATAATTATATATGCATGGTATGCACAAATACAACCAAAAATCATGCTGTGCCATGACCATTTTTGCATATATGGGCCAACATTTTGACAGTTGCCCTAAAATTTTCTATTTAAAATCTTTACACCAATATCTATACAAACAGAATGACATGACTGATGAAGATTATTATGTAATAATGGAGTCTGTAAGTTTTTAGGTATAGCAAAATTCTTGACATGCTATTATTTTGAACTGTCAGAAAATGAAATGTGACTTGGCATGCTGGTTGGTTGGTTACAGGCTGCTTAATGTCCCACAACAAACTGGATGTATTTCAGAAAGGTGGACAAAAGGGGGATGGAGTCCTATTACTAAGGTTTGCACTGGAAGAACCACCAGACCGATAACTGCATTAAGATGGCTGGTGCAAACAGGCAGTTTAATGTGCAGGGAATGACAAAATGGAGTCTGCAGTCTGCACAATGTATAACTCCAGGAAATAATCCTTGGCCACATCTGGATTCGAACCAGCAAACTTCCACCTGCTAGTCCACAATTCTACCAATTAAGCTATCCAAGCCCCTCCCTAGTGTGCTGGGTTAAAATGGGAACTGCTGAATAAAATTTTCTGGGATATCAATAATGTGGTTGGCCGAGTGCAGAGTTGCCAACCCCGTTCAGTAGTTCTCAGTAAGATTTTGAAAATTTGTCAGTAAGATTAAAATTTTGTCAGTAAGATTTTTTTCTCCAAAACACAACAACAGGCAATCTTTCACCAGTATTTTTTGACATACTTTATATACACTGCTGTAAAAGGGACTACTACAGGGACATCTTGGTTGCAGACTTGCAGGTCCGCAACAAGTTGTACAAACAAAGTGTGCAAACAGGGTCTCTGCCTGAATGACTGATAGCTCGGCCAAAGATTCTGGCTTGCTAATGGAAAAAAAAAATCGTCAGTTTCAAAGAATTGTTAAGTGCCAAACTTTTCTCAACGTGGCGAGCAGAACTATAATGCCTGCTAACATCATCCAGACCATGCGAAATTTTAAAATCAACTTCACATGAAACACATCGTGCATATGCGTTCGACACTTTGGAAGCAACGATGCATGGGAATTCCTTGGAGTATCCTAGAAAAAAACTTCCGGTAATATGTTTTCCCTTTTTTTTAGAACCACCTTTTGGCTCCACGCTTTTTCGTTTGGAAATCGAACTGAAGCGCGTTGCCGAAGGGCGAGACCCTTACAAGATTTCGCCTGCGAGATCTCTAGCGAGCGAGCGTCTGTAAGAAACATCCAAGAGTCTCAAGTTTTTCAAGCCAACATGTGGTCATACGAAACCCGGAGCAGCCACGAAATGTCATTGTTTTAGTCTAAATAAAAGGGTTTAAATGTATAATTAACATCAGTATGCACTTTCTGAATTATCTGATGCATAAAATGCCAACAATCGACACTTCAGTACGTACAGTCAGTACTGTTATCGTCTGCCGTGTACACGAAATACCGAACAGCCACGAAAAGTCATGGTTATAGGTCTAAATAGGTTTTGTCAGCTATCTTTTTATTGTCGGGGAAGTTGCCCTAAAGGCTCTTCGCGAGTCTGTTTTCCCTGAAAGTCAATCGCGGCTTCTGATTGGGTCTAGGAAAAGAGACAAGCTGGATTGGCTAATCAAATCTTCCGATACATCCCTAGTAGAAGTAGGGAAGGTGGGGGTGCCAGTCAGTCAGGGGCGCGTTCAGTTAGTCTAGATAAACAGCTGTCCGGTGCTGCTTTTTGCAACGTTCGACAACCGTAATTTCAGAGATTTCTTTCGCCGGGAAAAAATCGATCTGACCGTAAGACTGTAAGAATTCATCTTGACCGAAAAAAATTACGGCGAAACCGTGAGGGTTGGCAGCTCTGCGAGTGGTAAGAACCCTGGGCTCCAAACACAATGCCCTTGCACTGCTGCACATTTCCCCCCAGTTGACCCAGCTGGGAATGGGTACCTAACTTATGGGCCAAAAAAGTAAGGGGGCAAGGGAGAAGGGATGGGTACTGTCCTCATGAAGCTGGCCCACAAAAAAAGTGGTGGTTTCATAAACTCAAGGGCTAAAGTCAGTAACTTGCTCACCTCAAAATTCTTCATCGAACAATTAACCCACTCCTGACATGAACAAAAATGGTACGTTGTAAAGGGGAGTAACTGGTGTTTTCAGAAGCACAAACCATTTTCCTTTAGCAGGCATGCCAGTGGAGGTAGGCAAAAACAGTAGTAGCGCGTGATGCCAGCAACCGGGCCATAGCCTTCAGGATAGCAATGCTTTATTGGCCAGTGAGGACACAAATATGCTTAACTTGATAATGACACATTAAACAACATAGAAATGTTTCTCTTTTCAAATCTGGTACATAAATGATGGAATTTAAAAAAAAAAATGAAAATGGAAGCTTGCACTGTACTGTACAGGATGTTGGAATAAGCAAAAGCAGTAGCCTAAACTAAAATAAAAAGCAACAAGATTAAAAAGAATGACATGACATGACAAAAGAACAACCCCCCCCTCCCCCAAAAAAACCCATAAGAAAACCACTTGGAACAAATAATTCTATTATATTGCAAGATTAGGTAAGAAGATAATAAGATATGTATGAACATTATCCATGACAAAAGTGTCACAGCACTGGGAAAGTTTTTTTAAATTTTTAATGTGAGTTTTTATAAGTATAGATAAACTTTTTCTTTCCTTTAGCAACTATACCAACACTAATGCCTTATTTAAAGCCCAAGTCTAAAACAAGACACTTCATATCAACAGTTTATTCTGTCTGAATACAAATGATGGCATTCTATACTCCATCTCTCTGTTTCAAATGATCTTCATGATCCTGTATTGATCACTTTAATCAGTAACAACAGAAACAAATGCAGCAATCAGAGCCTGTTACATCACGATGTCACTAATGTACTGACGTCTGCCGAAGTTTTGGAGGGTGGGAGTGCAGGGAAATAGTGCAAGGCAGACGCAGTGCTACAAGCCTACATGAGACTATAGACTAGCTGGAACTTTTCGCATTTACTGACCACAGAATTCACAGAATCCTAATACTTGAAGACGCTTTTCACAATGAGCTCAAATTTTATGAATTTAAGATGTTCCCCACGTGACTTCCGATGTAGGTCTTTTTAGCATCATTTTCAGTCATTGCCACTTGCTAAATCTTCTAAAACTGCTAGTTAAAAATTTTGTCGTGGCTGTCCGAGCAGGCAAGTGAAAATCTTCACAACTGTGCCTATTTCTCTGACTAGCAGTGTGCACCTATTGTTTTTACTGAAAGGACTGCAGTTGACTTTTTTTGGTAATAAATACGAGTCCAAGACTTACTTTAAATGAATAAGGCATGTATTAGCATCCAGCAGCATCTAATTCTGAAGAAATTTATCAGTTTTAAACTGTAGTAGACTGTCAATCAGCTGGGCAGATGACAGTTTATTCTGACATGAGCATCAGCAGCTTGTTGGAAAAATTAACACTAACATTAACATTACAATTATTTTTAAACAACGCACAACTGATTAAACAAGTATGCTTTTATAGTAGATGATACCATGAAATACATAAGATATGAAATCTCTGACTTGAGAGTAAATATGGCAAAAAAAGTCATGATGCACTAATTCCCTATCCAGTCAACTTGGCAACAAATAATCTTGCTAAGCAAGGATGGTAATAAAATGTATGGTGTTTGGTTTGGGGGGGGTGTCAGAATAACTGATACATGTTCTGGCATAAATCCCTGTAGTTAACTTGCTGCATAGCATACCAACATTCCAACCACCTATGCCAGTCTCATTTGGTCAGCACCCTGAAATGACTAAATAGGAGCAGGAGGTAAGCAAACATGCAGACGTTTTGCTTTTAATTTATTAGGCAGATGCTAATCTGGATGGTTAGTGATGCACTGTTAAACTAATTTGTTTAAATGAATGCTGTAACTGTTCGTGACTTGACCCCCAGCTGTAAACTATTTAAAATTTACAGTTAATGGGGTTTTAAAGATATGTGTTTATCACCGAGGAAGATTTGAGCTGATCAGAAGTTAAAGCTGTGTGAAGTCTGTTATCCTTTATGTATTTTAAAGTATATTATATACTAACCCAAAAAACATGGCAAGCACTTTTTATATGAATGAACTACTGCAAATATGGTTATACAAAATGTTCATGAGTAAGAGTAGGTTTTGATCAAACTGTTAGGTTCGTGTTCATAAAACACATCTACAACATATTTGTGTGTAAATTTTTAATTCAGCAGAAAGCCGGTACCAATGGGAGCGAAAAAGACAAAAATTTTATTTTAAAACCTGCACCTGCAATAAACTGCAGCATGGCCAAAAATCACTATCTTCAAAATGCGGAATCTCAACATAGACACTTGATTCTTGTTTTGCTGTTCTTGCACTCTCTCACAAAAGTAAAATATGTTGTGTTTCCTCATGGCTAATTTAATGTGCCAGTACCACGATCACCTGATGCATTTGTTGTATAACTGCATAAGTAAGCCAGCCAGCTCTGTCACTAAATAATCAAGTCTGGGAAAAAAATGAAGTAAACAACTTAAAATTTGTTCCTTCGTAGCTTCTTATGCTGGTAAACAGAAATATAGTTAATCACCTTGTGTAAATGCAGATCCTGCAGATCTGGCACCTCCCCAGGAATGCTGGCGGTTATAGAGAGTGGAGTTGGACCACTGCCCTGCGCGACTGTTGGCCTGAGATGTCAAACCAGGTGTGGCACGCACAGCAGAATTGGCAGCACACGTGTCCACCATAGTGGTGCCCAGCTTGCCAACATCTTTCAGGCTCCACTCGGAATCTGCGCCCATAGCTGGGCTGGGCTTGTTGGCTGTCAAGTTGTACAGACGCTCTTCCTTTACAACATTGACGCTAAGTGACCGAGAGATGCTGCCAGGAGTGATGTGTGGATCATCTTCGACGCTCTTGTTACTTAAGCCCTGCCATGGCTTGCCTGGCACAAACTCTGGGATGACGTCTGTCAGTCCCAGGCTTCCACCACCACTGATCACGGACATACTTGTGCTTGTTGGGGTCAGCTCTTCCCTATCTCCTTTGGCATCAGTGGTTAGACCTCCACCCTCCCCTATGCTGGTGCTAGGCCAGTTGGTGGAGCTTGCAGTGGTGGCAGCCGATGACCAGGTTGTGTCACCACTGATGTTGAGGCCCGTCAAATCGCCGAAAGGACCCATCATGGGGGCAGAATGAGAGTGCTGCAGTGGTTTGCTTCCAGGCGCCTTGTTTAGATCTCGTCCTTCTCCATCCCGTTCTGGTGTAGGACGCTTCCACTGGGTAAGGCGTGACTGCATGTTGGCAGAAGCACCCTGACCGATGTTTGCCACATCGCCATGCAAAGACATCAAAGTGTCGCTAGCCTCGCTCTGCATGGTGGTCGGTCCTGATGGTGGAGGGATCATTGGCGGTTGCTGCAGAGGTTGACTGATGGGCTGAGGGGTTGGTGTGGGGGCTGGGGGCTGTTTCAAAAGCATCTGCTGTTGGGCCTGTTGCAACTGCTTCTGCAGGCTGACGATCTGTGATTTGTACTGGGCGATCATGCCAGTCACCTGGTCAATCTGTGGACGGGGGATGCTGAGTGTGACTTTGTTCTGCTGCATAAACTGTTGGCGCTGCAAGAGATTCTGCAACGCATTCTGCAACTGTAAAAGCTGCTGCAGCATGACCAGAATGTTGTGGGGCAGCTGCTGGTTTAGCAGCTGTGGGGAAATGAGACCTGACTGCACAGCTAGGCGCAGCTGCTGAAGGATCTGCTGCTGTGCAGCTTGTTGCTGCACCATGGTCTGTGCAGCCCCAGGCAACGCAGACCGCGCCGCCACCACCCCCTGGGTGGGACTGAGAGAACCAATTCCTGGGGTCATGCTGCCCTGCTGCTGCAGATGCTTGAGTTTCTGCTGCAGGTTGGTGTTAATACTGCTCGAGTTGGTAGGGGGCATGGGAGGCCCACCTTTGCTGCGATCATACATGTTGACTGCGCCTGACATGAATGGCTGGTTGGGCACTTGAGCATTTGGGAATGGAGTATTTTGCATGGGAAAATTAGGCACATGTGGATTGCTTTCTGAACGAGGATCTGATATGTCATCACCAACCAGGTTTCCAGCACCATCTGGCAAGAAGCCTGGTCTGTTCAATTTTGCACCATTTGTTTGGAACACATCGTTGTCGAGGTCTTTCTTGTGAATGCCAGAGGTGAGTTCACCTGTTAATGAAAATCAATTGAAGATTTAACCATGCAAAAGTGGTATCAGGTCTCCTATTCTTGTCAAGCACTTACCTATTTTCTTATCATTTCTGCTTTGTAACCCATCAAAACTACCCTCCTTTTTATTTTGGCTTCTTGATGCTGGACAGAATTAAGTCAAAAGAGTCAAACTATCTAAAGTCTTTGCATAAGTGCTAATAGAAGTTCCAAACAGAAACTTTCTTGCACATTATTACAATACTACCATCATCTTTACATTTTGGGGAACCCCACTGCATCCGGTTAGCATATGCATCAAGCCAAATTCAAAGGTTTGGGTGAACATTCCACTTCAATTACAAGCTAAATCTATATAAGCACAGCTCTATCAATGCGTTCTTCTAGCAGGCCAATGGACTGTACCACATTTTCACAAACTGAAACAAGAAATCAGCCCACATTCTCCTCCAGCAAAGTCAGGCATGGGAATTGACCAGCTCAAAAATCGATGAAACATCTTGGACCCTTGTTTAGACATGCGGCAAATGTCTCGCATTTCTACTAGCCTTTCAACGAAGACCTGATTGCCTGTTGTATGCAATCATAGTGACGTTTTCCTGTGATTAATCACAAATCTGACTTTTTGAGATGCTGCATCATGTAAATTCTCTGATTGCTGTAAATACATCAGTTTCGTCTCCTTTATTAAAGAAAATGCAAAAACAATTTAAACCCAATCTGCAGTTTATGAATCAACTTTATTTCAATATTTTACTAAGTGAATGAATGCCACTAGCGTGCGACTCAGCGAGTCGTGCAGATAAGACACTTCCTTTATGAAATTTTAGCTCTCATCGCCGTCTGCATTTATGTCATCTCACATACAGTTGACTGTTTCTTAATGAAAGAGCGAAGTGTTTGCTGTATTGTCTTCTTGCAATGGTAAAACATCTTGTTTGTTAAATCAGTCTGGTACTTCGTGAGAACATGACGTGCCTAATGGCAGTCACGTCACCAGTCTTCCAGCCAAGAAATGTTTGAAATTTCTTCATTATAATAGTTTACTTCAGATTAATGATCGGCATGTGTGTGATACAATGTTGAAGATTATTTATCCTGTAACGAAACTGTAAATAATAGAAGACCACAGAAGGAACGGAAGAAAGCTGACAGCAGTACGCTAGCAGTACACTGCTCTTATTATGGTCAACCTTCTGATTGAATAACAATTCATTCTTCTTAGTCGAGTTAAAAAAACCTTTAATTCTTTGCACTCAGATGGAATAGATTTATGCATGCCCTTGAAGGCACATAGATCTTGGCATGTTTAAATGAAAAGTACTGCTAATAATAGGTAGCAGCAGAATGATGGCAAGCTACTCATCCGCATACAAAATGGTGATACCCCTCGGTCCTTTGAACTCAAGGACCTATATTATAAACAAATACATCATCTGAAAGAATACTGCACAGACTGGTGTTGTTCTTTCGTGTAATGCCGCACAGTACCATTAAATTCCACATAAAAATTACAGAAAATCACTTGTGCCAGCGCTCGATGGATATGGCGATTTTCACTAGGTCAGGAAAATTGTGATTTGCCTTTTCCCCATAATTACTGGACTAGAAATTACACCAATGTACAGCTAAATCAATTACCTTTCCAAGTGTGTGGGAAGTTGTGATTGTTCTAGAAATAGTTCAAATTTATGTGATTTGAAAACTTTGAATCCATTTTTCAACAACTTGCGTTGTCATTTTTGGCCCTCACCTAGATATCATTGGAATCTACGTTCAATTTTCTTTTGAACCATATACAAGTTATGTTCTTTCAATGCCAGTGAAGATGTTTCTTTGCAGCATACTACCAAACTTGAATTCAAAATGAATAAATAAAAGAGTTATAACACATTGCTCTTCAGTGCCAAACGTCCACATAGCATGATTTAGTAAAAGTGCAAGTAATACTAGCACCTAGATACAAATTCTTCATTTTATACGAATAAAATTTGTTTTAAAGACATAGCAATTTTTTTTAATGGATCATTTTCTAATATATGGCTTATGCCGCTAATGTGACTCTTACACGGTTCCAACTTATGACCTTTGGACTGTCAGTTTCAAATTCTCAGGCAACTTGCGTAAATGCCATCAAGAGGGGAGGATGTGCGGTCCCCTTGGCTACTCTTCTGTCCAACAATATGCTCTAATGATTCCGATTGGTTGTTTGTTTTTAGCACGTTGGGGCAAATGTAGGCCAGAAATATGTGTGCACAATATCCTGACTGGTTGGTCTGCTCTAGAAAGCTGGCCGAATGTAGACCAGCAGGGAGGAGGGGAGGTGCGTCAACCACCCATCACATGAGAGTAGTGAGGGTTCATCCACCCATCCACCTTGACCATTTGACGTGACACAGCTGTGGTGTTGTCAACTACCCTCGAGCTAAACACAGTTTATGTTGTCATACAAGACCGCGTCTGTCAGTTTTGGTGCAGGCATCCGCACTTTGAAGGTAAAGTAGCATCCTCAGTTTATTCCAAGTGTCCACAATAATGCCTTCTATATCTATACCAAAAAGAAAACAGCTAACTCTTGAAATGCTTCTATGCAGTGAAGAGGAGTAAGAGAAGAGAAACTGCGATGTCAGTCATTACACCACTCGAGTATGGAAAACTCAAATTTAAGCAATAATCAAGAAGGAAGCAATCATCCAGATGTTGAAAAGTGGAGAAAATGGGAAACAAAAACTAGCAAAAGTGCACCAAACATCAACAATGATGGACCAGAGAGCCGATTCAATAAAAAGCATGTGTACAATGATGGAATATGCCTGTGACCACTTTATGGCATCAAATGGTTGGTTATGACGTTGGGTCACTGGATACAACACACGCATGGCAGTGCTGAGTGGTGAGATGGCGATGTCAGAGTGATGCTGAGGACTGGATTAAAAGATTCCTATGCATTTGCAAAGAATACCAACTCCCTTTCAATGATTATTTACCTTGTTATGGCTTTTCTATGTTGATTAAATCCTGGCTGTGATAGACAATAAAACTGTGTTTTGTACTTTACAGCGTTCTAGAGTTTACAAACATCGCTCAATTGTTCCATCTGTCTAGCTTGGTTCTCAAGTAAGACCACCCCTCAGGTAAGACCTTTTTCAGTTTTTTTTGGCAAGGCCATAAGAGGGGTACAACTGTATATATATTTCACAATCATCAAAAAGCAATTTTACGTTATCTGCCTATCAAATGTCAATTACATGATGTTCCAGACAGGCCTTTGCATGCAGTTTGGCACTTTTGTGCATTCTGCTTTTGCCATTTTTTGGGGATGGTTCTGTTAAAACACATCAAGTATGAATAACATGGAAATGTGGAATATGCATCTGCTGCTAATAGAAAATCCAAAAAGAGAAGTCTTATGAGATTCACTTGATGCAATACGATCTCTAGTGCCTAAACATGACTTAATTTTATTTTTTATTAGCTCTTGCGATAGTACCCTCATTCAAAATGATCCAACTTGAAAATTATTAAGATATTTGCTTCATTTTTTTCTTGGCTTGAATTTTTCTTCTACAAAACATAAAGGATTCTGCATACAATCAGTTTCAAATTTTTGCTGCCACTACCTCCGAATAAACCAAGACCTTTACAGTAATATACTTTATTTCTTTTATAAAAGATCAACTCTTGGACTTAAAATTTCTTAAGAATTTTATTGGAAAGGTTTAAATATTGTTTGCTATTTGGTGTCAAATGTTATTATTGTATCAATAAATTCCACACACAACTGCTTGCCTACTTTTGAATTGTCCTGGTAAGCAAGCATTCAGCGAAAACCATCTGCAAGCCAAATCTAAATTTTAAAAACTAATTTAAACAGTGCAAGGGATACAACCAATGACAGAGCTTACCAATGATACCAGGATTAGTTCCCTTACACTGTTGTGTCTACATGATTGTTTTTAAAACTGTCATAACATCCCTTTCCACGTCCCATCGCAACCGACATTTCAATGTGAGTGCTAAGAGTTAACAATCGATTTACACAACATTTGTTCTCAAATTGGTCTTCTTTGCTAATTCCTTTCATGCTAGCCATTTTGCCAATGAGTGGACCACATTGCACAACAACCATGTGCTACTGCCTATAGTAAATAAGTAATGGTGGCTAGGTGGAAGTTGTGGGAAAAGTATGAACGAAAATAAGGACTGGCACAGAGAGAGAGAGACAGTTAACTCAAACCTACCGCAACGAGCATAAACACGACACAGCTCTGTATGCCACATGTTGAACACCTTTATGAAAGTTTGACGATTTATTGGCAGGGAATGGCTAATGGTCTAAGGTAAAGAACTTTTACATTCAAAAGCTGAATCATTTCTTTATGAGTTACTTTCCTTACACTGTGTTTAAACCGGTTTTCGACCACAATTCCAAGCGAACGAAAAATGGCTGTGAAGTGCATATCCACACGTGTCCTGTCACTTCAGAAATGCTAGATTTACCCTTCAAATTACACGCTGATGAGGAAAATGACATTGTTTTGCAAATTTACTATGTTAAAGTGTGTTAAAGTGGATGAACTCAAGAGTATTTGTGCCTGAAAGACCCAAGAGAGTGATTACAAAGCGAGAAACGAGTGAGCCTGTGGTGTAAACAGTATCGAACAGACTGTGTATAAGGAATAGTGAGGTCTTTTTGATTACTTCAACTTCAGCTGTGTTGTCATCAAAGGATTTATAAATTACAGAACAAGGTCCAAGAAACAAAGACATGAGTTTTCTTTGTTTATTGATGTTTGCAACCAAGTTTAAATAACTCCTATTGTTTTGGAGGATTTTTTAATGAATTTCTGAAAAAAAACTTTAAAGCCGCATCAGCAGGGGTGGCATGAGCTAGGATCCATCGGCGGCTAAGTGTTAAGCTCAAGACCAATGGGGAATTTACAACAAAACACAAAAGAGTTTCCTTGGAAATTTTTCTTCTTGGACAAGGACATAAAATCTCAATACCGAGAATCCGTGGTGAATTCCCATGCCTGAAGGTGCAAAGTTGTGGTGGATTTAGCAGAAAGAATATGCTGCTGTGAACTAAGCATTTTAAGGTTATCAGAATAGGGTCATAAAGCAGTAACTAACATGACAGGACCCAAATTTTTTCCATATTCCTAAAAAAAGTGTCCACAGTAGGAAACCTATTGATTTGGACCTGTTATTACTGGTATGAATTTTTTTTAAAGGGGCAAATTTCTCCAGACACTGAAAGTTGTTTCTTCAATCGAATGTATTTACAAGTAACCAGCACCATCTTTTAAATTGAGATAATCAGATGACAATATCTCCAATGTACACTTCTGATTTTTTTCCCCTCTAAAATCAATGGCAATGCCCAACAGTCTGTCAATTCCAATTCCAAGTAGTCATACCTAAAGCTGATTTTTTTGTTTCCTCCCCTCTTTTCACCATTGTGTATGGGTGTAAAGACCTACTGGTTGCAAGAAAATGTTTTACTCCAGATGGTCTTTAAACCAACTTCAAACAATAAGTCACTTTCTGCCTTTGTTGACAAAAAACGTACAAAAAATACAGAAGCAAATGACCCGCTTGATCCACATGCAGCCAAAGACTATCCTTTGAGAGACAGCTAATGCAATATGTTGTGTACCAAGGGTTGGAGTGATAATGAGACAGCTAATGATTGACCTTACTACAAAGTGCCGTCTACAGCAGACAAATGCTTGTTTTCCTGGTTAACTTCTCGTTCTTTTAACTTTGAAGTTAAATTCAGTAGGCATAAAGTGTTGTAATCGTTTAAATAGTCTGGTTTTAAAAGGACTCGATCATGTAGTACTGAAGAATTTTTTTTAAAAAATCACATATTTGATGCCATTAATACTAAAAATATATAAACTTTTGACATGTGCAATATATGTGCATTAGAGTATGTGTACGTTTGCGTATCTGTACACACTTGTCTGGACGTTCTTGAACAAGTATCCCCACAAACGCACATGCATTACTTTGAAGGGCTAAAAGAAGCTTAGTTGTAGACAACACTCGGACCCTAGTCAGGGATCCCTCAAACAATAGTCTCCGCCTGCAGCATAAAATGCGGAGAACAAGAATCTTCACACCAAGAATGCAGGCAGCAATAAATACCAGAAACTCACCAAGGGCACTTTCAAAATTCATGTTGTTGTTGATAAGAGCAGTCTGTGCTTCCTCTTTCTGGAAAAGAAGAAAGTAAATCAAACCTTCCTCAATACAGGTCAAGTTTTTTCAAAAATAAGGTATCTCATTATCTGAGTGCTCGGCCCTTGCAAAATTCTTTGACTATCCCCTGCCGAAGGCACTTGCCAATGCACTTATTATAAAAGAAATGACCGATTTCTCCAGAGATCTAAGCGTGTCAATCCACTGTTTATGAATATCTGCAAACATCCCCTGCTGAAGGCACTTCCTCTCAAGAGTTTATCGATTTTAAGTAGCGGGAGCCTTTTATACTCCCACAAGGGAAATCTGCACAAGTCTCAAAACTTTCTCAGATGTATCTTGGTTTCGGTTTTTTTGTTGTTGTTGTTGAAAAAATACAACAAAATAAAGTTCAGACCTTTGCCAGTGTTGTTTATTGGTTCTTTTCCAGGATATGAGAGAATGATGTATGGAAGCATCAAAAAGAGCTACTACTGCCCGAACAGCAGCATGTGGCACAAATGGTGGCAGTCGTGAAACCATCACAGAGTTAGAAAATGACACTCTCTGCTACTTTTTCGATATATACCAAGCGAATGAGGCTAGCCCAAGCAAGAATTTTATCAGCAAAACTCTCATAGGTTATCAAGGAAATGGATTTTTTTTCAATGTAAGAAAAAATATTCCCATCCTGAGCTTGGCAAGCATCAAAATAAAGGAAAATGAATGTACTTTTGAAATAATACAAAGGACAAACTGAGGGCTGGAATATTCCTAACTTACTGAGTGCCAGTCGTGCACATTTATCCAAACAGTTTGTGCAAGTTGCAGGCTTACATTTATGCGACCACTTCAGAAACTCCCGGTTCTGCCAATACCCTTCAACTGTGGTTAACTTGTAGGCCAGGCATTCTTGTTTATAAGGGTTTTTTCCCTTCGACCATGAGGTTTGCTTAGAGAGACATACAGGTTTTCGCATGTACCCTCAGTCAACCGAAATGGCGTTATTTGACGGTACACAAGGCAGGTTTTGTGCACAGTGGATTTCAGTAAGCTCATTGCTCTGGATTTTAGCTAACTTTGAGAAGATGGCAAAAATTAAGGTAAAGATTTTATTCAGTGTTTGTTTACAGTTAAAAATCAGTTTGTTTCTTGTCTGTAGTGCTTATGATTATTTCTTTGGGATTTTTAAACATTCAAACTAAAATGTAGACTACAATGAACGACCACAAACATAGTGAGCAGTGATGTAGTTAAATCACAAAAGACAAGTCGACATGTCCAAAAAAAGTAGACCTGTAAAATCATATACTTTTTATGCCTTCAGCTAAAATCTGCCTTCTGGGAGATACCCTTCATTCCACCCAGTTTCCCTACATGGCAAGTGGCCCTTAACCACAGGTGCCTCCAATTTTTTATAAAGACTGATCATGAAATGATAGGGGAGAGAAAAAAGGGAAAACTAAAACACTAACTAGGTAGATGTATGCACACATCTAATATATAAAGCCAAACATGTGGCATTTGTTACACAAATCCGCAAGCCTTAACCCATCCACACCAAATCTGGCATGAAGGTTCCTTTTCACCTACAAATGGTCATAGGCCATATTTCAACCCTGTACTTAGATGTAAATATAAATATGTTCTTCCAATTACGCCATGGTTATTTTCTTTCTATTTGAATTACACTAAACTTTTTCATTAAAAAGCATTTTATCTTGCTAAGTTATCATTAGATATCAATAAAGTTTCTAAAATTTGTCACTTAAAAATTCTACACTGTTGTGTTATTAACTCTTTGGCGACCCCGCAGGCGGATTTCAACCGACGGCCGACTGACAGTAGAGGCTGCGCAGGTTGAAGCCATCCGACAGATTCAAAAATTTGCAGCGACTTATTTAACGGTATAAGGGAAGTAAACTTTGTATCGTTGTAAAGCTTGTTTCCCCTGCACTGTCTAAATGAGTTTCGGAAACAGTTTCGGCTTGCCAAACGATGTTAAGTGCAGTGGCTGACCGGTCTACTTCCGTCATTCAAAATGGCAACACGTGCGAAGAGAACCTTTCGTCTATCTGCGGCCCTGAGTTTGTGAACTTCAAGGGTGGAATTATGTTTTAATTCAAAGTGGAACCATTCACCAACAGATTCAAAGTGGAATACTCCTGATAACTGGATTTATTTACCTGTGGGAAGTGGTCAAGCAGTGAAACCTCCTTTTGGTTCAATTTTTTTTGTGTGCAAAAAGTGACTACATTTGGCACCAAATAGTAAGTACTATTTAATATTTCTAACTAAAAGTGTTGTTTGCATTGGAATGTAGAAGAATAGATCTTTCTAAACATGTAAACTAGATTAGTGTGCGTGTGGTAGTTTTTAAGGAGTATTTTTTTTAAAAACGTGTAAATCTATGCGGCCTCTATGGTTTCTACATAGGTCTTAGTTGGGTCTCCAAAGAGTTAAACCACCAAAAAGTTAGGTTCTACCATGATTCATTAAATGTCCATGTTGAATTTGATTGCAAGAAAAAACCATATGTAAAATCTACGCTAAAAACTCACTTCATCATTTTTTCAATGACCCTTTAATACTGACAATGAAATATTTAAAATTAGTTTATCACACATCATTTGAAAAATCTCTAAGTGTAAACATATGTAAACCAGACTGGAGACAGAAAAAGATAGAATCGTGCCTGCGTCAGACACCCAAAGTATATTCCCGCAGTTAGATCTGATGCGAGAAATATGGGTCTTCCCTCATCCCAAATCTTTTGCAATATCACGCAAAGACTTTTTTTAAAAAATGTACATGCGGATCAAGGGATTTTTCGTTTTCCCGGAGCTGATTCCATGATGCGCGGGGCAGGGGGGGGGGGGCCTGGAGCCCTGAAAACCATGTAAAGTTCACCTCTCTGGACAGGTAAAGTTCAAGCTTCGTCCTAAAATTACTGTCCCTATCTGCGTTTGGCAGGTGACCGTTGGTCTTACATGATTTAGTGTTGGAAACTACTCTGTGCTGACCGTAAGTGCCCCGAAACAGGTGCCACTTGTCTAATAGGCTGCACAATGCTGGTTTTACTGTATATCAGTTTTGATACCATGTTCTGAATGTCCATGCAACACCACATAACATTTCCTGACTTTATGACATTCTCAAGTACCCTAGATAATGGTGGTCAGTGATGCACCCTCATTTTGGGAGTTGTGCAGCTCAGGATTGGGGAACAATTTAAAGTTGTTTTACAAAGCCCAAATGACAAAATGGCTTCCTACTTTTATATAAAACCTAAAACAATACACCTAAAGATTAAAAATATAAATCAAAACATGTCAGGAAAGCTCTGAAAGTGAAATATGTTTGATTAAATTACAAATATCCAATTCTAAGTGGATAAAAACTGCAAGGATATAAAAATACAGCCGAGAATTTTGAAAAAGTATACAACCAACGTTATCCTATTACAACACCATAATTTAACCAGTATGACACCTACTTGCAGAAGGCTGCAGTTACTTATGTCAAAGGGCACTGCAACAAACCTGTATTTCCACAACCAATACAAATGCTTCTTAAATCTTTACAGAACTGTCAATTTTACAAGAATTCTAAAGCATACTTCTGAATTCTCTGTCAGAAAATTCATAATGACATTAGTGGAAGTGCACATGCACCCTTGCACTGCTTGTAGCTGTAAAATGTCTACCTTGAATCCCATATCCATGAGCTGCTGAATAAGCTTGCTTCTCATCTGAGGTTGGCTACTCCCTGATGGCAATCGTGGCTGTCCCTGTTTCACAAAGCAACCAAAAGCATTACATGCCCAACTGTCCCCAAAGAAAAAAAGCCAGCCTTCATTATACAGGTACCATGTATGCATTAGTACATCTAAACCAGTAACCTTCTGGAGGTACCAAAATAATTTCTATTAAAAATCCAGGACAACTAAACTCAAAACTTTACCAATTCTGGTTTATAAGTGGAATCACAGGCATTTGTTTATCAAGTTTTTTTAAAAATTACAACATATACTCACATCCCACCCTACCCAAGACCAATGCCGACAGACTGAAAATAATGCATGTTACTTCTGGATTATCTCTTAAAATGATTGAAAGAATGGTGCAAATAAAACTGTCGCTAAGAACAAATCTTTCAGTTTCAAGACAATGAAGTGGTGCTATTCTAAAACCACAATACCAAAGATGCAGATTTGTATTAATGATGCTGACAGCAAGATATATATAAACTATATCCTTTCAAAGCACTGTACTAATATCAGTCTCATGTTTACTTCTATAATTCATCAGACTGCACCAAGATCACAACTGCATGGAAACTAAGTCTTTAGCATATTTCACATTTCTGCAGTTTTAAAAAATCCACCCTAACCAACCTTCCCCCGTCAAACTGGCTGCATATTTTTCTTCACTAAAAGGCCATCTTTTATGTGCACAAAACTCACGCAGGCACAAGAACTACCACAAAGGATCACCTAGTGTCTATTTATACCCTTTCAATGCATATAGTTAAATTTAAGAAATTAACTGAATGTGCCCGAACACTACATATCATTATGCATTGACCACTTCAAACATATAAACAATTTATGCATGTATGAAATGAGTACCAACAAAAATCTTTTGGTCCCACTACAAAGTCAATCAACTAAAAAGCACATAGAAAAAAACTTGGAAATGGAGATGGGGGAGGGTTTATTAAAAAAAAAATCCCTGATGTTCAGGCCTGGTGCCCAGGGTTGCTGTGATAGATACCTTTACCATCATGCCTCTGCCCGACTTCCAGCTGGGGGCTGAGCTCCAGGAACTACTTTCCTGTGCTATGTCATTCCAATATCCCACCTCCACAGAATCACCCCAGCCATTGCTATGTTCCTCATCTGTCCAGCCCGGCTGAAAGAAGTCAGTCAGCAAGAGCCAAAGCGATAAGATTTTCCGCCATCTTTTAGCTTCCCCAGTATTGCCATTGCAGAAAGGCTATAATCTGATTTTTTTCTTTGGTGCATAGGTGCTTTCATTATTAGTTTTTCACACAGTGCACAGTATTTGGGATTAGTTTGACAACACTTTCTTCAGTAACTCACACAAAGAAAAGCTCAATGAAAATTGCTGCAAATTGAAAATACTGAAAATGAAAATGGCACAGTGATTTAGCCCCCAAAATAAGACTCATGTCTAGAAATTAAACTATTATTAGCAATTATGTGTTTAAAATTGTATGCAGCTATGTAAATGTAATGCACCCAAGTTCCAGCATGCTATACTGTTGTAATATGTTACATGAAATATTTTCTCTTCAAGTACTTTTGTGGCATAAGTTGACTCCTAATGAAACAAAATCTTATCAAATAATGTATAAGAAAAAAAAAATTTGGAGAAAAAAAGACCCTGAAGAAAATTTACTAAAGGGGTAACATTTTTTAAAACTCTGCCATGGGCAGTATTAAGGGTGCTTGAGAAAGGAGGGTTGGGTAAAGGTTAGCTGCCCCTCCCTGTCAAAACCTGTGAGCTACAAAAATGTAGACGAGACAGACATTTTGTACACCTTGGCCCTGAAAAGACAGGCGCCCAGTGGAAGGACTTATAATGCTGATCAGTGAAAAACGTCTGCCATCCTTTCAACCAGGACGACCATCACTGTAGGGAAATAGAATGTGAGTAAAATGTGCAAAGCTGGAAAGACAGCACAGGTTGTTTCCGAGAGATGAAAACTATAACACTGCCTGAAAAGGAATCACCGAGTCAAGATGACGGTTTCCAGAGAAAAAAGCCCTCACCACAGGACAATTCCGACAAAAACAACTCAACACCAAGATCAGGTTATTCATCACCAATACTGAATCCATTCTGTTCAATGCGGCCAAGACTTCTGAGAAAGATTATGCACATCCACTGGCCTTATACTTCAGCAGCAAAGAACTGTGGCAATATCCAAGACAGCACCCCACAGGAGATGAGATCCTTCAAAGATGTAGGAGATGGATCAGTTACGCCCTCACACAAACCAGCTTCCAGCACAAGCTCTCACATGGAACCCATAGAAAAGGGGGAAAGGGGTTGGCCAAGAAACCACAGGCATCGTTACCTTGAAGCATATACCAAAGGGCTATACCTGGGGACAGCTAGAAAGACTGGCTCAGGACCAAAATGCCTAGAAGACTCGGGAAGGATACAAGGCAATGATAATAATTATGATGATAAAACACTGTTTTAGTGGAATCTCAAAATGTACGAAGCAAGCAAAACACAAGCAAGCTAGAGTAATGTTCATGAATCATCACAAACACTGTGCACCTGTTTCTCAATGTACTAATGAACCAGCTGCTGTATGTCAAAAATTATTCACTCATTAAAAACTAGAAAAAATGTACCAGTCCTAAGGCAGAGAAAAAGGGCAATATGAGCACATCCCTCAAAATCAGGACTGGACAAATGAGGTGCCTGTTCACAAGTAACCATAGTGAAACTGTCAGTACAAGCTGTAAAAAAAAAATAGTTGGAAAGATTCAGGGCACTTATTATATAAATTGGCACATAATTTGAATCCAAGTGGAAAAAATATGCACTTACCTTGCGGGCCAAATTCCATGTGTCTGCTGTCTCTCCCCAAGAAGTTGACTTTGGTCGTGCACCAACAGCAGGATTCCACAAGGAACCTGGTTCCCCCCAGCCCCCAGCCCTGGCCTGAAAGTTTGAATATGGCATTCCACTAAGCACAGTTTAAGACAACTACTAGATTACCAACTATAATTTTTTTAAATTACCACAAAGGACATCCTCATTTCACATTAACTCCCTCTTTTGCACTTTCTCTGATGGGCAGGCTACTGTAAATATTAACTGCTCTGTGACTTCTTCCCCAGCAACAAGCCTTGAAGTGTTCAATATGAAAATCTGGTTTTCACTTGCTATGTCAGGCCAAGTTAGCCAAGCCAAGTTTTACTTGCCCATCAAAATGTACTACCTCAAGTGATGGGGAATAATAACCTGCACAAACACTAAAAGAGCACCAAAACTTATCACAGGTGCTGGAAATGCCTTTCAGTGGGCTATGCTGTTCTTGTTAGCCTCTTTATGGCAGAAAGGACTTTGTGTCTCCTCTCACCGTCAACCAGCCCTCAATTAGGTACTGGTAGGTAGCGCTAAGCGCTGCCATCAACAGGGAAAACGAGTTAAAACGACTTATTTTCAAATCGTATTTGTAATGATCCTGCTCTGAATATCTGAATATCTTTGTCACTTTAACATGAAAATAAAGTTTAATATCTCCTCTAACACTGCATTGCCTTCTTTTTGGCTGTTATATGCATAATGCATGCATATTGCATGAACTCGCGTACCATTTATAGCTAAATGCGACACAGTACCAGTTATGCCAACCATTCTCTGATGAAGCAATTTTGGGTGCCCGTTTGAAAAGCTCTCGCTCGCACGACACGTACAGAGCTAAATTTAGTACCAAACTGTAGGGCACCAACTCAGCTTCAAGTATTTAACAATACCAGACAATTATATTAAAGTTAGCCTATATATTTTACTAATTTTCTTAGACTTAAATTACTTTGTTTGGATTTAGGGATTACTGCACAAAAAAACCCACCCAGTTTTATGGCTATTTGGTTAGATAATTGTTTCCTCTTTCCAACGGTGTATTGGGTTAATGTATGCATACCCTGTCGGGGTCAAGGTAGGCGAATTTCGACGAGAGGTCGTGATACTGCTTGAGCAAAATGGCGGGCGTTGGTTCGACTGAAGACTGCGATTTGTTAGACCAGCATGAAGATGGAGTCTACGATAAAGTGCGTAAGTTGCAGCCAACATTCCATGAAATTATGACCTAAACTCATAAAAGAATTATATTTTATATCGCATGGTTAAAGATTTAAGTTTCAATCTCACAAGTTTTCTTGAGGTGATATGTGATCGGAATGACTGTGCCCAGTATCCTACACAAACTTCCGGAGTATCGAAAAATACTTGTATTTTAATTCTGGTAGACTTTTTCCCTGCTGCTCCAACATTTTCAAATACACTTATGGGTTCAATGAATTAAATCTAGGTATGGATGGGCAGAGGTTAATAGTTTTTATTATTTTCTGAACCAAGACGGCCAATTTGGACTGGAAAGGGAGTAATTTTAAGAAAACGTATTGTCGATTCTGGGATGAAACGTACCTTCCATTACTACCATAATCTACAGGATTTATTAGTTTGTTGGAGAAATAATTGCATATTATCCGATGCAAACACCTTGGCAAAGCATTTTGAAAGTCTTATCAGCAACATGAAAATAAAGTACGACAAGATAACTGACACTGTAGAGGAAATGTTTTTGCAAGAAAAATTCAGCACAACAGGCGTAATGAAGTCTTTTGCCAGGTTGCTGACGAAAAGGGCAGAAAGGACAGAAGCTAGGTCGAGACAAAATTGCCAGTCTTCAGAAGTTTTCAGTCTAGTAAAGAGAGCTCAGCTTCAATGTAATTTTAAATGTATCCTAATTATGTAATAAAAAAGAAGAATGCTATATATTATGTAATTTAATATGCACATAACTCTTGCACTTGGTCTGCTAATACCAGCAAGAGACTGACATGAATAAGTGTTACAATATTTTAATCTGATTCTGGTCAATGTCATTAGTATTAGACAAAATGTTTCAAAATTAAAACGGCAATCTAATCTGACAAATGATAAATGTTATCACTGCTGACCACTGATGCAGAAAAGCAACTGATGGTCCAGTAAATGTGTGGAGCTTTTGTCCCCCTCACAGAGTGCCAAATGTTTGACTTCTTCAAGAATGGCAGCTAACATGTACATGATAAAGCACTCAGGGAATGGATGAAACACAGCAAACCTGTTGGAGAAAAGGCCTTTGGGGACCTAGACTTCAGTCTTTTCAAAAGATGGCATGCACCTGCGCATCACCATTCAACAGTGCATGTACTAAAGTGGAATAAGTCCATCTCAGTTTGGTTTCTGCTCAATGATGATGGGGAGCAAAAGAAACTGTTGGGCATCTCAAGGCAGAAGAAATAGGCCGTGCAGACACACCAGAAAGAAAACATCCAGCAGGTTGCTACTGTTTTCAACATTCTATTAACTGTTATTTTGTTTGTTCTTCGTGTCTCAGATTATGGATATCTTGAGGAGACACAGTGGGGCCTGCAAGACAGCTGAAGAAGTGATGAAGCTTTATCCTGTTAAGAAAGAACATCTGTAATCACTAAGGGAAGAGATTTTGTACCAAAAAAAAAAATATATTGAAAGAGAAATCCCAACTACTGAGACTGTCTGGGAATAGGAGTGCCAAACTCCACCAGCCGACCACTAACTCGAAGCTGTACTTGGAAGCCCACCCTAGCCGTACTGCAGATGTCTCTATTAAACCACAGGAACAGTAGCAGCTAGTATCACCAAGAGCTAATCCCTCATCAGCTGACTGAGCATCTGACTGATGCTGATGATGAAGGACTCCCATGCCAAGATGATGACGTTTTACGTTTTTACTCACTACGATTTTAACAAATTGGGGGACACTGATGCAGTCCATTATGACGGTTTCTATATAGCTGTGGGTTACTGCCCTAGAGTCAAACCTTGAAGGCGGCATAAATTTTATGCAGAGATGTACCGTGTCATCTAATGCTTTCAGATGCCCAGTCCATGAAGACAGATGCACAGTGCACAGGAACTTTGTATTTATGAGCAATCTTACTTTGGAACCAGCTTCATCTTCAAGACGGTTATGGGAAGTCATCAATTTTCAGAGTGTGCTGCATAAATATGCCACTTACAAACGATCATTCTGTTCTTTTGCAGACCCAGTGTCATTTATTGTAAACTATGCTTTTCTGAGTCGGACTGAGTGGTTTGTAATGGTATTTTAACGAAGACTTTGTCTAAGCACACATTTTCCATCTGGATTTCACTAAAGCCAGTTTTAAAAAAAAACGCCTTGCTAAGGAAAAATGATGTCTATGTTGGAAGCATGCATCAAGATGTTATGTCCATTTTGTCAAATAGTTCAAAAGAGGCACCATTTAGTTGTAATTTAGACGTAGTAATTTATCACGTCGTCTCCACATTTAGCGTCTATAATAGACAATTTTTCAATTACTCATTGTAATTAACAAAACATACACTAATTTTTCTATATTGTATTTAAATTTGATGACAACTGGAGCAATGCTTATAAAGTTATGAATGCTTTTCATTCCCCCATGCTTATTATAGTCCATCATCAGGCATTTTGCCTGTTCATTTTTGTTTTGGGGGGGGGGGG
>SMGT01007031.1:267609-288485 GCA_004794575.1 Lanistes nyassanus | reverse complement strand
GCATTCTGATGCTTGCTATACCTTTAAAAACATTTATTTAGACCTAAAACCATGGATTTCGGTGGCTGTTTGGTATTTCGTATACACGTCGGACGAGCAGACGATAAAAGTACCCACACAAATCTGTAAAATGTACGTACTCAAGTGTTGGTTTTTAACATATTATGCATCACACAATTCAGAAAGTGCTTCTGATGCTTGATATACCTTTAAAACCTTTTATTTAGGCCTAAAACCATGAATTTTGGTGACTGTTCGTGGGTGTGCATGGCTGATTAACTGAGAGGATGAAGGCAAACCGGAACTCACGATCATGACTGGCACAAGCTTGCCTCCAGCGCCGTTTGGGTATCACGCCAAGCGGTACCGGAAGCGCGAACTTGTGGATACTCTACCTCTGTTTCAAATGATCTTCATGATCATGTAAAGATTTCCTTAATCAGTAACTGAAAATGCAGCAATCAGAGCATGTTATATAGTGATGTCACTAGCGTACTGGGGGGGGGGGGGTGTGTGTGGCCACAGTTCAAGGCAAACGCAGTGCTATAGGATTACCTGAGACTATGGACTAACTAGCTCAAAATTTAATTTCTTAAAATGTTCCCCACATGACTTCCAATGTAAGTCTTTTTACTAATTTTAGCCATCACTTTCAATTGTTGCCACTTGCTAAATCTTCATACTAATACTGCTATAAATGCGTTCGAATGTGCACTTACACTAATAATGTTTCCTGCAATAACCTTAACTCTCAAAAGTTTGCACCCTTGATGATCGACAGCATAGTCTCGATCCCATGGTTACTCTGTTTCTCTTCAGATGACATTAAAGTGTTTAATTAAATATTATTTTTTCTTACTAGGTTATCCTTAGAAATGATCAAAGTTTTGAATTATGACAATTTAAGTAGAAAAAATCATTTTTGTGCGTTTAAAGTGAAAGGAAGTGAGGCTATGCCCCTGATTTTTTCTTTTCGCTTTTGCCTCCGACCACGTCGTTTCGGGTTGTGCTTTCAACTGCGAATATCTTGAAAAAAATGAGTGATTCCGAGTCTGAAGTCGAAAATTTATCCTCAGATGATGAGTCTTTTGTGACTTCTGATGTTGATACTGAGGAAGAGATGGATGAAGTTAAGAATATTTCACCGAATCGATCATCGAGTGATCCGTGTGATGCTCAAACGTAAGTCACATCTTTGTTTACTTCTTACTGACAAAGCATAATTCTAAAAAAAAGTAAGATTTACTGCTCAAGTGTTATCCTGTATGCATTTCCACAATTCTGAATTATATTCTGTCTGCTTTTATTCATTTTTACATTCATTTTCTTTTCTCTTTCATTTTTTTTCGGCACATGCTTAGCTGCGCGTTACCAACAGCAGACGGCCATTCATGTTCATTGTGCGGCGATTGTAAACGAGTGTCGAGAAAACTGTAGTATGGTTTACAAGAAGCGAAATACAACTTTCGATGAGAGAGAACATTCTCAGTGTTAAATTGGTTTGCTTTTTATCACTTTTTCAATTAGATTTGGCGACAACACTGAGGATGAAGGCCCCAGTGTCCCAGTCTTTTCCCCAACAAGGGAGCCAGGTGTTCATCTACCTGATGTGCGGACTCAGGATGATTTGAGGAAATATCTCACACCTCTGGATTTCTTCAAACTTCTCTTCACTTTGGATTTAATGACGCACATATGTAAGTACAGTAATGATTATGCTGCTGCCCATGGGCCTGAAAAACCCACACTGTACTCTGTATGGCCATAGGCAGGAATTCAGCCTGATGACTATGTGTTTTTTGGACTTCTCATGTACATGGCAGTAGTTCAGGCACCAAATATAGAATGTTACTGGTCCACTGCACCTCTTTTTCATGGACTCTGGGCAAGGAAATTTATGACCAAAATAAAATTTAAAGCAATGCAGGCTTTTCTCAAAGTATGTAATGCTCAAACTGAAAAAAATACACGGGATAAATTGTGCAAAGTTAGGTTTCTTCATGATTATATCAGAAGAAAGTGTATGAAGCTGTACCAGCCATATGAGAATGTTGCAGTAGATGAAAGAATGGTTAGAAATAAAGGAAGATATTCTTTTCGTCAGTACATAAAAGACAAACCAACATGCTGGGGGATGAAACTGTGGGTGCTTGCTGATTCTAAGAATGGGTACACATGACTTTGAAGTTTACACAGGAAAGGGGGGTAAAATCTCCACAAATGGTTTAGCATATGATGTTGTCATGAGGCTTTGCAGAAGTCTTAGCAAACAAGGCTATAGTGTTTTTTGATAATTTTTACACTGGTGTCCAGCTGATGAAGGACTTGTTGACATATGGCACAGTGTGCTGTGGGACTATCTTACCAACTAGAAAACATGTTCCTTCTGAACTAAAAGACACAAAAGTATTTGCTGAAGGTCCTAGGGGTCAGATGAGGTGGAAAAGAGAAGGAAATCTTTTATTTCTGCAGTGGCTAGACAACAAACCAGTAACATTTCTATCAACAATTCACCCAAAGGCTAATGTCAGTTTACAAGCAAAGCGACGGACCAAAGTAAATGGACAATATAGACAAATTCTTGTGCGACAACCCATAGTAGTAAATAGTTATAATAAATTTATGGCAGGGGTAGACAGAAGTGACCAACTCATAGGTAGATATGAGACTCTCAGGAAAACAAATAAGTGGTGGAAGACTTTATTCTATCACTTTTTAGATGTTGCACGAGTAAACAGCTATATTCTTTTTATGGACTGGATGGAGAAAAACAGATATCCCTGAGATACAAAGGCCTCCCAGCTATAACCAGTTAGATTTTACTGTTGAGCTAATCAAGCAGCTAGGTGGCATTGATAACACTGAGCCCCCCCCCCCCACAAGCCTGCAGTCCCTGTGCCACGCCCACCTCCCCTTGCACCTTCACACCCCATTCAGCCAGCATGGAGTGACAAAAGCAAAAACTGTAAGTGGTGCTACAGTATAGAAAAGATTGAAAGAAAGACATTTGTAATGTGCATCACTTGTGGTAAGAATTATTGCTTCACTAAAGGAAGGAACTGCTTGCTTGTCACATCAATAAAGGGGTGCCTGTTTTTGTTTACCTTATTACTGTATACATGGGCTCCCAGGTTTAATTTTTTTCAGTTTTGTTCCTTATCACCCTATATAATTACTGAACTTTAACTTGTGTTTCACTAATTGTGTCTACAGAAAAGAAAAAAAGTGTACTTATAGTAGTAGGGACATGAGCTAGGAAGTGTTCAAGGTTGTGGTATTTGATTACGTTTAGTCTACCCATTTCAACACCAACACCAATATATCAGACAAATGCAAAAACATTTTAAACCCAGTTAGATATATTTTGCAGAACTGAATGAAGTTTAATTATATACTAATAGAAATGTATAATATGAAGGCAAAATTTGAATTCTTTCTTTATTTTGTCAGACCCTTCTCTTTTGCGGACATTATGTTAAATATTTTTTTCTAATTTAATCAAACATATTTCATTTCCAGAACTTTTTCTGGCTTGTTTGGCTCAATATTTTTAATCTTTAGGCATTCTGCTGTAGAATTATGAAAAATTAGGACAAAATTTTATCATGTTGACTTTGTAAACCAACTTTATATATCAGTCCCCGATTATAAGTCACAAAAATCCAAAAATGAGTGTGTATCATTCACCTGCAATATCTCGGGTACTTGTAAAGAAAACATCATAAAATTAGGATATATTATCTAGAGTTGCATGGACCTTCAGAATATGGTATCAGAATTGGCATATCTAAGGGAATAAAAAAGTTTTCTTCTTTGTGACTTTACAACTTAACTTTTTTCGGACATTGTGCATGCTTTTCCATTGTCATTTTATTAACAATAATTCATTTCTAGTTGTTAGTTTGTCTTTTTCTTTTCTCAAAAGTACATTCATTTTCCTATATTTTGATATATATATATAAAGCTCAGGTTTATCATATTTTTTATCTTCAAAATCAGACATTTGCATAACACCCTCATTCGCAACAAATAACCCCCCTTGAAACCATGAACTGGTAAGAGTTAAGCAAGGTCAGCTATCTTTTATTCCGAATCGACAGTTAGTATTATAAAAAGAGCGACACGAACTGCAGCTAACTGAACTTCAAGGAAAACAGTAATACGTGCGCATTCACAGGAAATAACTAAGATCCTTTTGCTAACTCATCTACCCTAGTGCACGATCGGTGATTAAACAGTTGAGTTGGGCTGGCCAAAATGCATAGGTGATCGGCTTAGAAACGTGTTTGTAAAGATGACGAAAGTTTTTCAAATTATTCATGTGATTTTAAAACTTTATATGTGAAAACATACCACTTTGCCTAAATCAGGAAGCCTGCTCCAAATGCTTGAGTTTCGAACCTCAACCAACCCGCTTTTCTCCTCAGATTTAGATGATTCACAAGAATGACTGTTTTGATGATAAAAAAAAACGGAAATCTGTTTAACAGAACTCTGGCATGCCTGCAAGACTCAACAAGTTAATCTTTGGCAGCAAAGGGGTTTTTCTAAAAATCCAATATAATCAAAGGGACACACTATGCATAACTGACATATTTAATGTTTGAATTTTCTCTGTTTTGTGTTTTGAAGTTTACTTTTACAAGCACACCTAAAACATTACATTTTGTACAAGAATAGGTGCCACTACTTTGCATCATTAAGTAAGCCACAGAAAAACTCAGCAACTCTGGCAAATCTAATCACAAGTTGCCTTTTAACAGGTGTGTGTGATTTGATGTATCTTCAGATCAGAAATATCACAGAGAGGAATCCTGGAATTCGAGGGGAGTGGGGGTGGGCGGGCCTATAATTTAAATAGCGTCTAGTCAAACTAAAGGCCTCTCGACCACTCTTGTGATTTCTCTCCACTTTGCTGTTGTTAATGTCTATGTAGGTACACCTACACACTTTCCTATTATTCAATGTCTTACAAACACAAGCTTACGTTTGTGTCATTTTGAAATACAAATCTACACTGTGCACAGAAACAAACAGTGCATGCAGTTTCAAAATCAAAATCTAGAAAGAAAACAAATTTACATCATGTTTCCATCACTTGAAAACTGAATGTTTTCCCCCTCCTTCTGGATGGCAACTCTTTTGTTTAGTTTTTGAATTTGTAAGTCATCTGAATTGGATGTTGACAATGTGGAATCAATAGCTTGGGCTATGGGATTACTTTCCTCAACTTCATGAAGTTCGTTTGTAATCGCCATCTATTGTTGGCTATATTATTCACATCATCTTCATGGCTAACCTGCATTTTACTCGTCATTTGCAGTAAAGGACAAATCAAACTTAGGTTTCCCCTAAACAAAATGCTGTCAAACTGTATTGTACACGACTACGCTGCAATTATTGTGAACACTTGTACTTGTTTGGAGCTGGCAACAACTGTTCTCTCCTGTAGCATATCTGAATGCAACAGCTACAACTTAGCAGACTGAGCTGGGCACTTTGTTCTTTTGGGTAGATTAAAACATGGGATGAGCCAAATTTTCCCCTATGTTTGTGATAACTATTTTTGCTGGCTCCAAACAAGCACAGAACTTGGTCGCGGTAACAATTTTTTGACCATTCATTGATGTCTACTGTGAAACACGTGTAAGATGACAAAAAGTTATAAACAGAAGGGTGCTGTATTCTGCACTTCCAGTTCCACACAAAAGAGGTACCAATCTCCTACCAATCAGAGCTTGCACTGCAGACAAATCATGTCAGCTCTGGACTTTACACTGTATAACATCCAGAAAACTAACGCCCATGGAAAGGGCAGTTAATGTTTATTTTCCCCAGTGTCCTGCTTGTTCTGCAGCAATTTGATATTTCGGTGGGCAGCCACCCTAAACTTCAAGTTATGTGGCCACATTTTGTGGGAATCCTGCAAAGCCACGTCCTTGATTGCTCTCTGCAATCATACCCCCACTGCAGACTATAGTAAAATATGTACTTGGTTTTTTAACATCTCAAAACTGCCAGTAAGCATTACCACACTGTTTTAATAGATAAAAACCAGTAATACCCGAATTGTAACAGTACTATGTTTAAACCGTCCAGATATCCCTCCTGCATATACTCTCAAGCCACACATCCCCTCATGCACAAGCACACACACACACACCACTTAGTGTTGAAGTTATTTTAAATCCAGATGACAAAAGCAATTTTTTAAGGGGGGGGGGTGATTTTTAACAAGTTATTTACCAACATGGAACAGTAAAACAATACACAAAAATTAGCCTTATTCACATGCACATCTGAACTGTAATTAAAACCACTGCTTACCTGTTTACTAAATGGAGAACTCGCTGTGATTGATGCAGTATTGAAAGATCTTTGGATATCAGCTGCAAAACAATGAAATGTACAGTACAGGTTTCCACCTCACACCATAGTTATTGATATGTCCTCCACAGGCAACATTTAGCAACTTTAAAATAACAATTACTTTTATTTTTTATTCAGCTATGCTCTCGTTTAGGAAGTCAACAGAAAAACTCTTTTACATCTGCAAGTCTCCTCTACAGCAGAACATGGGCTATAAAAGTTGTGAAAGCGCTGTATAATTTTCCTCTTCGCACATCGTGACGGCCACCATTTCAACATTTCGGCCTTCACAAAACTGTGGATGTGATCCGTAAGAATTTAAAACCAAATGTTTGCACCTGTTTCTGTCGTTTTCCTACAGCATTGGTTTTATGTTTTAAAGTCAAAATCTGTTAACACTAGTTGCAAACAAGTTTCAAGCTAATCAAGGCTCACTCTGCAACCACTACTGTGTTATGTGTATCTGCAAGGCCTGGATTTCATTTTCCACTTTTCATGCAGAGCACCGCTACTCCTAATAGTCAAAACAATTTAATAGCTTACTTGTATACCGGACTTTGTATGCCTATGGAAGTACTTTTTTAGATAACTGCCTATAAGTGAAAGTCAGACGTGTTTAAAAGATGCATTGATCTAGCTCGTATGACCCAGACACCGCCCTTGGACAGATTTCCGCAAACAACCGCAAGGCGTCCATCTTGAATTTTCAATAAGTTTCTTGATCCAAAATGGCTGGCAAGCAGAAATGGCGTCCGTTTCGAAAGATATGCTTTTCATCAAAAACTCAACTTTGATTTGATTTTAAAAATTTGTTTCATCACAATTGTAGTCCTAAGCAAGTCTTTTACTCAAATATTATTAGTTCAAGGCGAATTCGAGGAGTATTGTAGTAGATATTGTGTAAACTGGAGCAAAGGTGTCCCCCCCCACCAAAAAAAAAATTGAGGTCAACCAAGCCAAAAACGAATGTTGGACAAATACGTACTCTAACATGTTTCTACCTTAATAAACAATCCCTTAATTTAAAAGCGCATCAACGTCTTCTGTCTCAGAACAAAAGGTATTAACCAACCTTTTCAAGTAAACTTACCTTCGTGAGGTTCCTACCCTGGAAAGATTGCACTTTTATCACAGAATCTGCTTGAGGAATACACATTGGAGTTCATTCAAAATATATTATCTACATAGCACCGGTTAAGAGACATCGTTATTGCCGAAATATACAAACTGTGCCAGCTATGAGCTGAGCTAACAGGCCCTGAAAACGGCCGAGTTAGCCATCAGTCTCTTCGCAGCGACTGGCTCTCTGTTAAATGCCGGGCTAGGGCGCATGCTCAACAGTCACGTGGTACTCATGCTAAGTGCCCTGCATTGGCGAAGACAGCAGCTAGGCTACCCTGTTGTGCATGTGTTGGGACCTCGCGGACGAGGGAGAGAATCTTCCATTATCAGTAGTTACAATTATGTTTCATGTCCGTGGCCGCCGTTGAGTGCAAGATACAGCAGCATTTGCATCGCAGTATGCGTAGGTGATAGGTTGCAAAGCATTGAAAGTGCATTCAACTGCAGAGCAGCTGGATTTGTGGAAGATTTTTAAGTGTCCGCAACGATTGCCGTCCGGTCATATAGTTCCAGTATACTGCACAATAGCACATGTACATAAAAGTCTCGTGTAGCTTGGTATCACAGCTGCCATACTACTAGTTTTATATGGTGTTACCTACTTGCATAAGTGCAGCTAGGTCAGTTTCATCCAAATATTTTAATGCAACAAACACATGGGGGCAGTATGTTTGCAATCGTTCTCAGAAGTGAAAATGAGGCTTAAAACGCTTCGGCAAAAGACCTTTGTAACAGTATCATGTACGAAACTAAAGGAGAGGCTGGCTCGATGTTCTTGGGATAAAGATGTCGGCATAGCTTGGCAATGTGTGGGCTCCATGTATGCACGAAGGAGTGAATGCAGCACTCACAACAACATCCACACATTACAACCTTGACCTATAAATTTGTTCGCTAACCCCTGGCTGTATCGTTGTCATACGGTTGAGTGGATGCTGACAAAGTGCCGCATACGAAAGTTCGTGTTGCGAAGAAGGCCGTGGTTAACATACATATAAATGATTTCTGCTGGCGAGGACTCCAGCACTTGTAGCCCTTGCTTTAGCAGTACCTGACGATATATCACGACAGTGCCTCTATGGTGCAAGCACTATGCAGGCAACATTTTCAAAGGCCACAAGTATTCAAGCACGCACAAGCTCAGTTCGGTGACAGGCGAGACTGGATGTTGGTTAACCCTTCGCTCATGCAGCTTAAGTGCGTCGACAAAAACGAGAAAGACTGGTCCAGATTTCTCTATTAGTGGACTCTGTTTTTAATATTCCCCCGCTCCGCTCCCCGTTTCAGCTGGCAGTTAAGTTTGATCCTTGGCAGAGCAGATAGCAGCAGCGACTCTCCCTCCTTCACCCCCCCAGCTGTGGCCTCAAGATGCTGCTTGTTCGATTAGGCCCTTGCTTCGCTGTCTGACGAGATGTCGATCTCGAGAGTTAGGCTGGTCCTCTGTCAGATGTGTGGCTGGTTGCAGCCTAGGTTAATGGGAGGGGCTGTCAGGTGGTACGCCTGGTTTCTCCAGGTCGAACGTGTAGCTGGCAGAAAGTGACTTCCGAGGCAAGTAGCAACAAGCTGTACATATTGCTATATTTTTCTTACAACGCATGTGAGCCTGGCAAATACAGATCATGATGGCTGCTCCACCCCAGCGACTTCCCATTAGCTGTCTCTAAAAGTTCCCCAGTAATGGCTTGTTAGAGCTGCATAATTCTTTTTTTGTAGTTTATTGTTGATAATTTGTTGTTTTGTTGTTTAAAGTACCACCTTGATTACAGAAGCAGCCTCTAACGGCTCTACCAGGTCAAAAACAGTGGTAAATCAAACCATCTGGAACGAGGATTTAATCTATTTCGGTAACAGACTCCCCAACCCATCCACGCTCAAAGCTACTCTTGGACGTAGTGAAAACCTGTGGATAGGAAGTCTAGCTAGTCCGACTGGCGAAATTAAAATTAGGATGGTTGTTTTTGTTTTTGTTTTTGTTGCAGGCGGTGGGACGAGGCCATAACAATCATTTTCGTTTGACCTGCGGTCATTTATGTGTGGACAGATCAGCTGACCGACTGGAAGTGGGGTACAGGCAAAGTTAGCAGAGGGTCAAGATATAGAGGGGTTTGACGTCATCAGACGTCATGCTGGCTACCAATAAATGCGACATAACCTACCAGTCAACTATGTGCTTATACTGTTCTGCAAAGGATGTCGGTTCGTTTCTTCTTAAAGTTATTAGAAATAAAGGTGAATAGGACCAGAGGCAGTGATTTCTTTTACAACAGCCGGCTACTGCACAGCCAAAATGGCTTCTTGTGCAGTCTTGGCTAGTACACACTTCATGGTCGCGGTAAGCAGAACCTAAATGCAGTCAAGGCCCACCGTAGACGGGTTTAGCTAAAACTATATTTGGATGGATAGCTGGGGGATAGTGTATGTCAAAGCGCGGATTGTGTATGCATGCCGGGGTATTTTGGAGACAGGACCGATTGTTACATGTCAGCACGTCGTAAGTGGCAAAACTTTTGCGAACGGTTTGGATCGGTGCGGTGGATGGGGCTGAGTAGAGGTGGGGTTAACGAGAGAAGGAATGAAAGTGCAGCTAACCAGTGGACTCATCCAGACTAGACTCGACGTTTCTATTTTCTTGTTAACGTGGGCAATGGACGATTGTGCGTTGTCATCTTCATTGTCAGATATTGAAAGGCGCTGTCGAGGTCAGAGGTCAGATCGAGGAGGCGAGAGCGTCTGAAGAAGAGGGAAGAGAGGGGTAGAGAAGAGAAAGAACCGACTGTATAGAGTCATCGTCTGCTTCTAATTCTAGAGTCTTGCTGACCGCATATTTTCTCTTAAGCCGATTGTCTTGCAGGATCGTGTACGTGAGTCATTTTGTCACACTGTCCGTTCACTTGTGAAATTTGGCGTATTACTGTTTGTGTGTGCGGGCATGCGTGCATGCTTATAACTGTGCGTGGATATTAGGAGTTACATGAGGTTGATTCTTTGCGATTCTGCAAGTGTGCGTTCGCAGTAGCGAGAAGGCATCCTTGCGTGCACACGTATGTGTATTTTTTTTAAAAGTTGTGTAGCTGGATGGTGAAGGGTGTATTATAAAGAATAAATGTAGTCTGGCAAGTGAACGAACCGATTAAAAATGTAAACTGGTAGTGCACGAGAGCGCGTCTCTGTATGTGCATATAGGCGTGCGCTTTTGTTGGTATCCATGAGTGGGTGCGTAAAGACTGCGTACATTTTTCAACCCTGGACGACCCTGGCTGCCATGACTACGGCGTTGGCACGCTGATTACAAGAGTGGGACACGGATTTGGATTTTTTCCAACACCTTGCTAGTCCTCCCGCCGACTCCTCCACCAGAGCACTCGAGTTACGCAGGCAGTGGTGGCTGTAGCAGTGGCTGAAGGTGGTAGCAGCGGCTGCGGAGGCAGTAGCGCCAGGCCAAGTGGCGGCTGCGTGCCCTGGGAAAGGTGCCAAGTCACAGATAGGCTGGCTGCTTCCAGCTCGGTGGCGACTTGCCATGTGCACCGTAGCTGCCCGAAATAACCACGGCTAGTGCGCATGCGTAGCGCCTCAAACAACAACAACAAAAAGTAGTCAAGACGCATGCGCGACCAGCTGTCATGGAAAAGCGCTACTGGTCGTTAGTGTACCAAAGCGCCACTCAAGCCAGTGTGTGTGAGTGAGCGCGCGCGCGTGCGTGTGTATGAGAGGGGGAGAGAGTGTGTGAGTGAGGGGGGGGAACGCGTGCCTGCGTGTGAGAGTGAGGGAGATGGACTGTGTGCGAAGGGGGCGGGGGGAGGGGGGCGTGCGCGACACGTATAACTGAAAAGTACGCACGAACTCCTACACTGAATCTGCTCTTTTTTTTTTTACAGATTTAATTGATTGATCAATCGATTGATTGATTACGGAGTAGACCACGAGACCATGAATATCGTCTTCTCATCGCATCGCATCTCGGCCCCATGACCTAAAAAGCTGTAGCAGGAACATGGGGAAAACAGCTTCCAACCATCTCTGCCATCCTGGTTTGTCTTCTGCTATCAGTAGCAGAGCCCATGTTGCCAAGTGCTATCCATCCCTTGATGTTGTCAAGCCAACCTTTCCTTCCTCTGTTCCTTCCGCCTTTCAGAGTGTGCGTTGCAAGATGGTCTTAGCAAGTGTATTATGATGTGTTCTGTGGCCGAACCGTGCCAGATTCCTTTTCTTGATGGTGGCCAGCCCGTCTATGTAATTTGTTACGGACATAGAGGTTTGTGTTCCGTCCAGGAGATTCTGGAGAGGCTGAAGAAACATTTGTTCTAAAAGGTTTTGATCTTCTTTTCTAACTCAGCTGCCTAGGTCCACCTTTCACCACTATGCAGCAGGACGGAAAGGACTAGTCATTTGTAGAGCTTGATATAAGTGGGGAAGATCCAAGATATTTCAAAGTTTCCACTTCTTCAGGTTTGTCTGTATTCATAGTGATGTCTGCATGGGTGTCACTTTACTTTTTTCAGAATTCACCTCCATTCCAAAAGCGCTCGCTCATTCTGCAAGCCTGTCTGTCAGTTTACGCAGTTCTTGTTTTGTGTCACCTAGAAGATCGATCTCATCAGCGCAACTCTTCCTCCTATTGAGATGGTTCGCGGTGGGTCTCACGAATGATCAAGGAAGAGGCCGAGGAGAACAGGTAACAGCAAGCAACCTGTCGGACTCCCACTGTGGTTGAGAAGAAGTCGCCTATTTGACTGTTTAGAGTTGGAACACTGCTGGATCTTTCATACAGTGTTTCAATGACTCGAACTAGGCCTTTGATTTTGAAGGACCGCAGGACGTGTCGAAGGCCACTGTGCCATACTCTGTCGAAAGCCTTCTTAAAGCTGACGAAGTTGCAAAAAAAGGTCTTTCTGGTATTGCAGATGGTTTTTTTTAATAATGAAGATTTGCTCCACTGTGGTCGATAACAAAATGAGAAAAGACCAGCATTGTTTACTTAGTTAATAAACCTGTGGGTGACTCATGGACCGGAGGGTAGCCTGCTCCGCACAAAAAAGTAAATGTTGTTCTCACACAGGGAACGACACATGTACTAGGGGGTTAACCAACCTTCCCCGTCCATGTGCCAATGACGAGAGTCTCATTAGGGAGACAGCATGATGTCAGCCAAGCACGGCTGCATCAGCAACAAGCGGTGGGTGAACTCGGGAACTCAGGAAACCCAAACATTGGAACTAGCACCAGGTCATAAGTTGGATACCCACATGATGCCACCTGCGAGGGTGGGGGCACGTGAGGGGGTGGATAGATCACGGGATGTAGAGGGCGCCGAAAGAGGGAGAAATAAAAAAAAGGGGGAACTCGGAGTCTGGAAAAAAAAGGAGGGAGGAAAACACAGACCGAAAAGAAGGGAGAAGCTTGCTCGGGCTTGCGCCCAGCCTTTGGGACTATGCTTGCTCGGCCGTCGGACTTGGAAAGTTTTGACCACGAAGGGCCAAGGCAGGATGTAGCAGGTTAGAAGACTGAGGGGCACAGTGGAAGGTGAGCCACAGGACTGCCTTCTTCGTGCACCTCCGCTGCAGCAGCACAACCGAGGGTCAGGCTGGGAAGAAGCAACTGCCTTTAGCTGCCATGAGATGTTAGAGAACAGTAGAAGGGCAGCCTCCCATCTGAGTCACCAACAGGAGTAGATAGTAGAGGAGAGAGAGAGAGAGAGAGAGAGAGAGAGAGAGAGAGAAGAGGTCCAATTATAGCCACTAAACAAATTTAGAAGGAATAGGTTGCATGGTTAAGCCGGCAACCACCTGCAACGGAATATTCTCAACGAATAAAGTTTGAGACTGTAACGTTTTACGTGTCGTGTTTTGCACCTGGATGTGCGCCTGTACACTTACAGCGGAAGTACAGTGGAACAGGTAGAAGCCTGCAGAAGCGACTGTCACACACCAGATGCACATGTTCTTTTTTCAACAAAAAAGTCGACCGTGTATAGAAAACCCACATTTAATCAACTCACAATGAAATGGGTGATGTGTGGTTGATGTGAATGGCGACGAAAATGTTAGTGTGAATGTTTGAAGTCAGTGTTGTGTTGTGAAAAATGTTCACACCGACCACGAATGTCACTCACCACGTTTGCGTCAGCACAGAATACACGACGTATCTCACGCGTGAGATGGCACAGTCCGCGTGCGTGCTCGGGCTGGTGACACTGGTCGATGTTCCTGATGCGATGACAGATGGGGTGTTGACGGTTGTGCAGTGTTGGAGATGCTGATGAAGGTGATGGCGAACGAAGGATGAAGCGTTGAACTGGACGAAGAAACGTAGAACCGGCGAACGTGGAACAGCGAACAGAAGAAGCGAAACAGAGAAGTGGCGGAACGGTGAAACAGTAGAATGGCAAGAAGGCGAAATGGTAAAATGGCGAAATGACGAAATGACGAAACAGTCCTCCAGACGACTGGTTTCGTCGCACGGTGATGTAGAACTTGCGTGCCTAGGCAGCTTCCAGCGGTAGCTACGGTCGGATGTCGGTTGCGACGGTTAACTGCGCAGCTTACAGAGATGCGGCCTGTCCGGCTGAAAAGTGCAGTGGTCTGATTCTGATACTGGCCGTTAACTCGCGAACAGACACGTTTCCGTCACGCGTGCCTTTACGTCAAATACACAAACTTTTGACGCTATAATCTGACGTCACGTGAAGAACCCGATCGCGTGAAGTTACGCGCTGGAAATGGAAGGACAGCGTTTTTCATACCGTCACAGAGACGTGCACTCCTAGTTGGTCGTCTGTACGACTGAATGAGCTAGGGTGCATGAAAGGGAGGGATGGTGAGGGAAACGTTACAGGTCTACCCAAGTCTGAAACCGTCTTGGTCCTCTGACGGTAGTTCTGCCTGGGCTTTAAGTCTGCTGAGTATGAGTGGCGCCTTTTGTGCCAATCCTACGACTCCCAAGGAACCCAATCCCATGACCTCCAAGGAAACAGAAATAAATTTCTTTTATATGTTTTTGCTTTACGGAATTCATAGCAGATCTCGACTATGCCCAGTACCATTTGTCCTCAGCTTTAAAAAATGCTGCCTTTTTATGCTTTCTCTCACCTGCAATTATTGTTTAATTATCAAAAACAAAACGTCGACTGTAGACAACAAAAGTTGTATCAATAGCTGTATAATCCAAGCCACAAGCAGTATAAATACTACATTACCCGTCTTAAAAACAAACAGATAAGTGCTATCAATCCGGAGGCGTACACAGTAACAATGGTACAGAGAGGTTAGAGGGAAACACGTACTTTCCACTCTTGTTACTTTTCTCAAATTGTGTTATTTATAGACGTGTCCCCCCCCCCCCGCCTCCCAAAAAACGTCTTTTACCGACCTTCTCCACGGTGTGACGGGATTATATTCCATGTGAGGGGTCCCATTACTAAGATGCCCCCATCCACCAGACTGATAGGTGCAGTAAGATGACCAGTGCGGACAGACAGTTTAATGTGCGGGGAGATGGCTGAATGGAGTCTGCACAAGGTTTAACTCCAGGAAATAATCCTTGGTCACTCCTGGATTCGAACCAGCAAAAAAAAAAAAACCTCCCACACACTAGTCCGCAGCTCTACCGACAGAGCCATCCAGCCCCCTTTGTTGCAACAAAGATATATATCTTATATTGTAAATAACACATTCAGCACACACACACACACCTAGCAGCCCATGATCTGCCGGCTAGAAGGAAATTAGTTCGTGATGCTTTCAATAAGTGGACCTTCCTACCCTGCAAGCCACGACCTGTCCCAGGAAGATACGTCTCTTCCCATCACCCTGATATACTGTACCCTCGTGTTTACGTACACCAATTACATGTTAGGCTTCTAGTGTCACTTTTTGCTACCTATACACATCCATCCGCCTCAGAAAATTACAAACAGGACGCCATTAACTTGTATGTATCCACTTCAGCGTTCGTATCTCCAGCGTGTCCACACATACAGATACACGTGAAATACGTAGGCTGAACGTGCCTTATGGCCTTTTTTTTGGCCAGAAGAGCAGATATAAAGCTCATGCAACTCAGCCCTGTTCTGTGCCATGCAGTCTCTGCTGAGAGGAAGGTTTAACGTACAGAGGGATCCTCAGTTGCAGTAGTTTTCAAGTGAAGCTCAAGCTATTGAATAATACTTTTCGGTGTTTTCAAAATGTAACCTGTTTCGGCTGTCTCTTCCCACGACGCTCCTCCCACCCAGTCGCCGTACGGCAGTTGCATGTCTCGATCCTTTCCACTCTGCACTTGTCTCTCCTGCAAGCATGTGCATGTCAAGTTACGAACTGTGCCTTTTCCACAGCATCGCACTATGTTGTTTATTTCCTGGTTGCGTTAGCTGGTGAAACAGTGTGTGCGTGTATATTCGTGTGTGTGTGCGCGCGCGTCTAGGCATACGTAAACACATATTTGTATATATATATATAAGTAAAATATCTGAAATTACGTAATTGAATTATGTGTATGTAGAAACGAGCGAGGGATTCTTACCTGCCAAACTACGCAGAAGCAGACGTAAAATTTCCACTACGTACCTGAGATTCCACTCAGTGCTTGAGAGAACCTTTGTTTTTTCATCGCGTGGCACAGCAACATAGATCAGTGCATACGTAGATTTTTCTTCACATGCTAAAACCCGGATGATCGACTTTGCTAAAACTAGTTCCAAGAAGGCGCCATTTTTTTTCGCTCGAGCTGCCTGCTAGGGGGCTTTGAGGCCGTTTACACGTCTCTTGTTCTCAGGGCTGACAGTCAGGACTATATAAAACCGGACTCATTTTCCAAAGAAGGGATATGGGTCTGCCACCTGTATGAGAATTAAAGTCATAAATTTATATTACTTCCATGTCAACTACTATATATTTGTAAGTTCTAGTGTTAGCTGACTGTATGTTGCCAGGTCCCGATGCACAGCGGTTGTTATCTACATTTCTCCTGTTTTCTCCGCGTTTGTTTGAAGAGGAGTGAAGTGAGGAGGATGCCCCCATGCTCCGCACGCGCTATAGCAACATGAAATGGGTCTCACCATCCAGTGTGGCTCTGTGTAAAATTTAGTGAAATCGCTTGCCTCGGCAGCTGCTTTAACCGGAGAAGACAAATCTTTCAAGCCTCTCAATCCTTTTATTTTAAACAAATGACCTTTTGTGTCGTGTTTATGACCTGTGTTTATTACCGTTTAGCGGAATTTTTTAAAATTTATTTTTCATGGTCGCATCCAAAGACAGGGTGTTCAAAGCTAGGCTGTTACTGTGCTGGACAATGTGCGCTTATGTACACAGGAAATGCGCATACACACAACTAGGGCAAATGCAGAATTCGGAAGATGAAGATATATGTGTGCTTCCTCTCTGGATAAGTGATAGAAGCATGCGATGTGCAGGCTATAGGTTATAAGCTATTGGTGAGACAGGCAGGTATGGGGCGCCAAGAGGGGAATGGGTATGATGCTCATGGTATATATATATAAAGAATTGCATTCTATAACTAAAGAATTCATTCTATGACGATAGAATTCGTTCATAAGTATAGAATGGATTTTATAAGGAATTCCTTCTATTATTGTACAATGAATTCTTTAACTATAGAATGAATTCTATAACTATAACAATGTAATTTTATAAAGACAGTTTATTCTATCGATACTATGAGCAGAAAATGCTATACAATTCATTCTTTATATACAATTGAAGGCTGCAGAATGAATTCTTTCCTGCCAATTCTTTACGAAAACGAGGCCAGCGATTTATTTCGGTGCCAAGGGGCCCTCGGCAGCCTTTTACATACACCGATACCGCCGATCAAAGTTTAGAGAACAATATGTATATGTTAAGCACACAGATAGGAGTTACATATTGATAGATTTATAATAATCCCTCAAAATGTCCCTTTGTATATGTCTATAGTTATTGTTGTTACTCATTGTGTATGGAGGTGTTTGACGCCCGTCGTCTGCTTACGCGCTAGCAGGCCAATCTGTGCCAATCGAACTGTCACGACCTTCACCCTGTGCAATTAGCATTAGCGTTAGCGTTAGCAGACGACGTTAGCAGAGGTGCGTTAGCAGACGACGGGCGCCAATCGCCGAACTACAATTTGAAAAAACCCCAATAACTACCTACTGACTAAAGCGCATTTAGAGTGATTATTATAAATCTGTCAATGTTACAATGTTATAGTTACAGAATTCATTCTATAATCATAGAATAAATTCCTTAGTCATAGAATTAATTCTTTATTTATAAAATGAATTCTGTAGCTGGTTGGTTATTTAGAAGAACAGTGCTTCCACCTTGCGGGGATTTCGCACTTTTGGGGGTGGGGGCATATTACTAATCTATGCACCGAAAGAACCACCACACCAGACTGATAGCTGCAGTAAGATGGCCAGTGCGGACAGGCAGTTTAATGTGCGAGGAGATGGCCCAATGGAGTTTTCACAATGTATAACTCCAGGAAATAATCCTTGGCCACACCAGGATTCGAACCAGCAACCTTCCACAATTCTGTAGTTATAGAATACAATTCTTTATATACCATGAGCATTATACCCATTCCCCTGGGGCCTGGTTAGCTCAGATGGTAGAGCTACGGACTAGCAGGTGGAAGGTTGCTAGTTCGAATCCACATTGTCCAAACGGCCTTCTCCCAGTAAATTAAACTGCCTGTCCGCACTGGCCATCTTACTGTTGGTGGTTCTTTCAATGCATACCCTAGTAATAGGGTGCGAAATCACCGCGAGGTGGAAGCACTGTCCCTTTAGATAACCAACCAACTCCTCTCCTGGCTCCCCCCTCTCCCATACTAACGTCACGGATCGAGAACGTCATCTCGGGTAACTCCTGTGGTCAGAATTTCCCCACCCTCCCTATATACCTCCTTCCGGCTGTTCAGGAACTTTCAATAGTGTTTGGGAGCTAATGCCCAAACCTACAGCCGAGGCAGAGGAGAGAGGGGGAAGTCGCTCTAGCGACATCGACTTTGTGCACTGGATCTCCGCTGGCTCCTCCCGTTTCGTATCTGCCTTCTGTCTACACAGACAAATTATGTTGTGAAAAACGAAAGGCAGATTTTTCTAAAAGTTTAAGATCAACGTGTCGTTCGCATAGTTTTGTAGTAATCCCTTTACTTTTAATTCGCCGCTGGTGGGAACAGACGCGAACATGTTATCAGTGCAAAGGGTGGGGCTGAACTTCATCTCCTCTCAGTCCCGTGATCGAGGAGGTCGTGGAGGTTGAGGGACATGTGGGATGCAGCTTCCGACAATCTCTGCCAACCGAGTCCGTGTTCTGCCATCCGTAGCAGAGCTGGGATGCCACGTGCTGTCCATTTAAGGGGGTAAGGTCTGATATAGTTCCGCGTTCAGAAAAAAATTACTTTAGTAAATTATTTCAGGTCCTGCTCCTAGCCTCGAAATTCTGTTTCCAGTTAGACTTGCCATTTTTACTTTTATGATGAGGGCTGAGCCCTTTCATTCGTTTGGCATCATTCCTTTGTCATCTGAGCATATAGGGACCCTAGGGACACTGATTGCTACCTCATACCTAAAGGAATCCCTCACCTTTTGTGATCATGAAAATCGAACAGGTTTAGCTATTAGAAAACGTTCGGGGCTTAATGGGTTCTGTTGAAAAGGCAAGACTACCAAATAGCTAAACGGTCATGCAGATTCAGTTTGGTGATGCGTCACTAAATACAACATTTTGTAGAGTCCTGATGGTTCTATGTTTTGCATTTTAATAACTGGTGTTTAAGGCTCCAACTATCTGTTTTCTAAGGAGAGAAGGCTTTAAAGGGATTGTTTTCCGTGTTCATCATCATCATCATCATCATCATCATCATCATCATCATCATCATCATCATCATCATCATCATCTAG
Organism: Lanistes nyassanus; assembly: GCA_004794575.1. Taxonomy (NCBI): domain Eukaryota; kingdom Metazoa; phylum Mollusca; class Gastropoda; order Architaenioglossa; family Ampullariidae; genus Lanistes; species Lanistes nyassanus. Next base: position 269,095 of record SMGT01007031.1, on the reverse strand, counting down.
TATGTATAAAGCGCCTATTCCTGATCTAGGTTAATGCTCTAAACTACACGAGGCTTGATTCTGACACTGCAGGTGACCAAATAGCTGTACTAAGGAATTTCGCTGATCCTGTTGTGCATTTGTAGGACGTCTGTAATACCAAAGCACGTCACTACATGTATTTTCACGGGCAGTCGGTAACGAGGCTGTTGGTGACGAGGTTGTGCACTGTGGTGGGCAGACCAAACAGGTGCCAGTCGCACGAGACGAAGCGACTCTCTGATCGACCTGTCTCGCTAAGGTTGCACGAACCAGTGAAAGTTAATACTGTGTAGCACGCTCGCGGGCGTAGAACTCTCACCCCCCCCCAACCACCACCACCCTCTCCGCTCATACTTCTTATTTCTCCGTCCCTCCCCTGTTTTCACTTTCATCTGGCTTCAGTTAGCTGCGACACAGACTTGTCAGCCGATAATACCTGTACGCCGCCACAGATTTGAGAATCCACATGGGCTGAGGTTGGCAGGCGTTAGAAGCAAGAGAGTAGTGTTCGGATAACTGTTTCTGAGGGCTATCAGGAAGTTGTCGGGACAGTGATGGCACGTTATTTGTATCTGTGTGGTGATTATCATCCCTCACCCCCACCCCAATGCTCCGTCCCTTCGATCGCCTGGCTGGTTAGTTCAGACAAGCACTGCCATCTGTAGATAACAGAGATGCTAGTTAGGCGTATTGTTAGAGTACAGTTTGGGAGAGGACATTGCACATATGATAGGTCTGGAAACTAAACATAGAGCAAGACAGACACTAAGGAGGCCAGACACATCATTTTTAGCCGCCCCGCACTCAGTTAACCATACACACAGAAGCCAAAGCTCCAAACATGCACTGTCCACGAGGGCCACAGAGTGCGCATATGCCAATCACAATCACACGTGCAGCTCGTGGGAATCCGACACTCGACACTTAGGTTAGGTATATAAACCCTGATGGGGGTAGACACGATATAGAGGTTCCGACTGATGAAGGTAGCTAGGTCGACGAATGGCGAGATAGAAAGAAGGGAAGCTGAAATTTATTCGAGTAGTCTTGGTCGAGAAGGGAGGCCTAATGGCCGGTTACACAGAGCATGTCAAATAAAAGAACGGAGCTGCAAAGAAGTACTTGGGGTCTTCTCTATGTCACGTATGCAACGGTGACTGAGACAGTCATGCTACATCGTCTTTCTGGTGCCGTGAAATCTCTTAATGTAACATCGTCTTTCTGGTGCCGTGACAACTCGTAATGTAACATCGTCTTTCTGGTACCGTGACAACTCGTAATGTAACATTGTCTTTCTGGTGCCGTGACAACTCGTAATGTAACATCGTCTTTCTGGTACCGTGACAACCCGTAATGTAACATCGTCTTTCTGGTACCGTGACAACCCGTAATGTAACATCGTCTTTCTGGTACCGTGACAACCGTAATGTAACATCGTCTTTCTGGTACCGTGAAAACTCGTAAT
>SMGT01007031.1:219483-250688 GCA_004794575.1 Lanistes nyassanus | reverse complement strand
AGACACAGGGCCTTTCTTAATTTAAAAGACAAAACAAACGAAGCCCCAATCAGTCAAACAACCACCACCCTCCGAGATACTGAACACAATTGTCATCAAACAACACCCCCCCCCTCCGAGATACTGAACACAATTGTCATCAAACACACCCTCCCCCCTCCGAGATACTGAACACAATTGTCATTTGCGAACAAACTTGAAGTCCCCTTAGTAGACAGCTTTCGTGCATTTCAATGTACCCCACTGCAGTTGTCAGCCGTAAATACCTTGGTTAATCGTGGATTCTATATATTATTTACAGTCGAATCCGGTTAATGGGACCACCGGATAATCGGACCGAATCTTAAAGAACCGAAACAAATCCCATGTACATAAGCCTAATATTATTCGCTTATTGGGACCAAAATTCCGCTTAAACGGACCAAAGAACGTGACAGCGAATAAGAAAAAGAAGACGCAAGTCGCCTGCGTACAGCGGATGTAAAGCGTACAGCACGTGCGTCTTAATTGTAACACAGGGCGTGTTCGTGTAATCGGACCAGGCGGTTAGTAGGACCACTCCCGATGTGGTCCGATTAACCGGATTCGACTGTATTACAAAGTAAATTTTATATATTATGCGTACACTGCTGAATTGATCTCTGTCGAGACCAACACGAAGGCTTTTGCAGAAATAGTTTAGCTAGGTTTAGTTCAGGTCTAAGAAATATATGATATAACCTGCATGAGGGTTAATGGGCGACAAGTCCCTCCAGTGTGACGCGCTGTTTTAATCAGTTTCAGGCAAACAATTGTCAACGACCTGTAACACTCCGTCCTGGGGCTGGCGGAGCTGGTGGGAGGGGGGAGGGGGAGGGGCTGAGGGAACGTGTTAACACAGGAATAACACTCTTTAACATCCGCGCTGTAAACGGGACACGACGTGTGACGTCTGTCGGATATTCATGATATCACCTGTAAAACAACTAACAACGAAGCACTGCACCCTAGCGCGTATGTGCACTTAACTACCTACGCGTGTGTGTCACGCGAAGAATGTAACAGTTACTATCCAAGACAGATCGTGATCTAAATTTGTTTGCCTTCAAGCTTTCCTTTTTGGCTTCAGCAGAAAGTTGGGGAAAGAATACTTCGCCCTACCACACACAGTCGTGCAGTTACCTGGCCAAATGGTAGTCTGAAGTTTGCCCTTCAGACAAACCAAACGATCCGTTCATCAGCTGACGTGCAGTTTATAGGTCACTTAGCATATATATATATATAGCATGGACGAGGAGGAAAGGATCGTTTGTAGACAGAAAGATTTCGGACAGTTGGCGAGTTATTTTCAGCAAGACCGGTAGATTACAGATGTTTCTGACTTCTTCTTGGTAATGGAGAGGGTGGCCGATATGAAGCGTGTTTTCATGTCAGTATCGCCGACACAATGCTACCCCCAGTATGATAACGCTATCAACAGCAAGATTTCAAGATTAACCGCCACGACACCTTCAGGCACTAATTGGCAGCAGATGTTATCCCCCTTGTGCAATTAGAGTGATTAATAAGACTCTGCTCTGTGCTGTCGATCAGAAATTAGTTTGGCAAGATTAACGGGTTGGCCATGCGTTCTGATTGGGCTGCACAGATGTCTGGGGGCATGTGTGTGTGTGTGTGTGGGGGGGGGGGGTGCCCATGCGTGCGTGTATGTGTGTGTGTGGAGTGTAGTGTAGTGACACGCAAATTGTGTGCGACGTCCCGTAGAACGCTTATGTGTAATACCTTGTACAGTTGTAGACAAGACATGATTGTGAGTTTCCACAAACAGTGGGTATACAAATGTGTATTGCAATGTGTATAGATATGACTACGTCTGCGGCAGATTTACCTGGGACCTAAGCATATTAAGTAAGCGGCAAGGTCAGCGCATAAACCTGAGGGCTGTTTCATATAGTTATGAAAGTGCCACACGAGTACAGCAAGGCAGTGCTGTCTACTTTGAAAGTAGATGATACAACAGCTGTTTGCAAGTGAAATGTATCTGTGCATACCATCTCTAGTACAATGAAATCTGACCGGACACGCATTACAGTTCATCTGTTTTTATCTAGGGTCCCACGTATAGAAACATTTATTTAAATAGATGGGTGAGTGGGTGGGTGAGGGGTCTTTTTCTGTCGTGTCAGGTGAAGTGATATTGATAAACTCTTGTATCAGCTTCATAGGGCGAACCTGAACCGACAGGTTTCAACCAACCCCTCTGTGATTTCTATAAGCTTATATTTTTCTTTTTAAAATCCATTTAAAAAGGCACGGGTGTCATAAAATGGTTATGACATTCCCATACATACATAAATGCGCGCGTGCATGCACATCCACACCTACAGCTACATGCACGCTTACGAAAATATTGCATTCGCACGCAAATTCGCGTTTATCGTAACAGGCACGCCTATTTTTCTTACCATTCCACTCCACACACATGCGTGCGCGCATACCCACAAACGGAATACAGATGAGAATATCTCCTTTTCCCTGTGACACTCGACCAGCACTCAGCAGATATGACTTATCGTCAGACCTACTGACAGCTTACGTTATCGTCGTGTTATCAGCATAGAGATAATCCCATTATCTGCAGACTACCGCGTCCCAGATCACAGGTGGGAATAGTAACAGTTCACTTTTGTGAACTTGAGTGGTATGAGGTATTCATGTCGCACCGCTGAACACCGTCGTCTTGACATCTTACATTTTGTTTAGATATACACAGAGAATACACAATAAGATGACAGCGTCCCACCACCACCGCACAATGGTTAACTTTTGACACATCGAAAGCCAGCCACTGAGTTCGTTCTAGCATCGAGTGTGTGATCTTTATGTTAGTCCGCAAGTATGTCACCAAGTGATAGTTTCAATCTGCTATACTGGAAAAGCCATATTTTAATTAATCGCATTAATTACTAAGTTTGTTCCCAATAGCCTGACTTTAATTAGAAGTTGATTTTCATCCTACGGAAGCTAACAAGGATTGTTTTTTACTTGATGCAAAGCGATCTTATTAGCTGGGTGAGAAATCTGTTGCCAAGAAAAAAACTTAATTTGTTACACTATAAATTTCAGGGTTTTTTTCAAATTAAGCTGTCAAGTATTTTGCATCAAGCAGATGATAACCGAGTATTTTTTCGATAGCTTAACTTTTAGTATTAGCTTTTTGTGTCCTCTCAAGCCAACGACAAATAGCTCCTTTAGCTGGTGCTCAGTGATCTTGATAGATGGGGAGTAAATTGTTTCGTCAAGAAAATACTTTTGATCTGTTGCGCTGCAAATTAAACACTTTCAGCTTACTACACTGCAAATAGCATTGTGTGTATTTTAATTAACCCCAGTGTCGGACAAATCGCTCTGGATTTTTCTCCTCTCTTTTTCGCGCTAAAGCAATCGGGCAATAGAAACTGAGGGAGATCTTTTTAGCAGACGTCGGGATTAATTTATCACCATTGCCTATGGTGTCTTCACATTGTCCGATCGACAAAGTCGAATGATATTACAAGGCAACCTACAGGTCATCTGAACTCCATTTCTACTGAAATATTTGTTGCACCCTCCGAGTAATTCTTCTTTCGTTGCATTAAAGTCAAACTCCACCGTGCTACAGTCACGTTTTCATTCGACAGTCTTGTTATTTCTGCAGCGCGTTTCTTTCTAGCTCTGCAGGTAACTCGTGATGTCATGTCCCTTGCGTGATCTTTCCTTGAATTGTCTTTTGTCGTCTCCCGCTTACTCCTCACCTGTGCATCCTCCTCCTGTCCTTTCAATAGAAGCGAGTTCCAAGAGCGTCCGTTTCTCCCTTCGCAACAAGACGAACCCACGTGGTGTTTTGGCGAACTGGGTTTGTACAATCCACGCGTTCGGTTAAGAAGCGCCCTGAAGTTCCTTCAAGTTTTAGGTGAACGACCACTGTCATGTTTAGGAAGATTTCAGCCATCATGCAACCCAAACACTCTTTACTAATCAGTGTCCCTTTCTCCCGTCCTTTGTTCATCCTAGTCCTTTTTTTCCGCCGTGTCATTATGACGTCGCTATCATTTCTCATGACAGACACACTCAGCAGTTACAAAGGACGCAGTACAGCATTGTGGATTTGTGACATCGCTGCTTTATTTTTTCTAAAGCAAAAACAATAGTTATTTAAGAGTGAGATTCACAACAGTTGCAACTGAGGATGGTGGGCAGGCTACGAGCAAGGACTGCACAAAAAAAACTAGCTAGTGACGTCCGAGACCTTGTAGTCCAGTACAGAGTCTTTGAGGTCACTATCTAGTTAAAGTTCCCCGCCGGTAGAACATGGCGTTGGCTAGGTAAGCATCAGCACACGCATGCGCAAAGGGCAGATTTTGGCCCAGCTTCCCCGCCTGTAAGCTTGCGACATTCTTCTATTGTGCAACCAAAACAACTGAACGCCACCATCAACCCCATCCCCCAACACCTCCCGAGACAACACTCTCTCCTTCCGTATTGTTCCTATTAGCACCACCCTTCCACCTGTGGTCAAAGATCCTTGTCAGCTTTGTTTCATGTTTGCCACCACCCTCCACCACCCAGGGCCTTTACAAAAGCCTCTTCCTTTTCGCTAGTACTATTTCCGTACAACTTCCTTAAGCTTCATTTCAAGCCCTAAGAAATCCTGTAAAACAATTATCAGTCGACAAGCAATCTAGCAATTTCAGCAAGTCATTTCTTTTTAGTCGCGTGAACAGCTATACAAATGGACGTTGACAAAGCATGCATGCCAGACTACTGAAAGGCTGCATATCACCATCAAACAAGACTCCGAGTTCAAAATACAGCATTTTTGTTTTTACGGCACAGACTGGTGTAAGTAGTAGTAAGGAACTCATTGTGCGCAAGCGAGCAATCGCGAGGTGAGGGTGGAGGGTTCCTAGCAGATACCGTCAGCGAGGTACCCCTGTCGCCACCTAGGGACAGTCAAACGCAAGCGATGTGGCAGACAGATGGCGGATGGCGTACCTCATTACTTTCCAATCTCGTTCGTCCACTGCTAACGGAAAACGAGCCACTGAAAAGAGAAACTAGAATTCTAGGAGCCACACACCAAAGACAGATGATCTTCAATCCTTTGTCCCACTAAATTATTTTAAATGAGCTGCGTTGTGGTCGGTCCTACAGGGACACCGGGTGATGGAAATAACCTGGAAATAGATTCCATGGCGTATAAAATAATGAGACTTCAAAACACCGGGTTGTACATTTTTAACAATGTTCCACATGTACTGGATATGTGATAACCGATAACACAATGAATGTCTTTCTGCAGAATACGCATGCATAATATGTGATGATCATATGAAACACAACCATTTTTTGAAGTTTGTAAGCAGGTCGATGAAACGCGTGGATTACGTACACCCAACACAACTGAACGCCAAATGTGATTTTGCCGCTTTAAACAGAGGCGGTCGACAAGCGGCCGTCGTCGGTCAGAAAGAGAAAAGAATGGTTCTTGGTCAGTAGCCTTCTCTCTCCTAAGACATGCATGCATAAACGCGCGCGCGGGCGAACGTACACAGAGCCCCGTTTCCGTTCTACACCTGATCAGTATAAGCATCCTCCATCAAAAAAGCAAAGAACCCACTCACCCCACAAAAACAACTTCACACTAACTCGATCACGTATGTCGACTCTTTCCGCCAGACCCTTTTTGTACGTCCCCACCTCCCGAGAAAATTTATATTCTCTAAAAAGTGACCTGCAATCTGTCAACCTTTTCCAGGTGAACAGATATAAGTTCATCTAGGTCCAATAGAAAAACTGTAAATCCGTGCAAAAGCTGGAATTCAGTAAGCGTCTTCATTCGACCGAACCAGATCTCATCAGCCAACGGTTTCTCCCCTTAAAAACAGGAATTTTTTGTTGTTGTTGAACGGACAGACCAGAGCGGGGCGGGCAGATCAGACCTCTTAAGGTTGAGCTCTGACGTCACTGCTTGGGGTCAGCCTCAACAAACATCATAAGCCTGTAAATTGCTGAGTTTTTCCAATGAACATTACAATCATACATAAAAAGTCCCAAGAAAGTTGCGCTAGCGAAGCCCGAACAGTGGAAGGGGTTGAGGGCCGTGGTAGCTAATACTAGTGATTATACTTTCCCTGACAAAACCTGGCAAATGGTGGGTGCATGTGGCTTCAGCTCCGCGGACCCCACTAGCCCCATGGGGCAACGTACCATAACTTTTTAACTGCCTGAGGGTAATCAGAAGTTTCCTGAGATCATTTCTACTTGGAAAGTAAAGGTTGTCCCATGACCTGTTTTTAGGTCCTAAGAGAGTGGGGTGTATGAAAACCCTAATTTTCTGTGGGGCACCATCCTGAGGGCGGTGCCCAGTTCCTATCCTTGCTGCCTTACTTTCCCTGACCCTTGGGTCAGATACCCATTTCCAGCTGGGTCAACTGGCAGAAGTGTGCTGCGGGTATCGAACCACCACTTTTGAGCTCAGAGGCCAGTGCTCTAACCATTCATCCATCCCTCTTTTCTACTTGGAAAACGTAAATATTTAATATCTTTATCTGCCTGATCAGGCATGTTTTCCAAAAACTGACTTTTCTGACAACTAAATTTTCTTCTGGATAGTGATCGATGTCTAGCTCGGCATGGTTATTACATTAGAGTATCACTACAGATTGCCTTCTCTGAAATGTTAACATCTAGATCTTCTAATCTGATGAGTTCTGATGAAAAATATTTGTAGAAAAAAACTGCTGATAAAACCTGAAAATGGTTGAAAAGCTATAAATACATATATTTCCCATGGTGAATAATAAAACAGTAGTTGTAGTAACACTATCAAAGCCCTTAAATTCTCTTTTCCAACATTCCTGCTGTATACACTTCTGCTCCAGTCCACTGAGCTGAGCATTGAAGAGTTTCCTAGCCCTGTCAATCACCACGCTCAACAAGCTTGTCTTATTAAAGTCATGTAGTTTCGAAACCCCACATGGTAAACATGCGTTTCCTCTTTATGCAAACAGACATTTTAGGCAGTGGACAGGCTTGCAGAAAAACATAAATTTCAATCTGGAAATCTCAAATTTGCCTTCTACTTGAAATACCTCCAGGTGCTTTTATCAAAACAAGAATCCCATGTGCAATATTCTTTGCAAGTCTACAGAGAAGTCCACTTGTTAGCAAGAGTCATAGGACAGAGAGATTTCAGTTAAAATCTGCATTAAATAGCTAGTGTTTCCTGATGGACTGTGGTGGCTGGCTGCAAATGAATACTTGGTACGGTCTTTAGTTAAAAAAATTTTAAGTGGGGTTCGTAAATGTCTATGGAATAACTATTGATCAAAGTAGACTAGGTAGGATACACAACGGGTTCATGGGTCAGTTGAGGTCAAGGCTGGCTTGCCCTTAAGAAGCACAAAACTTGCACTTTAGACCTTCTGTCCTCCAGCATTCATGTTTCGTGGAAAAAGTAAACTGCTGCCAGTACGAAGTATAAATAATGGTTTTAATAATCTTATTCCTCATGCAGAGCCACCCTCAACCCTATCTATTGCACACACACACATACACACACAGATGTACCTAATACAACATATGGCACATGTAACAGTGAGCAATCGGTTGACGCAGGTTGCCTACATGTGAGGAATCATACTGCAGAAGAAAAATAGTTGCTGCGTTGCAGGTGAGTACAAAATATATTCTTTTCATATAGTCTCATTACATTCTGATAACATTCTGTCAATAGAGATTATTACTTTTACAACCGTGATTTAATAGTATAATGCCGCCAGTGTGATTGAAACTCATAATAGGTCAACATTAAAATAAGCTTTAATGATCCTGGGAGGTATTCACATTCCTCAGGTGTAGGCAACATGCGCCAATCCAGCATCACCAGACCAGAACAGACGTAATCTCACCTACAGCAATTTACCTAAAGAGCAAGCCCCCCAAGGTGCCACAAACAATTAGAAATCTTCACAAAAGTTAGTCTCCTGAAATGTACAGTCGCAGGGTTTCGTACTAAATATGGCAGGGTTTTTGTCTTCCCGTCACTGCAACCACTAAACCAACGTTAAGAGTACAGTATGAGCATCCCTGACCACCCAGTACGTCAACCAGTTACTGCCTACACAGGGTTACACTTTTGGCTGTCTACACATGATTACAACAGTGACTGGCTGCACATAGATCACTTCCCCAGGGTAAAGATGGGGTTCAGTATGGCACCCTCCAGGAGAACAATGACATCCAACAACCAGGTTTCTGGTGTCACCATTTTGTTGGTGTTTTTAGGCAGATTCAGCAACTACAGCAAAAACCCAAGCAATTTGTTCCCTTAAAAACAGGTGTCACGTGCTGGGCAAATACATTGTACACGTTCACTAGAAACAAGACCTGAACCAATGATCCAGTTCTCACCATATCAGTGGCACTTCACTGGACCTTTGGTTTGTCTAAAGCCAACCATAAAATGGAAGGAAAAAACAAACGTTCAGCAGCTACACGTTAAAAAAAGCTATTTCACTTGCATTCACCAAACAAAAGCCTGCTCTGAATGAAAATGACATTCTTTAGTCTTAATCCCATGACCTTAAGTCATAAAGGAGTGGGAGTGTTTGAGACCACTCTTGTGTGGCGCCGCAGCATGACGGGGGTGCCGATCTATTCTTCACTTCCTTACCTTCCCTGACCGATGTGTGAAGTACCCATTCCCACCTGGGTCAACTGGGAGAAGGGTGGTGCAGCATGGGTATCAGACCATGGCCTTTGGATTCGGAGTCCTGCACTCTAAGCACTCGACCATCTGCGTCCCACTGAATAGATAGCTACTGTTTAATACAATTTTGTCTTTTGACTGAAGGCTGACCTTCTTCATCCATGGCTTGCCTGAAATTCAATTCTGTGCTTAGACTGCAGAGTCTGGAACAAGCTGGTTAAAAAGTTCTGTCCAAAGAAGATGGTCCAGAATATTATGCTCATTGTCCACAGGAAGAAAATAAAGCCAGAGATGATGCCATGAAATTCCAAAGTTCTTGAGCTTGCTAGTGCACAGTGAAAGGAATTAATGTTAGATGGACAAGGAATTAGCTAGGCATGACCTTGCATACTTCTCACCTTGTAGCAAGTCACTGAGGCAAAATAGTACAGTGACAGTATATCCGTAGCCAAAGGAAATCTTTAAATCTCTCTATGAAATGGAATTTCAGGCATAATAAATGTACAACTATTGTAACCAGGAATTTGCTCCCCTCTGCATTAGTTTAAACATTGTCCTGGTCAGTGAAGTGCCCATGCATACTGGCCAGGAAGGGAAGATATGCCACCAGCTGTTCTGCTGTTCTGTAACTCAGCAGTTCCGGGCATCAAAGAAAATAAAAACCAAACACATCTTCCCTAGGAAGTGGATAAAGCTGCACTTTCAGGGAAGGAATTAAAAGCTAATAAAACAGTAAATTCAAATATGATTTCAGCAATACACCCAGCTATCTGCTACCCATCTGCCATTTTAAATGGCTACCACTAGTACACAGCTAGATTCCCCATTTCACCCTACACAGTTGCTACTGGAAGACATACAAGAGCTTCAAATCCTCGCCAGACTACATCTTAAGTATCCCCCAGGCCACCCTCCTATTTGTGATCTCCTGTGAATGGGGTTTGGATTTTCAGTGCTCACTGTGTAAACCAATGCATGTGAACCACACAACCAGGTCCCTTCAGCCAGATGCAATGGTCTGGCCAGCTGTACTGAGGATGCACTTTGTTGCACATAATTAGCCCTGCACTGTGTCTATGCAGCTTGAAGTGGGACTGCATTGTGTTACAGAGGTTCTCGGAATTTCTATTTCTGGCTCTGCAGAGAATCTCTCCATCTGTTCACTCCCCTAAATCCAAAGGCTTCAGATCTCAGCAAATCAAAAGATAAAGCAAATCACCTTAATTGCAACCTCATTTAAAAGTGACTAATTTTCCACATGATCAAAACTTTGGAATTGTGAAAGGTAAAGCCTCGAGTTTCCTGTGCACAAATTTTTATGATGGAGTAGAGTTATGTATGAATCTGAATCCATATGAATAACCATAAAGAGTAATGAGTCACACAAGTGAAGAAAGATCACTTTGTCAGTTGCTTAGTAACAAAAGAAAGCAGACGCAGCCAGAAAATGGCGAGGGGGCCAATGCTGTAAGCAGCCAGCTAATACGATTTTTTTTTACTAAAGAAAGTATCAGTGTAAGTAAACTTTTCACATGAAAACATAAATTAAAACATAAACATGTTAAAAGAAAGAGTTGTACAGATGGAATAACCGGGTTGTGTTAGTGAAAAACCGACTGGTCAGAAAACTGCTGAAACCACAGAAAAATCCCAACAGCATGTCATACCAACTAAACAACAACTGTTAATGTAGTGCACAATTTTGCATAAGTACTCAAAAAAAAATCCCATGTCACATTTAACAGCACAAAGCTATGGTCGCAGCTGTTTCACAGCCTGCCAGCTGGCAGAAATCCAGCAACACTGCCAGAAGTGTGCTTGATTGGTCTTTTATGTACAGCCATGCCAGAAAGTATGTTACATATATATATATATACATTTATAGTTATAGAACCACTTTGTACATATCAACAGAATAGTTGAATGCCATTTTTGCTTGATTTGGAAGCAGGAGAGGTACAGCAAAATCAAGTTGTTTAAATACATTCAAGATAAGTGCAACAATTCACAGACAAATGACCTTCAAAACACATACACATGCGAGTGCACATGTAAAGCCTCTCTCCCTCTCTTTCTCTCGATTGCTGATTCCTGCTGTGGTGGTAACTGTCATACTCATAGATGTGTCTTAAAGTAGCTACAGATGTGAAACTGAACAGGACTCTACAAACCAGAAACTTTGCATCTTGGTCAAATCTGGAAAATGATCACAAGCAAAGTTAGAAAAATGATTAAGCCCAAATTTGTTACCATCTATTGCATGATTGATGTCAACAAAAACATTTTTGATGATAGCGTGGGCAGAAGCACTGCCTCACACCTGTCTGATTAGTCAGTCCTGAACTGACAACCAACAAAACAACAAAAACAAAATGTGCCCTTGTTGCCGCTGTGCACAGAATAACAACAAACATTCACACATTACAAGACTATATCATTTAAAACTTTAAATCCCACAGGCATACTGTTCAATTCAGAGGGCTCTGACTTTGAAATGGAAATTACTTTTGAAGGATACACAACTCCAGAAACTCCTTTTTCTGCCTTACACAAGTCAGAAAAGTCACTTTTTATGCTCACAATATTCTAGACTCCCCCAGCCCTTGGTACACATTTCTTCATGTATGTGTTTGTATTCATACTACACAGCTACAAAACTTTCGTGAAAACACATTTTAATGGCCCAAGTTCAAAGCAATTTCTCCTGAATTTTTTCCTACATTCTATAATTTATAAGGGAGAAGCCAAAAGCACAAAGATCTGTGCATACATTTCCACACATTCCTGGTGGTATGGAAAAGTGGACCTTACTATCGTCAAAAGCACAGGTAGCAATTTTTGGTTCAGGTGGTTAGGTAAGTATGATAGGCTGCAAACCTAGTACAGCTCTGTGAACTGTCTCTTTTTTGCCTTAGATTTAAATCTTAAATTGAAACAGAAAAGATATTATTTCCAAATTGAATCTCAAATTGAACTGTGAAGCCATTGACATAGCTGCTACCACCATTAATTATACACTGTTGCCATGGATGCAAGCCCCAAGTCAAAAGGACAGAAAATGGATGAGGGAGGAGCAATGGTAAAGGAGAACTTGTTTTTGGACACCAACTGCACAATTCAGCAATTATAAAGACATAAAATAAATACAAATAAAAGCTGCACCTTACAAACTCTTCCCCTTTGCTTTATCTGCTATTCCTTGGCTGACAAACTTAGAACAGCCGTCTCCCAATGACACCTAACTGCACAGAATCTGCTGTTCAGGCGTCTTCTGTGCACTTCTGTCAAAATACAATTGATAACCAAATTTTAAAAAAACACACCAATATATGACCATGCAAAATCTTTTCCTTTCCACTGCAATGTAATGTGTTGACAAATTTTGTATCCCTTTTCTGCCACTTGTATAATGTCAAAAGTCTATGTATAGGTGGTTGTACATGTGTGTTTTCTGTATTCCGGAAATTGTATATATACGAAATTAAAATCTCAAAGGGAAAAACTGTGCTGATTAAAAAGAATTCTTACATTTTTTTCATTTTTGAATCCGTTCAAATCACTGCATCAATTAATAACTAAATCTCAAAGTTTGCAGGGCCCTAAAGTCTAGCACCCAGTTTGATGTCCTTCACATATTCAAGCAACACCCTGTTTCCCCCCATCAAATACCACCATAACTTCTTCATATGAACTGCATGTACATGTAAATGAAATGAAACATCTGTGGATGGCCTGAACAGACTGACATGCTAATATAAACCATGTATATAGCCAGATAATCTTGAAATCCAAAGCATGGTATGCTGTAGTACAGTTGGGAATAGATGCACAGCACATTTATAGTTAACAGCTTTGCACATGTACTCCAAGGACATATGCCATAGACAGCACACATTGCTATGTATCCATGCACATGTGTGCACATGCAAACTCACACACATATGCTTATTTAGTTATTAGGTGCATGTCTAGTGTGGAGTCAGATGTGCATGGGCTACACAGAAAAAGACCACCAATTCTGCATGTTGTTAGTCACTGTCATTGTCAATAAAACAAGTAGGGTGAACAACAGTCGCTGCACTTAGCTCCAAACAAAAGCCCCAAAGTATGGTCATCCGATGTGAAGCAAGCAAGATGCAATATCTCTGTGCTATGGCATCATGAATGAAGGAAGGAAGACCAACAACAACAAATTATGAGCTGCAGGTGAACGATCAATACCATGACAACAGGAAATAGAAAGACACACTGTCTACTCTAGCTCCAACATCTGATGACATTGTTGGATATTTTGAGGTTATCAAATTGCACACATTCATCCAAATCTCTTTTCATTTTCTAATGGAACATTGCACTGCTGGCGACTAACATTGTCATACTTGTGTCAACACATCCAATGAACTACTTCTGTTAAGCATTAACACAACATAAAGCCCGAGTAAAAATTGTTACAAAATACAGTATGAACCTTTCTCACTGCTTCTCCAAAAATAGTTTTGAAAATAATATACAGGTCCAAAATATACTTTAATCACCGGTCTGTCACATAATAAAAGTAAACTTCCTGCCATTGTTCTTTAAAATATACAAAGACAATACTGAAAGAACGTTGTTTCTGCTGAGACTGATGACAAATCCCTGAATCTTTTTGTCCTAAATAATAGCTAAACATGGCTTAATTCTGCTAATGTGCATGCTAACTTAAATTAGAGAAAAATTTAAAAGCTTAATAATGTTCAACTTTTTCTTATTCAGTAGCTGGCAGAAATGCTCAAACAGACCCCACACATTATCAAGCAAAAATTATAAATCTGCATTTCTACAGTAGAAAGGAGCTGAAAGCAGGCAGCAAAACCTGCTAAATTAAAATGCTTACAGAAATTACACTACCATATAAGGGCATCTGACAGGATATAATTTATAAGAAGCAAACAAATAACCCAGGTGTTATGGAAAAAGTAATAGACTAAAACTAGCAATAAAGTCGTTATTCTAGTTTCTTGTCCTCCCCACCCCACCCCCACTCCGGGCTAAAAAAAAAGTTAATTTTTAATGACTCCGTGGATATGGCTGATAGTGATACATAAAGGGATAAAGGGGCCTTCAGGTGGGAGAACTTCAGCTATGGATACATATTAAAACATTTGGTAAAGTTTGGATCTACATTTTGGTTGAAACTACAGAAAAAAAGAAGAAAACAGAAAAAGGAAAACAAAATCTTTCATGCTTTTGCAAAAATTCCTCCACCAACAAGCCGAACAAGCTAAATGACAGATTCTTAAAACAATTAGATGTTTTCCACCGACGCTGATACTCACAAGTATGCTATCATGACATTCTAATGAGGCCACAGCCACCCACTTCAATAAAAGAACTGGCTGCCGATGTATATGTGAAGCATGTTTTCATGCCCCAGCTGGAGGAACTTGTGAGCAGGCATAGCGCACAGCAAATGCTGGGTCAAGTAAGGGACCACTGTACTAGATGGGAAAAAGTGCTTGGAAGATGTATCTATCTCCTCCTTCTCAAAGGGACAGTGTGTCCAGAATGATCAAAGTATCAGCTCAGTGACACAGTTTGCATGTCAGTGACTCCAAAACACTCCGTGTTGGCTGCTGAAGGATCACAGCACATCCAGACCTAGGTTTACCTCCCTTGACATTCTCATTTGCTTCTGTACAGGTAATTGCAACCACCGGAAGTATTCAACTCTGGAGTATATTTTAGCTAATGCTAAGCTTTTTCAGTGTTCTTAATTCTCCTGATTTTCACAGAAACCACAAAATAATTGCAGAAAAATACATCTTCACCTCTTCTAAGGCAAAATCAAACTGATGCCTTCAACTAATGTAAGAAAGAAAGCATTTTTATAAAATGACAAAAAGTTTCACACAAAATTATGTGATGAGAAGCTTTTGGGGTACAAAGAGCTTAAACAAGAGAGTACCTCCGATAAGAATCATTGTCATTCCTGTTGCTGATTCAATAAAATGCACAAAAAGCTTCACTCCACAGAGTTGCAGGAGCAGAGGCAACCAGCATATCTGACAAACAAGAAAACAAACACCAAAACAAAAAATCCTGCAGAGCTGCAGAAATTCTGCGCCCAAAAGATTTGTCAGGCTCCCACAAAGATCTGCTTCTCTTTCTGAAGCAGTAGTGAGCTCTGTGGAATATCCACCATTTCCCTTGTTAAGCAGTGACTATCAGGAACACAAAGTACTATGGTTCAGACAACCAAGATAACAGCATGGATAAGACAGAAAAGAACTCTGTTTCCATTAAAGTTAAGCCTTCTTTTTCAAGACTTACAAGAGAATAGTTTCAAGCAAGCCTGTGCACACATACATCAAATAATGTGTCCTTAACATTATAAGCATCCAACTGTTTCATTCTATGAACAGTCATTTCTAGCATAATAGTAATAAGGAATTTAAGAGTATTTAATTTGAAATCATCAATAAATAAGACATTTATACACATTATTTACTTTGTAAAGTTTCACCGGGTGTCAAACATGCCTAAGATACTAGACACGTCATTTTATCATCTATACTATCTTCTTTTTCCTACCTCAGGTCCATCACGAACTCACTCACTGAACTGGCTTGAGCTGAGATGAAACTGCTCATCGAATCAACCCCCTCCTCTGTGCTCTCACTCTTTCCCCGCTCTTGGCCTTCCTGTCATCCCTCTTTAGTCTTAGCGTCCCTGAACACCGTAAGTACCAGCGCCAAAAAACTTTGCAAACTATGTCCAAAATGACTCACTCTCCTAGCACAGACACCAGTGTGATCCTCACTGCATGCATAGTTAATCCGTGCACATAAAAATTGCATGATGGAAACTTGCGAGTTAACCACATGACACTGTCTCTCTGCACCACATCTAGGATTTTCCAGCAATGTGAAACATGACTGTCCTCCAAAGTCTGCATGTGTTGTGCCTAACGCACATTAAAACCGTGAACAAAATACCTATATATCCCAAACAGAAACAATATAGAGGAAAAGAAATTGCATACCTACATACATGGCCATGTGTACATAAAGTGTAGTTGCACACATCCACATATGTACCAGATCAAGATCCGATTATGCACTCCACAATAAAAAAAAAATCATGTTGCTTCATGCCTGTTCCTTGGAATTATCAACCACATTTGCATTACACGTACAGCAACTATATTTTCTGGCATCCTTTTCCAGCTAAAGATTCATTTGTGCGACTTTTCAATTTAAACTAACCAAACCATCTGCAAAGATGAAAAAGGCTTCAGAATCATCTTCTGAGCATTAGTACCGTTGTTTGCTAGATGCTGTCATCCTCAGCATTCTGCACATCATCTGCAACCCGTCATCTGAAGGTGACACTGCAGGGCAAATCTACACTAACAACTTTAAGAAATGCCCAGTTAGTGGCTAAGGAATAAGGTCAAAGGTCTCTGCATAGAGGTCATGTTGGAAGTTCATCTGCCCTTTGAGAGACTCCAGCATGCGCCGGTGCTCCACACCCAGTTCACGCAGGCTGGAGATGCTCATGAGAAGGCGCGGAAAGAGGCCGACTTCGTCGGGGTGGCCGCTGCTGATCTCTGCCTGCAGGGCTTGTATCAGCAGCTCCTGCAGGCGACTCACTTTGTCACGGTTGCGCAGGCCGGGACGGTCTGACAAGCAGGTAGAAAACAAATCAGCATGTGGACGCCATGGACACAAAATGTGACTGAAGCCTAAGCTGACATCTTATAAAATCAACAGAAATTGCTGGAAGGAGAAAAGGCATAAAATTTCTTGCTCACAGTTACCTCAACATCTCTCCCCATGCACTTCCCCATTTTAGGATCCTAAAATGTACACACTGTCAACATGTGCCAGACACTGGCATGGAATCTAACTGGTAGCTTTAAGATGGCATTACATGAAAAAAAACCCCAAAAAACAAACAAAAAAGAAACAAAAATTAAAGCTCTGGTTCATCATTCTTTCAACTCATTTCACTATTTCCTAAATAATAAAAAAAAGTAGGGTTAGGTCTGGTGACATGCTCTGTTCTAGTCTCACCAAGCTGAACCTGTGTGTAGCTATACACTCACACACATACTCACAAGTTTTGCTACCCAAGCTTCTAACAGCACACCTGATGTCACCTGGTGACTTAGGTTAGGGACAAGGTTCCTGTTGAGTCTAACATGCTGCACCCATTGGGGTAGCAAGTAAACCTAGATGAGCATCCCAGAGCATTAACTTTTGGATACCAGAACAAATGTTAACATCATCAGATTCATGTGCAAGAAGTCAACAGTGATACAAATCTCCCATGCAAGCCTTTTCTCCCCTGCTCAGATATATAAGCAGGCACCGTCTAGATAAATCCACAAAGAATTAACCCTACCTGGTGATATGAGGACAAGGGCTGAGAACAGAGCTTTTTCGGAGTCATGCAACTGGAAAGCATTGAAGCGGATGGACAGGTTAAATAGCAGTTCCACAAAATGCTCGCCCAAAGGAAATCCAACTTTCATGTCTTCTCGTGGAACGATGGCGCCATTCCCCAAAAGGAAAATTGTGTTTGTTTCGGCATCAATAAAAGGTGCGCACACCACACAGGCAACCTAAGAAAGAAGACACCACAAAGATAATGCATGTGAGGCACATGCAGCTACCTCTGTATATCTGCTGGCACAAAGTAAGCTTCTGTCTGCAGGTCACAGTTACGAAAATTCCTCGACAGTGCAGCATATGCACATCCCCAGTACAAAGCAACTTGTATGGTGTGGGGAGATCCTGCTCAGACTAAAGGCTGATCTTAATTGGACGACCTTTCATGGGACAAACTTTGGTGCCCTGAACAAGTGTTCCGTAATGCATGCACCCACCCAGAGCACTTAGCCTTCCTTACATGCCCATGAAATGTTTTCCATGCACTGCGTATTAAATGGTTATACTAAAGTGGAACAGAGTGGGCGAACTCCCCTGGTCCAAGAAAGATTGCATGACATGTTGCAGAAGCCATTGGATTCTTTGCTGATCCTTGCACTTGACTGGCTGTCACAAGACAGCTCTATATCTTGATTACCAAAAATAAAAACCTGGATGGTAACTACAACAATATGAGATCACCTGGGTATTTTTATTTCAAAAATGTATTTTACAAATATCACAAATGCAGGATTTGTTTCTAGAACTGAGATTCAGCGCTCCTCTGGCTACTGTGGTAGGTGAGCACACGCAGCACATGGACTGCAGCACTGAGACCACCTAAGTCTGTCCCTCTGAAGACTGTCCATCAAGACCAGCCTTACAAATATACAAACTTCTTGCTCTAAATGTGTTTCTTTAGCAATACTTACCATGACCCAAAGTGCTTTATTTCATGTTCACCTTCTCCGCATCCACCCAATGGAACTCACTTCCCCTCAACATTTGCCACTCCCCAACACTACAGACTTTCAAACGAAACTTAAAAACTTTTCTTTTCCGAAAGTACCTTGACTGACGTCCCGATTGCCTGTCTGCATTAACTTACAACTTTCTCTGTTCATCGTCTCTTATGATACTTTTCCACCCATCTGTGACTGAAGGACGATCTGTTTCCCAACCTGTTGGTCAGTGGTGCGTTCATCTCTCCCTCTGTGTGTGTGTGTGTGTGTGTTTCGTTGTTTTCACTAGAGTGTTCTCGCGAGTTAAAAATCTACATTTTATTTATTTATTTATTTTATATTCTCAATTAGCGATCCCTAACTTTGGATCATGGTACAGTCTTGTGACAAGAAACATTGATTTATAAGGCAACTGACTAGAACAAGAAACACAAAAAAGATTTCCCCTACAGAAAAACCCTCTTCCACACTTCAGTCACATGCTTACCTCAAAGCAGCCCCCTTTTATCAAGGAAATCTGATCATCCTGATCTAGAGCGGGAAAACCTGGCAACTTCTTTGCGAAGATTACAACATCCTGGATTGTCTTGTTCAGCCGCATCTGAAACCCCTGCCAGCACATCTCCCCAGAGGTCATGGTTTCCTGCCAATGACACAAATGTGTGTTACTCACTGTGCTTCAGTGACCAATCTTGAAGATCTTGCCAAACAACTGTAGTAAAATGCTCTTTTTTTCCAACTGTTTTAAGTTTGAGGATAACTATTTCACGCTGCAGCAAGTCTACAGAAACCCCTTTTAGGTCTTGACACCCCTTTATCATACAGATGTCTAGGCACAAAAACATTATAAGTACCAAAGCACACCCCCCACCCCCATTTTTCAGAATGTGGAAATTGCTTGTGATCATTAAAAATTTATTTTATTAAAAATTGAGAAGCCTGTCCTACCTTTCCATCAGGTGTTTTCAGGTGCTCCGAGATGATCCTACCTATCATGCGCTCCATAGTATTCTGCTGTTGGTACTCACGCAGTCGCTGCTTCATCTCCAGAAGACGCATTTTCAGGAAGGTGAATGTGGTGTCGTATGACTCATGCAGGCGTGAGATCATGTAGGGCACCGTCAGTTTGGCCTCTTCCTCATGCTTCTTGTACAGGATTGTTGAAGAAGAGGATGTTGGCTTAGTCACAACCATCAGGGGCTGGGATGATGTAGGGGAGACCACCTCTTTCACAACACTGTGACGGTGAGAGAAGCTGTCTGGTGACTGGTGAATGATGCTGGAGGCTGGTGCCATCAACAGAGGGTGGTGGATCTCCTGGGGCAGCTGGTGAATGTGGCTAATATGATCCCTGTTTTTTCGGTGTTTGGCCTGCTTCACTTCTGGCAAAGGTTTGGGACTTAACTCCTGGCCACGATCATCCATGTCACTCTCGCTCATCGACATTGGTATGTATGGCCGCTTCTTGATGGGGCTACGGCTGATCTGTTCATCGGACTTCTTGCGCAGATCCAGGGAGGCATTCTGCACTATCACAGATGGCTGGTGGCCCAGCCCCAAAGGCAACGCAAGCTGGCCACCAGGAGTCAGATGGTGTTTACTGGAAGCAGCGGCTGCAGCAGCAGCTGCCAGTGTGGTAGGTAACACAGATGTGCTGATGATGCTGTCGGCCTGGTTGATCTCCCTTTTCAACAAAAACTGGGGGGCATGCTGTCCCACTTCACTCTTCACCAGGAACTGGGGTGCAGCAACTGTGTACTGCAGCTGTGGAGGAGAGCGCAGCATAGAGCCCACAACCGAGTCCTCGTGATTCCGGCTAGCAGTGGTTGCAGCCACCATGGACATGAGAGTCAGGGAGGCTGCTGATGAAGAAGGAGATACACTGTGGGGAGAAGCTGGAGAGGAAGACGACGCCAGCCCTTGGTGGACATGGCCTCCCTCCCCACTCCCTCTTCGCTCCACCTTCAACATCAAGGGCTTTTCATCTTCTGCCCCTGAGTCACCAGATGCACCAACATCTGAGCGTCCGTTTGTGTGGGCAGAGGGGGTTGGCCGGTGCACAGATGGCAGGCAATGGTCTGCCACCATGGGTTGCCCGATCAGAGGACCCATGGTGGACCGCTGTTTCAGCAGCATGGAAAGGGCAGCCATTGAAGTCTGGGTGGCTGGGTCAGATATGGCTAGAGTGTTGGTCCCAGAACTGCTCGTGCTTGCCATACCTGTCCCAAGGCTCAGGCTGGTTGCAGATCCTGAGGTGCTGACCCCTACTCCAGCCAAAGACAGCCCTGCTGTGGACACCCCACTTGGACTGGTTGAGGGACTCCCAGAGCGAGATCCAGAATCAGCCTTAAGACTCAATAGTCCATGTAATGCTTGCTCTGTCTGAGTGTCCTCTATGTTGCGAATCATCTCTCGCATTTTGCGGGAACGTCGCCCAAGCTTGGCAGCTGCAAACCCCAAAATAGGTCAGGCTTATTGACACATAATCCAACAAATGAAATAACAATGTTCCATTCTTATGCTGGAAATATGTTGTGATTTTTTTTTTACAAATTACCATGAGAACAGACAGAAATGCCTGTACTCACTGTCTTGCCACATAATTTGGGAATGGTGCATGTAACCACCACTTGAGTTAGCTAGGGAGGGGAAGGGGTTAGGTCAGTGAGGTGGAGAGTAGGTGACATCAGCGGGGCTCAACTGGGCTGTTCCCTGGTACAGCTGAGCCGCTGTGTAACTTACGCCTGACTGAGCACTTCAAAACCGTGATTCAGCCATGCTTCAGAGAGAGGTACATCAGTCACGTGAGAGGCAAACCAGTCCCATGAGAGACACATCAGTCCAAGTGAGAGGAACATAAGTCCCACTGACAGGAGCATCAGTCCCATGAGAGGCAAACCAGTCCCATGAGAGACACACCAGTCCCATGAGAGACACACCAGCCACGTGAGAGACACACCAGCCACGTGAGAGACAGACCAGTACGACACTGAAGGAGAATCGGCGTGACACTAGGAAGGCAGCGAGGCCGGCGCTGAGTGGACTGCCTGAAGGTATCCAAATTACTGGTGAACGGAAGACCAGTGAACGAAAGACCGGTAAATGTGACGAGTGAGCGGACAGCTCATTTGACAGCCAGGTGAAGAGACCTGTAGTGCATGTTGGGTGAACATCCAAAGAGACTGTAAGAGACTGGCATGCAGCTGACTCAGCTGTAGATATCCACAAGAGATCTGCATGGGAAACCACCAGTGGACATCGCACTGTGACTGCAGGAAAGAGTCTGCTCGTCATGATTGTCCTCCCGATGAGAAGTTCAGTACGTGTAGAATAAGTCATACCTGAGACCATCGTGTAAAAAGTGAGAGAAATCTTGTCAACATAACAGCAAGCAAGCTACTGTTGAACTGGCATTGTTAACCATAGCCATGCACCTGTCAGTGCTCCAAAACCAAAAGGATGGCTGTTAGCACTCCCAGTAAATGTCAAAGTCTAATGGACATTGTAATAGAGCAGTTGTAACATCGAAGAACTGTGATTGCATTTGGTGACATTTGTTGCTGCTCCAGTACAACAAGTTCCGAATTTGTCATATTGTTCCTGCATGTGTCAGGATTACTTTGTGTTGTGATAAATGGCTAGTCGTGTTGTGAACGGACAGAGCACTGTACTTCATCTTGTGAATATTTTCCAAGGATTGAGGACCTCTCGTCACATGTATGTTTGTGCAAACACTGTGTGTTAGTGCTAGTATGATCCTCTAGTATTCTATCAGACTTCACTGGACTTTGATGCAAAGATTTCCAGGACATTCTAACTCCATGACAATTAGCAATACTGTAAATATTTACTTGTTGTATATGGCGTATGACTGATGCAGACACATGTATAAACGCTGACACCAGCCTGTGAGTGGGAAAGTTGATGATGTTGATGTATGTCAGTGTCTCAATATCAGTGGAATAGTGTAAATAAGCTTACTACACCTGGTTTCCAGTACTTGTAAATAAATAATTGTTTTCTTAAAGCAGGCGCTATATTTTGCTGGATAGTTGCGGGCTTGAGCTGGGGGCTCCGAGCAAAACAAGCTGGGAAATGTAAATAGACAAACAAAGCATGGCCATTATTCTTGACTTAAATAACGTGATACCTATTTGCTGGTGTGAAAGTCTCATTGTCACACAGGATGATTTATGTAGTGTGGCTTGTGCAGCGAGCCATAGTTAAGCACATCCCCCGTTACAAAATGTATCTCTAGGACAGACAAAAGGTATTTAACCCACTTGTAGCGTAGTAGACGTAGATCGTCACTGGCATTGGCAAGGCTTTGAACCGTAGTGGACATAGATCGCCACTGTGAATTATGATTTTTCAAAACTTATCCGCTAATCGTTTAAGGGGAAGAGCTCTTGCAATCGAAAGCTGAATCATTTCTTCACGAGTTGCTTCCCTTTTCTTTGTTTAAACTGACAATGAGACTGGTTTCTGGCAATAATTTGAAGCGAGTATTCACACGTGTCCTGTCACTTGAGAAATGCTAGATTTACTCTTCAAATTACACGCTGAAGAGCAAAATGACATTGTTTCGCAAATTTACTGTGATAAAGTGGATGAAGACAAGTGTATTTGTGCCTGAAAGACCCAAGAAAGTGATTACGAAGAGAAAAAAGTGCGAGCACATGTTGTAAACAGTACCGAACAGACTGTGTATAAGGAATGGCGAGGACTTTGATTTCTTCAACTTCAGTTGTGTTTCCATCAAAGGATTTACAAAATTATGGAACAAGGTGCAAGAAACACAGTAAGAAATGAGTTTTCTTTGATTATTGTAGTTAAATAACAAATTGAAATATTGTTTTTATTGTTTTGGGGGATTTTTAATGAAAAAAGGCTAAAAATGCCCCGTCCACTGGGATGGCTCGAGCTACGAATGCTATGGTAGCATTGAGTTAATGGATGCTTTTTATAAAAGCTTACAGCAACAAGAGTTATAAATCTTTAATAAAGCCTGCCTCACAGTCATATACAAGCTTCGAATACTACCTAGTGTTATGACACCCCAACATCTCAAAATATTCATGAATTAATTATTAACATACAATGTCTTTTGAGAACCCTGATAAAGAGCGCAGGACACCTATGATACTTCTCATAAGCTATTTCTTGCATTCTAACAAAAGGCATCACAACAGTAAGCCATGCATGCATGCACAGCCATTCTTCTCCCAGGATGCGCATAAAGCATGATTACAGGTCTTACAACACCAGACTAATTATGGTACCTGATCTGGACATGCCAAGCCCAAGACACTTTTGAAGTCGGCAATACTGACAACGATTACGTGTCTGCATGTTGATCTCGCAGTTCTTATTGTAGAAACACTTCTTCCGTGCTGGGTCCCCCACATTTTGCAGTGCTCTTCGAAAGAAACCCTTGTGGACAACAAGGTGGACAATATAAATGGATTCACTAAGTTAACATCTAAGGCAGTTTTTATTCAGGATTAGTGTAAAAATTATATACATGCATAAAATTTGATTATGCAGTCAACATTATAGTAAGACCAGTGTACATCAAACACCTGCCACCACAAAAGACCACACCAAAAAAAAGCAGATCACAAACAAAATCACATCTGACATACTATTGTGTGTGTGTGTGTGAACACCCATGTGCATGCACACAGATATTTACACACACAGACAGATATTTCTTTAAGACAAAACACCATACAAAACATAAAGCTAATTGTATTCCATCCATCACCATACACTCCAACATGTACATCGCTATATAATGTTTACTAAGTGGTTAAAAATCATCAATCAATGTGCATGCACATTTTTTTCTGTTAACAACCTGTTATTTGTCTCACACCCTATGGCCAATGGGCAAGATGTGAACATTAAATATCATATCTTGCCAAAGATCTTGTCATGGTAACCAAACATAACATTTAAACCTTTAACAACCCACTGACTATCCTAGATTCAACACATGACTGTTTCTGCACTTCATGCAAAACAGAGCTAAGTTTGGGTTTCATTATATCTCAATCTTCAGAGCTTTTATCAATGGAAGACAGAAAACTGGGCTACTGTGCATTGTCTGCATGTGTTAGTGTAACTTGTAACTGAGTGCATATGCACCCATGTGTTTATCTTCTGTTCCCAGTTCAGTACAAACAGAAGATATGCCAGATTACCTGCAATTTATCTGCTGTAATCTTAAAACAAAAAAAAACGCAAGATAAGACCACTTGTATCCTGCTCACCTATTTTTTGCTTGCGCAACTGTCCCACAAGCAAAGCAAGGCCAAATTTGTCACTGGCAACAGACAAGCCTACTCCTATGCAATCACAGCAAATGGCATGTTTGTGACCCACTTATTCACCACACAGGGTTGCATTTGTGAAGCTCTGTCAGCCTGCCCTTATGAATCAAGTCTCACTGCCTCTCTGTTCCTGCTAGTACATTGCCAATATCAGAAATGAAGGTAAACAAGAGTTGAGAAACTTCTCCTTTCGCATCATAAGGCTCTTGACTCCACTCTTCTGTGGAAGTTTCATCCCATATGGCACTCTTTAACTTACCGGTATTGTCCCGGCACCCCTCCCTCCCAAACTTGCCAAGTCAAAATGCCTGATTTTAGGGGCATTGTGGTTAGGCTTACCTTCATTAATAGCAAAAGTAAAGTAGACTTGACTGGCATTGTGCTGGGATCGTGTCATGCTTTTAAAAAACTACACCGTGTATGCTGTTTACAACTTTCTACATGTTAATTTGTTCTTTAGTCACAAAATCCAGTTCATTACCCGGTATGCAGGGAAAGATTTGTTTTTTAAATTATAATGTGCGGACTCTTGCCTCTCTAATACATATGCATATAACAAATTGTTTTTAATTAGATTATAATCTCTGGATTCTGTCTGTGCATAGAAAACTTATTTTTAAAATTGAATTATGTTTGGCATCTACCCCTCTGACACATATGAAACAAAAATTATTTTAAATTAAACTATAATTATGGAATCCTAACAAATGTACCTCTGTAACTTGAAGGTGAGATGCTAACAAAATGGGATGCAGCTGTCATCACATGTAAATGTAGCCTATCAACTCTCAGTAGCTTTTATAGCAGTTTAGGGAAAACACCAGTTTGGCATAGAGCCTGCATGCATGACAAATAAAAATATATTTGCATTAAAACTCTAGCATAATGTAGGGCCCACATGAAGGGTAACATAATCGAGGGAAAACTCCAGCATGACACAGGCCCTGCAGGTCTGCACGCAGGGTAACGTACTCCAGGGAAAGTCCAGCGTGACACAGGCCCTGCACGCAGGATAACATACTCCAGGGAAAGTCCAGCATCACACAGGCCCTGCATGCAGGGTAACATACTCCTGGGAAAGTTCAGCATGACACAGGCCCTGCACGCAGGGTAACGTACTCCAGGGAAAGTCCAGCATGACACAGGCCCTGCACGCAGGATAACATACTCCAGGGAAAGTCCAGCATGACACAGGCCCTGCATGCAGGGTAACATACTCCTGGGAAAGTCCAGCATGACACAGGCCCTGCACGCAGGGTAACATACTCCTGGGAAAGTCCAGCATGACACAGGGCTCACATGCTGGACAACATGATAGGACAATGTCCTCAAATGGACTCAAAACTATCACAGTCATGGTAACCGAGACATGTCGTAGGACCAAGCAAACTGGGGTACACTGGGTAAATAGCATTATGTACCCAACTCTGAACACAAAGTGATTTTTTATCAGAACCATAAAAAGTGGACCAGAAAATATTTGTCACCAAGGCTCCCAAAACAACACCGGTAGGCAGTAGATCACTACCGTTCGTGAAAACCTTGGCAGTACCACACATCAACATACCTTCTTAAGTTCTTGTCCACTTTAAGGACAAACTTTTCATCAGTCAGCCAGGGAATTTAATTCCTTAGTGAACCAGAAACACTGTGCTCAAGAATGCCAAAAGTGTACAATTCAATATGTAATTGTACTCCCACATTCGTGCCTAACCTTAAAAACCTCTGATCCTTTATGCCATGGATGGCCCAAACCATAATACACCACAGAAGATATTCAGAAATGAAGAGTTGGGGCAAGGGACATAGTAAAAACGACTCTTAACAGACCGGACACAGCGTGCATGTGTGGCTTTGTAAGATGTTGTCATATGGTTTTATGTCATGCCATAACTTTGCACCTGATCATCTTGTTTTTAACAACCCATTTTGACGATAGTTGGATATGTCAATCTGTACTATTGTAACCAACTCCGCAAGTTCTTTAGGCGCACTATTGATCACTGAAAAAGTCATTTCCTTTGAAAATAAAATGCTAACAAACCACACTGTCAACACGTTTGTACGCAAGGTCCATTTTTTTCTTTTTAGGGATATCGTTTATTGCAACACATAGCAACCCACTAATAAAGCATTCATTCACTGCGAAAAATAACTCCCTCAGCAGCTGGTGTTTTGGTGTTGTTTCCAGACTGTACAAAAGTTTATGGACAGAAGAATTTTGGTACTGAATATTCATTGTTAATCACTTAGAACAAACATTTCTTTCTAAATGCAGTGGATCACTTAATGAACAAACACAATACACAACCATTCAGAAGATATTCAGGGGGAACCAGTTAAAACAAACATCCCCCTCTTAAGTGCAGTTGATGACTTAACGAACAAGCTTTATCTTATTAGAAGGCTGTAACTTTTTTTCAGTGCTTCTCTCAACCCTTTGGCCTTATGCTTTTTCACCTTTCAGCTATATATCAGTTTTGATTTTTAAACATTTTCCTGGAAGATGATCACAAGTTAGTGACAGATGCAGCCAAACCATTCATTCCATGTGAGTGCCGATCACAGCTATGATCACACTTTCCATACCATAGGACTTATTCCCCAAAACACAGGGACTTCAGTAAGCAACTTTGGCAAAATTACAACAAAGGTAGATTCCATCCATGCTGACTCTAAGAATGAACACACACACACACACACACACACACACACACACACACACACACACATAATATATATAACCTGAAAATAAATATTTACAATCCAATACCTAATATTTTTCTTCCTTTACAATAACTAACAGAGCATAAATGAACTTGGTGACCATAATTCTAACTTCATCAAAGGTCTTCAGAAAAACTTGCGAGAAAGCAGTGCAACCTTCCTTGAGGTTGTTAGTGTCAATAAAATGACAGATGCACATCGAGATTTAGCATAAATGACATCATCCATGTGATTAAAGGTGTTCATCACAGTGTGTTGGTATAACAAATAGCCTTCCCTCATGATTCTATTCCCACTAAAACAAAGATGCGTATTTAAAACAAGAAAAGTCAGCACATTTTGCCATGAACCTACCTTGCATCCTTCACATGCCAACACGCCATAGTGAACACCTGATGATTTGTCGCCACACACCAGACATTTCAGAGATGACTGTAAGGGGCTTTTGGGCACTGATCAAACAGGAAAAAAATACTAATATAAAATACACATCCACACTCATGCCACACTTCATTTAGCAAAAATAATATAAAATACATACCTCATGCAGTAATACCACTTAACAAATTTGTTATTCAGCTTGGAGTTTGTATATGGCTATAAGAAACATCAGGGACATGACATTATTACTAAATGTACCTTACCCACAAATACAACATACAGTAAAAGCCCACTCCAAACACACAGGCCCCTGGTCTCCAATAGAAGCTGTTGCAAGATGTGACTATTTGTTTGCACAAGTAAATTTCCAAAGAGAAGGCTTCTGCTAGATGTGACAATTTATACTGTATGAATTACAGCAACCTGAAAACTTCTAAAGCAGCCATAAAATCACATGGATTCACTAACTTTGAGACACCACATGTAAGAAGCTAACCTGCAGATTTAAAACCAAACCTCATATGGAATTGAACATGGTAATATGTTTGTGTAACATCAACTTTTCAAATTTATTAATGACTCTGTTCATAGCTTAAAAAACTGGCAACTACCACATTCCCCAACCCCCTCCCCGCCTACACCACCTCTGTCTCTTTCATGCTCTTTTGCTTGTTCACTCATATCAAAGCTGACAAGTAACAGAACATGTGAGGACTGTTAATAATAACTGTTCAGTAACAAACATCTCATAAACAAAAGTAGAAGCACATTATTGCTCTTTCAGACTAAGGTTAATGCACAGTACTAAAAACACTGTCATACTTTAGATATTTTGCTTTGGATACAAGTTATGTTGTTGTTTTTGTTTTGTTTTTTGATAGAGGAAGAGAGTGATATGCTACTTGTACCAATATTTAATTTTGAACTATTGAATTGTTTAAATGTTGCACCAGGGATGTAAACATGCATTGTATGCCACTTTCAACCTGCACATCGTGAGATTCTGAAATCGACCCTCGTTTTTATACATGTATCAGTATACGCTATTAAACTGTACACGTGAGGTGTACAACTCGTTTACAACCCACGGTCTGCCCAGCCAGCGCTCGCGCTAGTAAGTCGCCTGTTCTCGGGCGAAATCTGGGTCAGTCTGACTTAACTGAACCAGCGAATGTGCCGCGCGGCGCCCGATGTAATAGCCGCGCATACAGACCTTTGCACTAGAGACAGGAGAGCGAGGGCTGGCGCTTTCGTGAACTAGGTGCAGCGCAATTTCCTAAACGGCCCCAACCTAGTTTTAGCAGTGGGTTATTTTTGGGGCGTCGCAGAGCACACGACTACCCTTTCGGTTTAAAGCCGTTGTGAAAGTCCGCTCTCGATTGGTCCCTGCGGCCTCTCCGCCATTGGCAGCTACTCTGTTGCACCTGTAGCTGCCCCACTTTTTCCTGCATAGTCGGCGGTAAACATTATCACTGCCCCTTTTATTAAAAAAAAACCACCACCATGCGTTTATCAATAAACAGCGTCTGTCAACATCGAGTTCTCTTGGCTGTCTGGTAATTGCAAGCTGTTGTCTGCTGTCGCTTAGCTGAGTTACCTCCGTGTGTCTGACAGCTCATCGGACACTATCCCAAGCCCAAGATATGTA
The DNA here is from genome assembly GCA_004794575.1 of Lanistes nyassanus. Taxonomy (NCBI): domain Eukaryota; kingdom Metazoa; phylum Mollusca; class Gastropoda; order Architaenioglossa; family Ampullariidae; genus Lanistes; species Lanistes nyassanus. The sequence goes on along the minus strand of SMGT01007031.1, from coordinate 221,490 downwards.
CCTTCTAATAACAGAGAAGGAAGAAGGAAGACGGGAAAACCATTTGTCAGATACAGTGCGCATGGTCAGAAAGATCGCCCATGAGAAATGTGCCGTACACTGTCCTCCTTCCACCCTCTCCCATTATACCTGCTGCCACCAGAGTTACTCAACTTGGTGCCACGTAACGTCAAATGGCGCTGTGCTCCGAGGCGAGTTCTGCAGACGAGAGGGGCACTAGCGGGGCAAGGTGAAGATGTCGGAGGTCCTTGGTTTGACAGTAGAATTCGTCGCCTCCATTTCAGTGGGCCTACCTCCCGTAGGCCAAACGACCCAAAGCAAGACTGTGAAAGACAGAGAGAGGGAGGGAGGGAGGAGGCGCGGAGATGACTGCTAGACTGGTGTAGCGCAGGCCAACCCCAGCGTTACTTGGATCGATGTGCGGAGTAGTTTTGTAGGTCACGGTGGCCTGGGCGGCCCTGCACCCTACCAGTTAAGGTCACTAAGGTCGGCTAGAAAGTTCACACCCACCCAAACGGGCAGGTCATCACCAGAGAGACCGCGAGGCCTTTCACGGCGTCGTTACGACCTTTATAAAATCTCCGTTCCCCACGTCCACCTGCACCCTTTATAAAACTCGGAAGATGCACCAAGATACAACGGTGATTCACTTGAGTGCTGAGAAGACTGCAACCGGATGCAACCCCATCTTCCATCATTTGTGTTTAAAGTCTCCTGATGTAAAGCGCTCAGTACAGCAGGTCCGGCACGGGAACGTTCAAGACGCGGGGAGGGGTATGGTGCCGTTAACTGTGGCCGATAATAATGAACGCGGGTGTCGGCTGTGCAGATTGCTTAACTGTACACGCTCAGGTAGTAGATCGCCCACACCTAAATATCTTCGATCGTCTGGTCCGCGCTAGAAATGACCGAAAATACACATCTCTTCCCCCGCACTCCTAGCTGCAGATGTACGGACCAATAAATTCAGGACAGGGCAGTGTGCAAATGCGTCCAAACAGACAGTGGGGACAGAACGGCTCAAATATTCTTCTTTCTTATCTGCGGCTTTGCAATAGCCCTTCATTGTCTAACCACTTTCCATCTCCTGTGTCCAGTTCAATAGTTTAGCGGTGAGTTATACCTTATAACTTTTCTGCCGCTTTTTCGGAGGTTGGAGCGGTGGGGGACTATGTAGATACAGGCAAGAGCAAACCTTGCATCACCACTTTATTATTGTGCGCGCATGCGTGTGCCTCTTTCACTTCGCTGTTGTCAACCAATCATGACAATGGTAACCCTCATCCATTCCACTGACAAGACATGCAATGACAACCTCACAACCATGGCAACGCTATAATATCAGCCACATTAAATGAGTCATCTCACCTCGCTTCCTATATCGACTACCCGCCCGCCCCCGCTCTCGTCTCTCTCTTGCACGCAAGCATGCACACACGCGCGCCAGCAAAAGCCGTCTCTGCTTCCAGCTTCTCACTGAGGGTCCCGCAGCCTCAGAAACTGCGGTAAGCGTTGCGCCGTAGAACCAGTGCGAGAGCGGACGAAATGAAAAGCAGCCAAGCACAAACTAGGTCATGTCTGGTCCGGCCGCCGACCTCACCACGTCAGGTATGTCGAGCGCGTGCTGTACACCCAAGCCGCCAGCCGTTTCTCAGGTCAGAACGAACGCAGAAGGCGACGTTTAACTAAACTAATCGAGACTTTTCCCGCCTGTCCCTTTGCCTTTGGGGGCGAACACACGTCACGCAGCGCGTTCGTTGTGGAACGTGTGACTGCTTCGACCCACAAACGGTGCGTCGAAGTCTCTAGGTTATGCTGGCCTCACGGTTTGACAAACTCCGACGAAAACAGTGGCAGCGAACTAGACAATCAGCGCAGTCTGGCTGCAGTCCAGATGAGAAGAATCTTCTACACTTCTACCCATGACCAATCACTGCAAGCGATATATATGTATACATACGATATATGCGTATATATTTATTTCAGTCACAAGCTGTGGGGGGGGGG
>SMGT01007031.1:190403-219462 GCA_004794575.1 Lanistes nyassanus | reverse complement strand
GGGGGGGGGGGGGGGGGGGGGGGCTCACAACGATTCACCAGACATCTCGCAAAAGCCAATTAAGATTCAGACTTACATGTGCTTGTACTGTTGCGCACACTGGTGTTTAAGACAGGCTCTTGCAATATGCAACCACGTAAAAGTAAATAAGGTACGAAACTAGCCCAGCTGTCAGCTAAAAAGCTTCCTCAACTCGGGTCAAATATTCTCTGTGCCGACAAACAATTTCACAACACGAAAAAATTGTGAAAGAAACTTTCGATAAAATTGGATAAAATCTTTGCAGCAGACTGTTCAATTAGTCGCTTGTCGGTCGATTAGGTCGCCCGTGTCGTGCTGTCATCTCCATCCGCTGTCAATCATTCCAGGCTAGTGGCCAGTTTCTCCACCAAACCCTCAACTCCCAGTGACAAAAACACTGCTCACTGGCTGCGAATATTCTGGGCGGGAAAACCTGTCCAAAGCTGAGTAATTAATGACTAACATCTAGTAGGGCTGCAGTGTCTGCTGCCTGCTTCAGGGGCTGCTCCTTAAGGGACCAACCTAAGCTAAGAAAAGGCATACAAATTATTGTTCCTACATTTGCTGCCAGCATATATGAGAGAAAACGCTTACTGGGAGACATAACCAGAACCAAGGCTTGTACTTAGAAAAGATTTATGGCTCAGAAAGATGAGCGACCGGTCTATTCTCCCGCTGACTCGAGCCGCTCGTATCACCTTCACGACGCTTCAACACAACGAAAAGGATCTTAAATCACGGAAATGAGTACGGAGATGATTAATTACCATCGCTCATGCAGCCTGCCCCCTGATATCTCTGGAACACCCTTGCAAGTTGTGAAGGTAAGAGTTGGGGTATTAAAAAAAAAACCCAGAGGACAGAGCCAGCACTTCGGCAAATCATGCAGAAGTACTTCTGCGCAAGAGATGATCAATACCAAAGCCTGGATTCTGGACAGTTTTGATAATTCTGACAGCGGAGACGATATACGAAGAAAGAACAACAGAATGAAGCAAATGACAAACTGCTGGGAGCAGACTTGCGGTTTCTGCAGGCACGCGCACATGCCAACGAACACTTGTGCGTGTGCCCGCCTTCTTACGTCACTTGCATAACTGTTCGCGTGTAGCATCAATACGGTCCTCTTATGCTTGTCTCTAGTGGTTCAGGTCAGAGACTTAAAAAAACCATTAGCTCAAAGGTCTGCAGCAACGGCGTGCTTAAAATTTCGTCCATTTATGATCAGATAATCTGTAAGCAGTCGGCGATCTTCGCTTGGTCAGAGAGAAGTTTGTGGGACAACTATTTCTTTGAACTACAAGCCTGTGCTGCATGCTCACCACTGCTTTCCTTTCACTTTATCAAGCCGTACATTTTGAGCATACGAGCAGCATTAGTTGCGTCTACAAACCAGGACTCTTCCATGCACATAATTTTTCACTTCTTGACCAAAGACTGAACACACCCACACGTTAGAAAGAAAGAAGGAAGGAAGACAGTTAAACAGACAGACATACAGACACCAGGCAGAAAAAAGCAGGGGTCACTGCACTGTGGCCGACGTACATAAACGTCAGGGTAGGATGATTCAGACTTGGAAGGCCCGTTACTGTCCCTAGTCTACAGTGTTTATTTGTGGTCAAATCCCGTCTCCGTATCGCCTGCTCCTGCCTGGAATGTTCGGATGCTTCAGCGTCCAGTTTACGGAGGGGGTGTATGACGCACGGGCTGCGTAGATCGGCTGACGTCACTGCGCAGCCGGGGCAGACGGGAGGCTGACTCCTTGCCCTCAGTGCTGCGCAATCGATGTCTCTCTTCGTACACCTTGGTTTTAACCCTTTAGATGCCTACTTCATTTGGAGAGAAAATTACGAAATAGGAATGGGGCGGATGGGAGAGGTATGACGATTTAAAGTGTTAAACCGAGGCATGCACCCAGATGACCCATCAATATGGGGCAGAACGCTCTGCCCCGCGCCACGTGATTCATTCAGGGCGGCACTGGGGTCGAAGCCTTGCAATCTTTTATGCCGTTGAAGCTTCAGCAAGTGCCGTGTCTGAACCTTATCTGCTGCCAGTAGTTCAGACAACAGGCGAATTCGATGGGGGTGGGTTGGTGGCTAAAGAAGTTTCAGTTATATGCTTGATCACACAGAAAACTCCAATGCAATGTGAAAACAGACGCTACAGGATGGAGCTGTGGCCTGCATCAATAAGATGAATTCATCAAGCATAGAATGTCACCATTCCTGTTCGAGTTATGGGGGGTTTGTGTGTCCCTGATGGGTGGTGGTGGTTGTAGAGATAAGGAGAAATTGTACAGATTTCTAGTCAAGGACTTCCTATAATTTTGACACTTTTAAGATCCACCTAAGTTCCTCAAACATAAAGTTTTTGCCAAGCTTATTTTTCAGCTTAGTATTGTGCAATGTGCATGTAATTTAAAAGTAAAGGTCTCCATCATCAACTGAACAGTCATTTTCCTCCCAGAATTTGTCTGCTCTATTATGCCCAAGTCCTACCATATTCAGGAGATTTCAGTGGCAATTACATTTCACAGTTTTCCATAGTGCTATATTCATTTCTAAAAGTTAACTGGGCATTCCAGATATGCCTCCCACAGATTTTGGAAAAACAAACCATATTCTGGAAATTTTGCATAAAATTCACAAAGTTCTGCTATGCTAAGCAAAGGTTAAGAGAGTATATCAGGGCTAGCACCTATGAAGACATCACAAAGTCCCTGAAGTTCAAACTTCATTCTGCCAGGTAAAAGCATGATCAAAAGCTGTAGTCTACCAAATTTCTGCATCTCATGCCAAATTCTGCCAAGTTCCAGTTCAGTTATATTACAGACATGTTGAGCTTAACTCTGGGCATTTCTGGAAGTCGACAGACCATTCTTCAGTTGCATCATTGTTGTGATTTCTAGAAAGTTCATGTTCTGGAAATTATTCAGCAATGTGTTTCAGTATTACCCAAACACTTTTCCCCTGGAATGTCTAGCAAATTTCATGCATTTCGATAACTCGATAGGGGATCTACTGTACACCTGGGGTTATTACATCTACATATTTAGCCACTTCAAAATGTCATTTTACAGCAGCCAAAGCTCAAAGCTGCATTGCATCTCTTTAATTATAAAATGGGAGATGAGTGGGAGGGCAGAACCTTTGTGTCATGTTTTGGGGTTTGGTGGGTCCAGGAAATTGCCCCATAGACTCTAGGTGTGATCCATCAACAGCCATCTTGCTTAAGTTAGGTCTGTAATCCCCTCACATAACTGCAGTGCCAGGTGGGGGCAGTAGTTATGTGCCTCAGCGGCCATGTTCACACTTCTAGCCCAGGGTGTTTAGCTTTGTCAGTGAGCAGTGTAGCATCGGCCGAGACAAAATGTTAGTGGGACCTGACAGCTCTCTGGCACTGCTGGGATTTGGATAACATCCATCATGTAGGTGTCAGGTGCTGCTCAGGTACACAGGCAGGTAAGAATTACATCATAAAGACAGCTGTTAGTGTTAAAGCTTGTGGTATAGACTATCAAGGCTTTGATGAGTTCAAAGAGGTGAACTGCCCAGGGGCAGGTCATGTAGGAGCATGGAGGCGTGACTACTGCTGTCACGACACTTTGCCCATGTAGCATGACACATTTCTTTTTATACTTAGCAACCTTCATCGACAACACTTGTACTGCAGGCATGGCTCCCAAGGACTTTATACATGTAGTTCTAACATCTATAAAGTCAGAAACTTGGAACATATCACTTCAAATGAAAATATAGACACTAAGAAAAGTCTTTAGGACTAGATTATCCACTATTTCCTAAAAGGTATGGACAACAGTCAAAATGTGCTACTCAGTTATTGTGTGGAGCAGATGATCTGACTAAAATCATAATATTCTTGCACTTTGGTTCAAAATGTCATTAAATGTCTCAGCACACTTTAAAACTCTACAGGTAAACACAACAAATGCCACACAAATAGATATGTCTGCTGTAATACTCATTTCTCAAGTATATTTTCACACACAGTTCACATCTCCAGCACATATAACTCCCCACATGTAGTAGCTTTGTTCTGAACTTAAAAGCTAACTTCCGCAGCAGATTCACAACTAGGTTCAGAGGTTTAGAGAGAAAAGTAGTCCCTGCTTTTGAAAGTTCAACTATGTCCTACCTGCACCAGGGTCCGAAGGACTGCCTAGCCCAGATTGGCTGCCCATGGTTGGCAAGGGATGTGAAGGGCAAGGGGAAGATTCTACAACTCTTCCTACAACCACAACTTGATCACTTGAAGGGTTGCTATCCTGTGTCGAAAGAGGCTCCGGGGCACACTCTCGTTTCCATATGACTATTACCATTTAAAAAATAATAAAAAGTAATTAAAACAAGAACAAACAATACATGTATACACACAAATATGTGTGTGTGTGTCTAGAATATCATGAAACAGTATATAATATTAAGAAGAATTTGCAAGCAGCATCTAGTAAAACAGTCTGAGAAGTGAAGGTGGCCTTACAACTGTTGTGAGTACCATAGTAAACTAACAATTCACTACGAGTCTGAAAGATTTCTAGACTACACTGGCCAAAAATAATTAAGCCTAGGGTGCTGAAGAGCTTTCCCTACCCCCCTCCCCCCTCCTAGCCTGCTTACTTTTTATGTCACTATAACTTAAGAATCACATGAAACTTCTACTAGTTATAACAGTTTAAACACTTGAAAACTAAAGATGTTTTTCTAGTCCAGCCAATACTGTAACAGAAACCTGAATAATAAATAAAGAAAGAAGACCAAGGCAAAGCATATCCTAAACACAGTAACACAAAATTTTTTTTTTTAAATTCTGGTGTATTTTTTGTAATTGATACTACTTTTCATAAACTGGGAGGAAACCTTTTGTGACTTTTTCTTATTTTTAGTATTTTGTTGTTTATTTAAACATGCTGCCAGCTGCTGCCATACATATGGCCTATACCTCGCATTATCAAAGTACTGAAATCTCTTGGCACTTAGCCATACTCAGATCAATTGCACCGAGTCATCTGTGGTAGGTGTTATGAAAGGCCCAATAAATATAGTAGGTTAAGATACTCCAACAAATAGATGTCCATGCAAAAAAATGCTGGAATTGTCGCACAAAACATTGAATACCTGTATTTGTTAGTCATAAGTAGCTTCTGCACGCATATTAGCTTTGGTAAGGTAAGAATTACATGACTGTAAATATAAGAGTATCTAATGCAGTAAAATAACACCTTAATTGGCACATTTCCATGCTGGAAACAGTTCTCTATGTACAGCAAGTTTAAAATGTACAGATTTAAAAAGCTCATCATATCAGTGCTTAGAAAAGAGACAAGCCCATACTGTTTATTACATCAAAACCTGCAAGAAGGTGGAAGGAGGGGGGGGCATGGGGGGGGGGGGGCCTGGATTTTTAGATTTTAAAACAGTATGATGTTTTGATTCTAAAAGCTTGTGTTCAAATAAAATCATAATAAAGCATACTTTGCAAGATATAACAATAGAAAGCTGTTTGTTCTGTGTACTTTGTACTGAGTTGGAGTTCATTTAATATTGCCCAACATAAAATTTTATTAAAATCTCTACTTATTTATAGATTAGGGATAGAACTGGTCAAGAAAAAAGATGAAAATATTTTGCAGTGTTCAAACTAAAGCAAAAAATGCAAAAATTCATGCATAACTTTGACTTATTCCTCTATGCTATAACCTTTGATGCTTTAGCTAAGCATCTGAAATAACACAACCAAATTTTTGTGCTTGGACTTGGGAGATTCAAGTGCAATGTGACCTTGCCAGTTACGTGCAGTTTCAATCCAACAAAAAGAACAATATGTCTTTCAGCACACACAAAGCCTCTGAATATTTTCTGACATTCTTCATCAGTTTTGTGTTCAAACCATGGTGCATTTCCAAGTATTTTAAATTCTGGATTCGTCAAACGTTTTGCTCCTATTAACAGTTAACTCCCCAATAATAACAGGATGTGAACAGCCTGTGTGAGAATTGCACACTTTCAGACATAAACAAAGCATGTTTATGATCAATCTCATATGGACAAAATGGGACACAATTTTTTGCCCCAAGGAACAGAAAAAGCCCTGAGGAAATGCTACCCATGCCCCAAGGAAATCTTTATAAATGAGGAAAATTCTATGCCCTGATTGAAAGGTTGTTGTTAATAATGGAGCAGGTCATTTTAGAGGGAAACTCTGCAACAAATTATTATCTACCAAGATCTATTTAAATAAGGGTCTGGCAGAAATTCATCCAAAGCACACCAAGAGGATCTGCAAATGAACTCAAATACCACCCCACCCCCAAATAATCAGCAAACTTACTCGGTGGAGATGGAGTAGAACGTTTCCTTCCTGGAGATGTGAGTTGTGCAGCCGACACAGAATCAGCCGCTGCGTGCCTCTGCACTGCAGCACTCAGCTGCTGATGGACACCCTCCTCCTCTTCCTGCTGCTTATCACGGGTTGCATGGTGCACCTGCTGCTTCTGTAGGACATGCTGTTGTTGCTGCAGCTCGTTCTTCCACTGTCTCTCTCGATGCAGGAGCTGCTCCCTCTGCATGCTCTGCTCTTGGTGCTCCTGCTGAAGCAGCTTTGCCTTTAGCGAGGACTGCTCCCTCTGCATGCTCTGCTCTTGGTGCTCCTGCTGAAGCAGCTTTGCCTTTAGCGAGGACTGCTCCCTCTGCATGCTCTGCTCTTGGTGCTCCTGCTGAAGCAGCTTTGCCTTTAGTGAGGACTGCTCCCTCTGCATGCTCTGCTCTTGGCTTCGCATCTGATCCAGATGTAGTTGCTGCTCACGACGAAGGTTATTCTGCAGATGCTGCTGCAAAGCATCTTTCTGCTTGGGCTGAATGTGTGTCTTCTGGTGCAGTACTTTGGGTTGTTGTTGCTCCTCCTCTTCTTCCTCTTCTACCTGTTCTTCCTCCATGATGTCTCCTCCCGGATCAACCTTTCTCCACAATGCTGCACATTGCAAGATCATAGAATTACATCAAAACACCCACATGTAAATGTTATGATACTGTCATGATAGAACTAAGAATTTATATCACAGGCATGCTCATATTTTATCTAAAATGATATTTTAGAGGAGTAATTCCATAATTCCACCTCTGTCAAGACATGTTGTGCACGTCTAGAATTCAAATGCCAGCCAACCATAGCTGGATTTGACACCTTGTAAGATGGTCAACTGTCAACACAGGGACACTCTCTAGGCATTTAAGACATGACAGGCATGGCCAGAATAACTGCTGGCAGGAAAACCAGAGCAATGAACTGATCTGAAGTAAAGAGATGTAGAGCAGGGATATGTATAGTCAATGTTAAGCGTTTGCCCATTCTCAACTAGGTCTCTGTTCCTCTATGAGTGAGCATAATGAGATCCTGTAGAAGAGCATTTTACTGAAGGACAAGTCTCTGCTGAGGCTACATTCTGACTGGAAATTATCTTTTCTAAACAAGCTTCCAGAAATCACAGTGTGTAGAAGGCTGTAATCTTTCTGAAGGTAGGAATTTATAGGTCTAAAAAATAAATGTGAAAACCCATCTCAAGTGGAGGGAACAGTGCAGTGCAGTGCATGTGCCATAGAGGTCCTCAGGATGGCATCATGTGCTGACTGGATGTTCAGGTGTGACAAGTTAGCACCCACTTGTGCCAGTGTGCAGCACTGTATTCTCATCTCAAGTATAGATAATAACCATTTATTTTTTAACTCTGGCATTACCAAAAGTAGGTAAAAGGAAAGATGGTACTGAATGCCTGTGTCACTCGGTCAAAAAGGACATATTGCACATTGCTGAGACCAGTTTGACATCTGGAAAGCAGCCCCCATTTACAGTACAGACTTTTGCACAAATTGTGATGGTGTAGCATAATTGTGTGATTTTGTTTGTTTACTACAGTGACGGCTGCTTTTGTACAGGTTTGTGATGGTACATTGTTAAGAAGCCTTGTGTGTGACTTCAACTTTGACTGACGTGGGCTAAAGATGGAGAACCCGATATGAACAATTGTCACATATACATAATAATCATCTTTTGCTGTATTGCAAAGTTACAGTGGGTAAATTTATAATTAGTGGGTAAATGGCAGCTTGAGTCAAGTGAATCTTTTGTTACTGATGGTCAAGTTTTTAGCAGAATAGTGTTTCATTCAAATTTTTCATCCACATATTGGTCATCCACTTAAAATTAAATCATGCAGGAATGAGCACTAAATATAACACAAGCAGTAAAATGCATCATACGATATGACAATAAGAGTTTATAGCAGAAAGCTGTATTCACCTCTATAGAGAACAGCATATACAGTACCAAAAAAAAAACCAATAGACGGGTAATGCCTAAGCAGAAGTAAAAAGCAACTACAAGTCTTGCAAGTTACAGTGTCTGGAGAATGTGCATGCTTCATGACTTATCTCACTGACAGCCCTACTTAATTACTGCTTTGAGGTGTGGTAAGAATGGTGACACTCACTGGCAAGATGACTGCTAGGGATAGTACAGCATGTATATGCAGAAAAGGCAAATATATGTACTCCCATACTCGTACTCTGGCAAATCTTTATTTTTACAAAGTCAATATCTGAGCTTACTAACCACATGACAGCCACAGTTAATGGTGGGGGTAGGCAGATGACAGAAAGAGAGGTCTGTGTTACGTAAGAACTTAGCACCACTAGCCACAACGAAGAAACAATTTTTAAATCTTTCATAGACAAAAAGAGAAAAGCTTAGGTCTACTGGGAAAAATACGGGATCCTATATTTTTTCCTTGCATCTTTTTTCTGGGGGGTTTTTCTTCTTTCTTATTAACCTTGCAATGGGTCTGCCAGAGTGGCAAAAGGCATAATGGCAAACAACTTGTGGAAGATTTTTTAAGTAGTAAATCACTAACTCAGCAATATATGCAATAATCTTTCATAAGGTTCTATTGCATCTAAAAAATAATGGGCGCCTTCTGTTCATCAATTGATCGTGTGTTGTCGCAACCATGTACGATCAGAGTGGGCACTACATCTGACCTACGTTTTCCAGCCCCAACCAAGAATTTTGCATGGCAAAGCACAAAATCAGTAAACTAAAAAATAGCTTCACAACACCCACACAGGATTGCATGCATACCTGTGGACAAACCAGTGTGACACATGCTTGCATGTGGAATAAGGAGCATTGTCTGGACACCTGTGATGCCCACAGCCTCGTTATCACAAACATGATACAGGCATTACACTGTGCAGTCCCATCAATAGAACCAAACCACACAGTAGCCAAAAACTTTATCTTAGCCAAGGAAAAAAAATAAAGCCATCAACAGAAAGGAATTATGCAGCAGCCAAAAATCTTTCTTATAGCCTGGAAAGAAAGCCCCATTATGATGCAGTCTTCATGGAGTTAGTATAGCACAATAATTACACAGATTATCCTGTAGCTCAGGATCACAAAAGAATTCTTCTCAGGGTTCCTAAAATTCCCACACTGTATCCCCATTTATTTAGTGTAATTAAGTGTCTAAGTGTGGCTTACAAGCCACAACATACAACTAATACCTAGAGATACACATAGTATTTCAATAGTGTCTTTCGCTGTAGTTCAACACCTACTCAAGAGCAGTTTCTAGGTCAGATACTCTTCCCACTCTTGCTATTAAAATACCAACATCATGATCATTTGCAGGGAATAGGGTTTATCCCTTTCACACTTTCAGCATTTGCCAGTTTTATCATAGACTAAACTAGGTGATATGAAACCAAGAAGGTACATGTAGATATATATATATGAAAAAAGTTTATAAACTTCTAAACAGACTACAAACAGTAATCTGAATATTTCTCAGCAAAGAAAAGTGTACACCTATCCCCATCAACAGACTGGGTGCAGGAAACGGGACCACAAAATATCACACAATGACACCATCTCAACAGCAAAGCAGTCCATGAATTTTTTTAAAGTTGTACCTTGTTTTTAAAAAAAGAGCCCTTGAATTAATAAAAAAAACTCTGTTGTCATCTATATAGGTTTTGATATGCAGGACGCAAGAAAAGGCTACCACCAAATTTAATTCTCAGAAACGAGCAAGTTAGCCTCTCCTTTCCAAGACCTTAACTTCTGTTGTGGACTGCAGATTTTCAAATCCTGAAAACTTTCCCTCAGAAGCTTCAGACACAAACGCTTAAATCATTTTTTTCCACCTGTATCAATAAAAACACCCAGCAGAACTATCACACTCTGTGAAAACGTGTTCTTTTGGTATAGCATGATTCTGAATCTAACATAAACCTTTGGCTGTCACTTGAAGAAAAAAACTGTTTGAACAATATAGTACAGGTAAACACAGCTTGACTTTATTCTATAATCAACTTATATAGGAAGCTAAAACTAGGGACTTCTAAACAGAAAGCTATGTTGGAGGACTACACAGCTGTAATCTTTATTTGCCATTTCCTTGATAAGACTAATTGAGGCTGTCAGTTTCAGACTGCACAAGAAGCATCACAGAGAACAACCCCATCCCTTCTTGCTCCTAGGAATCAAATATGGGGTGTTTTTTTTTTCTTTTTCTTTGTCTTTTAAACTTCTTTGTAATCAATCTGACTCTTGCCAACAACAGTTGAATTGAGGTTACAGATTATGTGTACTGAACTCCCTTATATTAGTCTTCAGATAGGCATATACTTCAGACCTCTTCAAACACCTTGACAAATAGACCATCATCTGAAGAGCCAAACAGAAACCCAAATCCTTTGCATATATAGAATGTCCTTTCAACTGAGGATTGTCCATGTTACAGATGGCTGGATTTTGCCAGGACATGTTGGCAGATCTCTGTGGTGAGCTTACCACTAATTCTAACAGCAGAACAATGGTCAAATAGCACAATTCCGCTTTGAGTGATTCAACCAGATAAGTAATGCATGCATAATTGCGGTAATCAGGATGTGAAATTTAACAGGATGACAGATGACCTGAATGTTAGTGCTGATACTGTGATACGACATTTCTCAGCATCCTGTTAAAGACAGGCTTTGATTTTTAAAAATCCAAAAGACAGATGGCAGTTTGCATCTAAACATTCCCGAAAAAAAGAGGAAAACAAATTTGAATGTGTTTTGACTGTCATTTTTAGTAAGAGTACTGTTGTCATGTCAATGTTAGTCATGCATACAATCTGTAATGTATACATTGCACTAGCCAGTTTATTCGCATCCTGACATTTTCCAGCTGTATACTCAGCACAAATAAAGTCTGATGCAACCTGTACAAAACAGAACTGATATCTGTAACTGCCTATTTTTTTTAAATCCTTGAAGTTTTGGTGATAAAGAGGAGCCCTATTATTGTATTAAGTTTCTTTACTAGAAATACTACTGAGTATTTCAACTGGTTGAAAGAATCAAATTACAACACAAAACCACCTGTCTTTATTTCATTCAGTAGTCTAATTTATTGTATACAGAATCCCTCAGAAAACAACAACAAAAAAACTTACTGAACTGAAATGTATTTCCTATAATGCAAACAATATTTTCATTAATAAAGCGGTTATTCATAGCGCCAAATAGCAAATGCTCAAGCAATTAGTTTGCTTATCTGATTTTCTTGAAAATTGTTGTTGTTCATAGCATACATTCGTACTTATTCTACTGCATTTTATTCTAAAGTCTTCACAACCATCTAAAAGATGTTAAGCTGGTGTTGTTCTCTAAGTTCAGCTTCCATAGAAATAGGCCTGCCCTACTAAATGACATCGAAATCATTCAGTGAAAAGACGAGATGCCGCGCATTCATTGGTCAATAAGTGTCACACTGACCTCCGAATCGAGCCAAGTGAGGGCAACCTTTGTCACCTCAAAATCACATTCTTTTGAGACCAAACACAAGCATAAGCAAATCAGACTGCAGTATACTATCATGCCAAGACAGACCGAAAAACAGAGTGAGTAGCCGTTTCTAACACATGAAGACAAATGGTTCCAAATGTGTACCCCAGATCTTTTGCATCGGTCCGTCTAAAGTAGGAGCCCACAAACCCAAGCGCGGGACTCAAGAATGCTGTCGTCAAGCCTCGATCGGGCTGTATTTCCGTACTCCAAAACACCAATAAATATCAAAACATAGCTGCAGTACAAAGACTCACCTTTACAAGAGCCTACCTATTCAGCTAAAAATTCCGTTCAGTATCGGCGCAGAGTATGCAAACTGGCGAAAATGCGTGACATACTCCACCTTGACAGCGCACGTGACCTAGTTCTCCTCCTGTGACCCGTATTCTCCAGACAGTTATGCTGTCCAAGACACTGGGCTACCAGTCAGCCGGCAGAGTAGGCCTACGCTTATCTTGCCATCCTCAGAACGAAAACACAAGGTGAAGGGTTTCACGACTGACAGAAACCTTGAAAGTATATTTCAATATGGTATGCACGATATTCAACATTATAAATGCATCGAGGCGATGACCTAGTTGTTGAACAAAGCGAATGTGTGCGGCATGTCTAACTAGGTAATGAAGAAAAAAATGTCCCAAGACTCAAAACATTAGGCGGTTGAAACAGAATAAAAAGAGTAAGTCTCAAGGCTCGCAAGGAAAGCTAAAGAAACAAAGTTGCCTGTGTCTGACGCTGTTACTTACTATGCGGGACGGGGACCTGGGCTTCTCCCGTGGGTGACCGACTTTTCTCCATCTCCATGTGACCCACTTCTTCTCCGGACCCGTGGCAAACTATTTCCCAGCATTCGTCTAACAATATGGCAGCGTCCTCAAGTCTAATGGGACGCGGTGTTTCTGTGGTTCAAATAACCTGACCTCTAAACCCAACCAATAGAAAGTTTAAGTATATGTAGCACGCCCATGGAGGTCCCAAATAAACTGCCTTTATTGATTTTTTAAGGCGTTTTGTGATTGGCAGACGTTCTCACACATAGGCTCCTGTCTTCGATGAAAGTAGGGCACCGCGTCTCTTGACAACCAAGTATTCATGATAACATTGCACAGGCTGCTACTTGCAATTCGATCTTAAAAAGCTGTTACATCACCACTAGTTAATGTGCATGTCTCGTCTTTGTACTGTACGCCTCAGAGGAATATATATATATATAGATATGCGTTTCCAAAACTGCAAAACTCCTCATTTAGTCAAGCACTGTTTTAGGTATATTTTATATATAGTTTTATCCCTTGGTTCACAACACGGAAAGTGTGTCAGTGCAACAGCAGTGAAACATTTTGAGGAGCAACAGGGTTGGCAGAATTAAAAAACACATGGCTCTCCCCCCCCCCCAACAGAGAAGTTCCTTGTTTAAAATAAAAATATTTCCCTATCAGTTTCTTTTTTTTGTTGTTACATAATATACTGCCAATGTACATACCTTCAAAACTTGTAAATTATTTTTCTGTCATTATCCTCTAATTATGGATAACATTAACAGCATGCAAGCACAACTAAAATAGGGATCACTAGCCAAAAATACAGTCAGGGTATAATTTCATACAGGAGATCGTGCGCAGAGTTGTGCCTGTACATATTCACTTTTGCGCTATGGCTAAACAAAATGCTTATGGGAAGGTAACTTTTTTCCTTTACACACTGCCCAGTTCAAAAATGATAAAATTCACCTTTCTTCTTTTGTTTGACTGGATGTCTGTTTTTCGATTGTGCGATTTGATTATAAACTTAAAGATTTTTAACCCAGCACTCATTGATACATATATATACACACATACTGGGTGGGAGGAACCACTGAGGTCTTGGGCATCACTCAGCCATGACATTATTTCTTGAATGATGCTTAAATGTGAGGTTTGCAAAAATTTTGTAATCCTTCAATTAGTGGCTTAAAAGTCAAATCATTCAAAAATGTTCGTCTGCCAAACCATACTTTTGTGTAACATTTACTCCTATTTTCTCTCGAAGAGTGCATTTCGTAGCCCACATGTATATGCTCATCCCTGTGTTTGTGTGGGTGTGTGTGTGAGAGAGAGAAAGAAAGAAGGTGGGAGAGAGACTTTTGTCTGTTTAACTTTATTTCTTAGACACCATAGTCCTTTTAAACATTGAGTATATATTGAATAATGTAAATCATAAATTCATCCACACACACATTCCCTTACTTGCATTCTAGTCTTAAGGTGACGGATTTGACCACTGGGCACAGCTGAAAATAATCAGGTGGCTTTATGGTCATTCTAATATATGAGAGAGAACCCAGAGAGAGAGAGAGTATATTCTGCAGTTATATATTTCAAAGATTCGTGCCAGGACCAAAGAGACCTTGTACCACAAAATAATGCAGTTAGTAGGCTGGATGAGTTTCCATGGCCTGATGGTGCCAATAAAGTGGATTGGCTTCACCAGCAAAGGACAGACCAGGCAATCCTAATCTGCATGTGCTGGGGGCATGAGATGGTGGCATCTCGGAACAGGTGTGAAGATTTTTTTTCATGTATATTGTTGAAATATTATCATCATCCATAAAACAGTTAAATAAAATCTGATAAAAAAAACCCTACATGGCAGCGCCTACTTAAAACCGATTAACATTTATATGTAGGACTGCGGTGAATTAAAAGGACTCACTCTAGAGCTAGTATGAGGCTACATGAGATTCTACTGCCTGGTCACACCAGAGATCACATGTATGTTATGTTTAATGAACTTCTTACTGAGTATTTTTGTTTGAGGAAGTGAGTTTTTGCTGTTTTGATATTAGCGTAATATTTTGTGTTGTCCTGTGTAAAGTTATGCAAAAGAGGCAACCCAGCAGCTGTTAGACACAGACAATTTTTGGGTTGTCTCCCATCAGCAGGTTTTTTGGGTGAATCTAATTTGATAACCTCATGCAGCAACATGTCTGACAATAAAAGCACGAAAATTGCTGTGTATTAGTCCAATCTTTCAGCAACAACAACAAAAAAAAACTGTAAGAAGCTGCTGAACAGTCCTGCCATGTTTGTCCTTCATTGTTTTTATTACTGTGAAAATTTGTGTTTTCATAGACTCATGCTTGTGGATCCAAAAGTGGTCATGTCATGTTTGTGAACTATAGCAGCCGGCATGACTATGCAGTTCCATCTTCCAGTTCCATATACATGTAATACATATAAGACATGCCTGAGAAAACCAAGGCATGCAGATATGTATGTGTAGTTTGGTTGGGTTTCAGTGCTGTTGATATGTATATGTGTAGTTTGGTTGGGTTTCAGTGCTGTTGTTTGTTGAGGCTTCAACTCTAGTCGAGGTTTGGGCAGCTAGTTCAGAGTGCTGAGAGAGCCGACTACCTAAAAACAAAAACTTTTAGACTTACTTGTAACACACTCATCTTTCAATTTTTTAAACCCTTATTCGGGGAGTGGAGTTTATGGTGATCTCTACCCCCTCTCCTTTTGTGCACCTATATATATGGTTGAGCTCTGAGTCTGGATATACGTGTATATTTGTAGGTGTGCAAGTATGTACACATCTATAATGCACCAATAATCCAAACTGTACAGTTGTACACTGGAATAGATATATATATATATAGCATGATATGTAATGTATCTTTTATTGGAGCTGTTAAGTAAAGGTAGGTAGTTACTTATTTTAGAGGGACAGTTCTTCCACCCCACAGTGATTTCACATGATAGATTGATAGGGGTCCTATTACCACATACACTAAGGGAACCACCAGACTAATAGCTGCAGTAAGATGCCCAGTGTGAAAAGACACTTTAATGTTCGAGGGATGGCCAATGTTTGATACATGTATGAAATCCTTGGCCACACCTGGAATTGAACCAGCGCCTTCCACACACTAGTCTGCAGCTCAATTCATAAAGCTATCCAGCCCTACACCCTACCCTCCAAAACAGAAGTTTTCAATTAAAATAATGTAGTAAATTTAAAATTGTTTTTTTAAAGTTGAATATGAAACTAGGATATGAAACAGTGGTAAATACGTTTCTATGAAATATAGAAAATACATGAAATTAGTTTTAGTTTCGGTTTCGTTTAGTACATCATATAATTGCAGCCAATAGCTACTAAAAGAAATGGAGAAGTGTGGATTTCTGTACTTTTTCTCAGAAGTGAAAACAAAAAATTGAAAGTGTGAAAGCAATAAACATTTTTGGAAGTGCTTTGAAACATGGATAAAAGAGAAAGAAATTCATATAATTTCACACTATCAGAAAGCCTTATTCTATTTGGTATTGAAAATGAAGCTGAAAACAAATGCTGGGATTTTTGGGGGTGTTGAGCCAAAAGTTGCATATTCATGCAAATACAATGTTCATTGTTAGATAAGCTGATCCTATACATAATTAAATTATGAAGATGTTGACAGACGCTTGGCAGTTTCAGAGGATTATATATGGACAATTTTTAGCACCTGCTGTTAAGCACATTGAAAATCATACAATATCTATACATAGTTTTAGCCTGCAAGCCATATTTCTTTCTCGAATGAAACTTTTAACCCTTATTATTTCTCTTGTCAAGAAACCCTAAAGTCGTTACCTCCCCTTCTGGAACTTTTTCTTGTAACTTGTTTATAAACAAAGCTATGTATTTGTCAAAGTGCATGCACAAAGTTAATTGCATTTTGTGCAGTATTTGTTCTTGTTAAATGCTAGCACTTCCCAGGAGGTTGGTTCTCCTTTATTCAAATTAAACTCAGGTTTTGCTGAATCCTTTTTCAAAAAACAAAACAAAATTAGTCACGATCTAATCTTGCTGGAGCCTGCATGGAGTGAAAGTGGGGAAGGTTGTGGGGGGGGGGGGAACTGCCAGGCAGAAGCCGGATTCTGGTAGGTAATAAACGTTTACAAACGAAAGGAAAACACGATACAGTAAATTAAAACAAAATTTAGTAAACATTCAATGGGGAAACTATAATAACAATTTCGTTTAGACGGTGAGGCCGGGCTGAAAACTGTGTCGTTGATGGCGCCGATGACTTTAGAGTGCAGGTGCTGTCGTCCTGTAGAAGCTCTATCCCTCTATGACGCTCTAATATCCATTTCAACCTGCTAGCGTGAGTGCGAAGTACAATTATGAGGTGTTCAACGGCGCACTATTTGCATGGGCTCACGCGGTTAGACATATGCAAGTTCTGGTGCAGTACCGTGCAGAACTAGTCACACCTGTCTGCAAGAGAAATATGCACATACTGCTTTCTCAGTCTTAATTGGATCAAATCGCCAAGGAGATATGTTTTATCTTCGCTACATGTCACTGAGGACAACCAGGGGTCGAGCAGAGGATTTCTCAATATAAACAACACGCACGCGCGACGGCTGGCATGAATATATTCTAGCGCTTCACAATGTGTTTGACAGTCACGTGTGATGATCCTGCCTTGAAACGTGTGGTCAGCTGCACGGTCAAGGCATACCAGTGTCGTGTGGCACATGCTACACGGAACTTGCATGCAATAGGCTGTCGATCGTTTTAACCTATAAGCTGTTGTTGCACTGTACGATTTTTTAAAAACAAAGTTTTATGTTTGCTCCATGACCACAAATAATGAAAAACTTTGTTAAATCTACAAAACTTAATTATTAGTAGAGTAAACAAAGCACATGTGTTATTTTATCATTACTTCGTGTTCTGTTCCCCACCCCCACCCCCCCACCTCCGTCATTGAACGGGTTAAAAGACAGCAGTGAACGCCACTCACGAATCGTAAGAAAACAATCACGGTCCTAAACAAGCTCAGTAAATCGTTTGACCATTCAATGCCCTTTTCTTTTTGTCCCTATCCGGATCCCGTCTGTGCGATCACTGCCAGAGCGCTTCGTTCCAGTCTATGTATTGGCCCAGTCCAGTGTTTGCATCAGGACTATAGCTGGTGTTTTGTGAACAAGTGTAGTACCTCTCCCATCACGACCAGCAAAGGAGCAAGTAACACAGAGAACGTCGGGCGGCAGTTGTACGAAACATCATGTCGCATCCCGTGTCGAAAGCTGCAGTACGCCGACCCAGGGATGAGGACGAGGAGGACGATGAGGAAGAGCAGGAAGAGCAGGAGATAGACCACGGCGATACCACGAACGCTGCAGAGGAGAAGAAAAATGGGGTTCCCAAGCCATCATCATCATCAACAGCATCAGCACGTTTGCACCCGCCATATTCCACCATGGTGGCCCAGGCGCTGAAGGAGTTGGACCAGCAGAGGGGCGTGTCGCTGCAGGCCGTTTGCCGCCACATCGCACAGCGCTACCCCGCTGCGGTCTCCCGTGCCAACTTCCGGTTCCAGGTCCGCAGCGCCATTGCCAAGGGCCTGGAATCTGGCACCTTCAAGCGCTCCAAGAAATCCCAGGATGTTCACGGCATCCAGGGCAGTTTCATGGTGAGTACCTGACATGAGTCAGTGTCATGGTCAGTGGTTGTCATTCATATCTGTGTTATAGTCGCTAGTTGACACTCTGTCATTGCCGTGGGCAGTACTTAATTCTCGCTCATGTCAGTGTCGTGATGAGTATTAAGTCATTCACGCTTAGTCAGCACTTGTCATGTACATCACGGTCACTGTCACGTCGGTGAGTGAGCTGTGGTCAGCAACTGTCACCCATGTCCGTATGATTAATTAATCGTACCTTTCAGCCGTAACTGTATGAATTGTTCTACGAGGAGGATTTATCAATCTATACCTATCGCTGATACCATAGTTCGGCTGCCTATCTCTTCCCGCTCTCCAACTTGCTTGCTTTTTCTCCCCACCTATCTCCTGGGGAAGGGAGGGGATGGAACTGTGACCAGAACAAACGCTTCACTTGACTGCAGGACAGTGAGGATAATGGATAGATGCCCGTTTCCATCGTTTACAGGGCACCCATTTTCTTGGTATATGGCGCCCATTCACAGGGCATAGGCTACTGGCCTGGCGTAAATTGCACGCCCCTTTCTGTCATCGTATCTGTATTTATAATTGTCACCCAGACAGTCTCTACAGTGAGATGGAGAGACGAAAATATAGTGGCTACTTCCTTTCCTGTGCATAATTTCACTAAGATCTACTGATGGTTATTTCACAGATTTTGGACATAGTTTCATTTACGTGACCGTTATTTCTCTGATGTAGCTGGACAAATCGAAGAACAATGAAAAGCCAGGAAAAAAGATGCAGAAACGATCCCGATCTGCTTCTCCCTCCGGTGGGGCGAAGCCAAGAAAAAAGGCAAAGGACGCAGCTGCCCCATCTGGTGCCACAGACAAGACAAAGAATAGCAGGAAGACCACAGGTGTGTCGGCGACTGAGAAAGGCGTCACGTCGACTGTTGCTAAAGTCTCAAAAGCCCGATCGCGCAGTCAGTCACCGGCTTCAAAGGGCTCTAAGTCTAAGCCGCGCAGTCAGTCGCCGGCTTCAAAGGGCTCTAAGTCTAAACCTCGCAGCAAGTCACCTTCGGCCAAGGCTGCAAAGTCTAAGCCGCGAGGGATATCCCCGGCTGTCAAGGTCAGGGCAAGGACAAGCGGATCCCGTTCACCGTTCAGGAGCCAAGGTAAAGAAGCCAAGCTCGATAAAAAAGGGAAATCGAAGGTGAGTAGCATTCAGTGTGGATACACTAATTATCTTTGTTAGGGCCAGGCCAAGCACAGGAGTTTTAATAAACTCATTTCGTGAATAAAAGATTTGTTTCATTTCACTTTATTAGAATACCCTTGGGAAATATCAGATGAGGTATGAAGGACATCGTGAAGATTACCACCATCGAGACCAACAGTGATCAGACATATTTACAAAAATTAGAAAACTTTTATATCTTTCCTGCGCCGTTTAACAGAGCTAGGACTTAAAATTACTCTTAGAAGTAGATCTTTCAATTAAAAATAGGGGGAGGCTGAAATGCTGATAGAATGCAACAATAATCAGATTTTCTTTTTAGCAGTTTTAGGGGTCTGGATAGCTCTGTCGGCAGGGCCGCAGACTAGCGTGTGGAAGGTGGCTGGTTTGAGTCCATGCCCCTTATGCAAGAAACTGGAATAGCTTGCTTATTCCAGAATAGCCGCCATGACAGGAATAGGTTACATGAGCTTCCCGTGCACGAAAACCAAATAGCTTGGTTTTTCCTCGTTATTCAGTAGTCAAGTTATTCAGTCGTCCCAGGTGCGAACAGCTTATTCCAGGTTCGTGGAAACAGGGTTTTCAGAGACGAAAAATATACGTGTTTATGGAATAAATTTATTACAGTTTACATGCATAGGGGGCCAGGTGTGGCCAAGGATTATTTTCTGGAGTTAAACATTGTGCGAACTCCATTCAGCCATCTCCCTGGATATTAAGCTACCTATCCTCACCGACCATTTTATGTAGCTATAAGTCTGGTGGTTCTTTCAGTGCGTAGCTTAGGATCCCATTCTCCCATTGTGAAATCACCGCGAGTTGGAAGCACTGTCCTTCTAAAAGAAAAAAAAACCTCTGACCCAGCACTCTGTTCTTACGCTGTCAACATAGGTGTGACTCCACTCATTGAAGTGCCTGTTTTTAGTCTGTGTTGTCCGGACGAAGGGGTAATCCCTCCAAATGCTGTTTTTGTCATTTGAAGCTTGGTTCAGTTCCTCTGTTAACTTACCACCTTTTTCTTTATACAGTGGATGGATCGTTGCAACTGACCAATCTTCAGGATCTTGCCGCGTTGCAAAACCAGTTTAAATAACAAACATAACGTTTTTAATAGATTAGGTGAAGAAACATTTGAAATATTTTCAGTTCCGTATGCTTCATTATTAAAACTTGTTAATAGCCGCTTGTACATCTTTAAGAGTTATTCTTTGTTCAGATATGAAGATATAACTATCTGCTGCTGTGAAGACGTTTAATTATCTTTCATTTGTAGACTGGAGCAAAACAAAAGGCTGTTGATAAAACTGCTTCTGCGAAAACTGATGCGCCTTCTCTCCAAAAGCCAGAAGCTCTGACCAAAAGGGCAGCACAACACAAATCTTCGCCGGGCAAGACTCCGCCCAAGAAACCTAAGCCCAGGGTGAAGAAGACGAAAGCGCCAGTTCAATCGGACGTTGATTAGTAGTGTGACATTTTCTTTGTACGTAACTAGCAGCTGGAGCTAGTCTAGTCTAGACCACGGGCATAGAGGAGGTAATGGGAATGTTGCACAGAAGCGAAGCGTTCACGAGTACAGGAAAATCTCCATGCTGCTGTGCGACATCTTGGAACCACGCCCTGATGGCTGTGTAGCAGCAGCTTTGTTATAGTCGGTGGTGTGCACCAAAAATGTCTGGGCTAGAGATGTGTACATTCTTATGCACAGATGCATGTGCGTCGTATGAAAATGCGACCGAGAGAGAATGAGAGGGTGTTGGGTGAGTCGGTGTTCAGGTGTTCGCCCGCATTTGTGTGAAAGAGGTAGAGAAAAGGGTAAGATGCAAATAAATCATCTCGATGACGTTCGAACAGGTGCATGGGCAGATCAATTTATTTCTAGAGCATTTGACCAATGCCAGAAAAATTGGTCAAAATTGGTGCGCTAGCATTTTATTCCAGATGCCATACATTTTAACACCTGTATGCATGGCTTGAAAGTTTTATTTCAATAAAATGCTTTTAACGACTCCGTAAACGATCATACTAGCTGTGACTGCAGGCTGGCACACAAAGCATGCATGAAAAAAAAAAAAAGCATGCAACAGGTTCTAGGAATCGGGGTACGCGCAAAACCGGTATATATGGCAAACGGTTCCGTCACAACGCCTCCAAGTCTGAGTCACTACATGACCAGCTGCCAGAAACAATAGATAGGCAGCCGGTAGCATAACATGAAAGGATGCTTGCTACCGATACAGATGATCACAGGTTTGAATCCATATTAGGTGCACGTATGTACCTGATGTTGCAAACCCCCGTCGGTGAATTCTTCAGGCACTCTACCCCGCCCCCCTTCCACACACCCCCCCCCCTTCAGAAACCCTCTCCTCCATACAATAAAACAGTCAAGAAGCATCAATTACACACCTGGCTGGATACGTTCCACATGGGTTCCTAACTGAACACGTAAAGATGCAGGTGAATTATGAAGGGAAAAACGGGGACGTTCGCATCGTTGACAACTGGCCTATATAAGTTACACGATTGTTTCTATCCGCACCTAGAATTGTAAGATCGATTGAAAAGTCCCTCTTGCCATCTGAAGTTTACATGCACCCTAAATCTCTCTCGAAAGCGATGCACGATCTGCGAGCACAAATCTTGCACACGACCTGTCGTTCGGATCAAAAGTACAATGTGAATGTCGCAATCACGATTGACCATTCTCCCCAGTTTGTAAAGCATGATTGTTCTTGTCTCGGCTCTCATTCATGTGCACATGCATTATCGGAAAGCTGAAGGGTTCTTTATTGCGACCCATTAGTATACCTTGTAACTGGGCACTGACAACCTCAACCGAACCTGTCTAGCGAAAAGCAAACTAAAACTGCAGTAATTAATAATACCGATTCGAGAGAAAGCAAGTATTATTTATAAGAGTTAACCTAAAGGCTGTGCTAAATTACATTCTACGTTTACACATTTATAACATAAATCGAAGCGCAACAGTTGTCCTTTTTATATTTCTAGCTCTGCGACATAAACTGTTGCTGGTCATTTCGAGAAATTCGATAGCAACAGTAACACTGCCATCGAGCATCCGTTAAGAGTTACCTTTCTTGAGTGCTACTTCACCGCTAGAAACACCGAGTACTCTCCTTAGCGACGTGACAACAAGCTGGTTGGTGTTGCCAGTAACTACCACATTGTGCTGGCAGTATTGCTGTCAAAGACCGAGAGAGTTGTCTTGAGAGCTTCGCAGACAACCCCCAGCACTTTTCCGAAGGCATTGTCTGTCTGATAAGGGAACGCGCGAAGCGAACAGCCATGGCTTCTGCGACGCTGATGAGTCGTGAGATCCCCCCAGAGCGGCCGCCCGTGGCCGCGATGGAGACGAACCCACAAATGGAGATAACCTACACGGGTAACACCGGTAATGACATGGGCATTTCGACGATGGGCTTTCGGTCTGCTAAGTACAACACTAGTGAATGGCATGAAGGGAACTACGCCAAGTATTACCAGTCATTCGTTGATCGTGACAATGCCGAGCGCGTTCGCCACGAGTCGAAACGCACACGCAACGAAACAGAAGCGACGACCAACAACACGCAGGCTGATGTCACTAAGAAGCTGGCCGAGCGCTGCAAGGACATCCAGTTCTGGAAGAGCGAGCTGGAGCGCGAGATCAGTGACGTCATTGACGAGACTGACCTGCTGCTGGACATGAAGCGACGGCTGGAGAACGCGCTGCGCACCACGGAAATTCCGCTGCACATCGCCACTGACAATCTCAACTGCCGACAACGACGTCAAGGCCTGGACCTCGTGCAAGACGACGTTGAAATCTCACTTCTTAAGGTGGGCTAATATTTGCTCGTAACAGTTGCTCATAACAGTTATGCTCTGGCTTTTTTTCTGTAAACGTATCTGCGACCCGTAACGGTGTAAATTTAATGCAGTTTTAAAAAATCTGCTCTTAGAAAGTGATAACATATGACATAAAGTAATGGTGTCAGGGAATAAATATGTTTCCTCAAAGAAAAAAGCAAACTATTTTTACATCAAAACATTAGATGCAGTGCAGCAAGCAATTATGCCAATTATAGGCTCAGTAACTGCATTTTTTTGGGGGGTGGTGGTCATGGTTTAAAGGAAAACAGCCTTTACAGCATATGATGCAAGACAGTGGGACAGTGTGGGTCATGAAGCTGCTTTCTTGTCAGCACTTTAAAATTTTGGTCTGAGCATCGTTTTTTTTTATCAAAATTAAAACTTTTTATTAATCTGTTAGGATCCATGTCATATGTTAGCCAGTTCCTAGGTACTAGTTGAGTAATTAGCAGGACCGACAGGAAACAGGGAGATCGGTTGGGGGATGGGGGGAAATAGCGACAGGGCGGTAGACAGTCGGCAGGGAAATAGAGAAGTGCATCGACAGTTGACTGCCACCCGCTGTACTGTATGAGGGGAGCAGTCAGCAGGCAAGGGCTTGGAGGCCACCTGCAGAGCAGCTATAGCAATAAGGGGTAGAAGGGTCTGGGAGGTAGCGTAATGCTCAGAATAGAAGGGTGGAGGACCGGGTTTTTCCTAGGGATGCCCAATAGGATGAAAGGGTAGTGTGGTAGCGTTGGGGATGGGGGTGTGTAGATGACTGTTTAAGAATGGGGTGAATGTGTGGTTGACAGAGAGCACAAGTTTTGCTGGAAGACAGCACAGAAGACTCCCAGCGACGTCTTCAGCTTTCGGATGTTTTTCATATCTCTCACTGCTAAATACAGTGGCGGAAATAAACCATCTCCATCACAAACTGCTGTGTTGGCTCATTTTTTGTGTAGAGGTTACGTATATGTTAGAAACTATGAGAGAGAGAGAGAGAGAGAGAGGATGCACTATTCACCAAATTTGCATCTGTCATCAGGAGGTTGAAATTATCAACAATGTCCAAGATCTGCTTAGGAACTGCATTGCCCAGGCAGAAAAGCAAATTCGGTAAGATGCATGTTTTGTTAAATCACTGTTTCATGAGTAGCAGCTGTAAATTGCAAAACCATTCTTTTCTTGGCATAAAACTAGTCAACAGCACTAAGGAGAAATTTATGTAGCTACTTCTGCATGCAGAATGTAAACATTAATTAAGATCCAGTGGTGTTGAAGTCACTAAATTTGATGCAGAACAGAAATACAGCCCATTCAAACTCCAAATGAAAATGTGAGTAAGGATTGCTTCTTGTTTCTTTCTGAATCATGATGCCAAACAGAATCTGTTTCTTGTTTCAAGCCCATTCAAACTGCAAATGAAAATGCGAGTGGGGATTGCTTCTTATTTCAGTCTAAATCGTGATGCCAAACAAAATCTGGAGATGGACTGGAGTGACAAGAAGGAGGCTTTGGAGATTGACACAGCCTGTGGCATCTTGCGCAACCACCACACTAATAAGCAGTTCCATGATGGAGCTGCCAAATTTGAAGAAATGTGAGCTGACATAGTTATTTAAAGTCAACGTGCAAACTTATATTTGCATTTTGTATGTCTACATGGTTCGGTTTTTGTTGCTTAACATCCAGTCGTAAACGAGGTGCACATCAGGATGGTGTTGCTCGAGACAACATGCTGCAAAACTTTAAATGCTGTCCCACCCAGTCATTAGCCAACCTGAACCAGTCCTAGTGCTGTTCCCTGTAATGCCAGGCAGGGCAGATACTAGATTGCTTTTAAGTCTTTGGTATGACTAGGCTGGGGTGCAAACCGTCCCTGCCTTGGAAGTGGACACTTTAACCATTAGCCCACTAAGGTTGTTAGATGTTTACAAAGAAGACGTTGCCTGATGAAAGGCAGTTTATGCAAGAATGGGCATATGCACGCATTCACACAAATTCTAACAAGAATTCTGAAATTTTTTTTTCAGCCAGAGCACGCCAGAATCTTGGGCACAGTATTCGCATGACAACATTGCTCGGGCAGAGCATGAACGTATGGCCTCAATCCAGTTGCGCACTCTGATTGAGAATGTGTTTGATGACACATCTCGAGACATGCGTGAACAGTGTGATACAGTAGATGTTAATTTCCAGAAGCGATTGACAGAAATGGAAGATGCCAAAGCCAAGCTGGAGGACAACCTGAAGAAGGTGTGTTACCTGCCTTTGCCAGCAAAGCTCTGATAGGTGTCATGTATGGTGAGATCTTGAAAAAAAAAACAAAACAAAAAACCCAGCCCTCTTGAAGACATGCTTTAGTGTATGGTGGCCATAAAAATTGCTGACATCTTTTTTGATTCCCTGATAGGTTTGCCAGGAGATAACCCAGCAGGAGAAGAACATCGATGACCTCAAAGCAGCCATACGTGCCAAAGAGGATCCGCTGAAAGTTGCCCAGTCTCGCCTCTACAACCGAACATACAGGCCAAATGTGGATCTGTGCAGAGACCCTGCACAGTATGCGTAAGTCATCCTCTTGTTGCCACACAGTGTTAATAAAATGTATTCTGCTCCTTCTCAGCCAGGCCCATTTTAAGTACAATATGTATTTAAAGGGCAATTCAGACTAGTTTTTATTTTAAACAAAATCCATCTGATTTAATAAAATTTTAATAATCTCCATTTAGTGCAGATGATTACATTAGTTCTTACACTATAGTCTTCAATTTACTTGCAGCTTTTTCAATTGATTCAAACATTTAGCTGCACCGATTACAAATTGTTAGCTCCTGTATAAATAATGTTACTCTTATCAGCGTTACATGGATTCACCAAATCATGTTAACATTTTTTGGTGCAGATGATTATGCCTGTTCTTAGATTTTTGATTTCTTCACACCTTGTTACCTCAGCATTAAGCTATAGTTTCACTGCTTTTTAAAAGAAATGTTTTAAAAATTTCTATATTTGATAATTTATGAAATTTTCAGAAATGTTTTCATATATCAACCAATTTTACTTGGTGCAAAATTTTATCTTGCTTTAGAGTTTAAATGGATCATGTATATTTAACCCATATCAAAAGAACCTCATCAGAATTCATGCTGCTAAAAAGCTAATTCCCTTCAAATTTCCTGATATTGAAGGGACTGAAAACATTTTATAGGGGTCCCTGACTTTTCCAGGGAAAGGCATGAACCCTGCTTAATGATTTGACTTTTTTTTTTTTAAACTGTAGGTTGGTGGCAGAGGTAAATGAGATCTTCCAGACAATTGATGCCCTCAAGAATAAGCTGAATTCTGCACAGAATTCTCTGAAAGACTTGCAGGACAACCGTATGGCACTGGAGAAGGAAATATCCATTAAGAAGAACAGCATTTTTATTGACAGAGACAAGTGTGTGGCCATTCGCATGCGGTATCCTTCCTCTATCAAACTTCAAGGATACCAGTGACAACCAAGCTACAGCTTTCTGCCTTAGAAATTCTGCAAGTACAAGAGGCCATTTTTGCCACGTTTATGCAGTCACATTTTGCCTAGCCAGATTTGAGGACAAATTGATTTAAACATCACACTGACAACAGAATAGCTACTTTATTAAAACAAGACTTTTTTCTAGTTTTGTTGTCCTAGAAGTTGCATACATTTTTATAGATACAAAGAGTGTACACTGTTTTTTAAAATGTGATTTTGGAACTAAGCTGCATTTTTCTCAGTTTTAGATCTGAAACATGTCTATGCTAACACCTTTTCAAAGCTTTTGAGTGGTTCACATGTACAAATACTGGTACAAACAGCCCCAGTAATACATGCAGCATGACTGCTACAGCTGTTACTGAACTATGGTGTGGACAATGTCTTGCAGTGTTGCATGTTCAGGTACAGCGTGAAGTTTGATCACCTTGCAAAGGACTAAATTTAAGCTGCAGTTGATTCCCAACTAAGCTCCAAGAGGTGTTTTCTTTAGCAGAGTGGGAACAAAAACTGTACAAGAATATGTTCTGGTGGATGTCATGCTTTAATGAAATGTAAATCAGTATTACATGGATTTTTGTCAGTAGAAATCACTTTCATGCAGGCTTTGTCATAATGAACCTTGTACAGATCATGTACAGTTCCTACCACCGATGATCATTAAAGACCTTACAAATCACGTTTTCAAATTTATACTAATAGGAACCCTATTGTGCACGTTTTGAGAGGACCATCTATACATACGCAGACCTACTTTCTGGTTAAACCATTAAAAAAAAAAAAGAGTGTTATCAGCTTTGCATTATATAGAAAATCCACAGGTTGCAATGCAATTTTCAGGTAAATTTCTTAGTAGTCGACTTTGTGAATGGATGTGAGGTTTCATAGCCCCAGAGGAGGTAGCCCAGCAACAGCAGCAAATACTACATGCAGAGAGTGCTAGAATAAGACTAAAACTTTATTACATGGATAATAAAACACATTCCATTCATGAAGAATACGAATGTGCATGAAATGTGTTGATAAAATGAACCCTTAACAGAGTTTCTACAAAACATTCCAAGCTGTTCAAACAAGGTCTCTTAACAAAAACTCCGATTTTTAAAAAGCCATACATCATGGCACCACCATCACACATACATAAAAACCAGAAACATTTTCCAATGTGAACAGGTGACTTTATTTAATCAATCTTCATACATTCATATTTAGACAGTTATCCCTCCCCCACCCCTCATCTAAAAGTGTTTCACTGCAATGACTTCACTGCTCATAAAAATATTGGTCACATAACTAAATGAACATTGTATCATCTTTTCTTGCACCTTACTGATGGTATCAGATATGATACAATCTGTTTTACCAACAGCCCAGATTCCATGGAAACATGAATGTGTGTTGTAAAACTCAATAACAATGAACCACACAAATACTTGCATCTACACACTGCAAACCGATCATATATCATTTAACCTTTCTGATGTCATACGATAACAACCACAAGTCCTTACAAGCATACAAAGCAACATGATTGGCGGCGAGGGATGAACCGATGGCTACAGCTCATCAGTATATGACTTTTGAGAAGTGCTTTCTCCATAACATTCTTTCCTATAAAGGATTGTCCAAGTTTCAACCCAATTATCAAGTGCAGAAAGTTACTGCCTAGAACCTTCTAGCAGTGATGGCTGCAATGTTAAAACGGTTCTCTGTCTGACGGGACATGCTGCTGCCTCCCATCATAAGGTTGCTGCTCTGTGATGGTCCTGATCCCATGTACATGTTGCCCCCCAAACTGGAGGATGCCACGCCCGAACCATGGCTACTGTATCCAGACCCTCCGCCACCTCGCGCGTGTTGTGATCCACTCATGGTGCTCGCCCCCATTCTCCGGTCACTGCTTCCTCCACTGTTATCTACTCGTCCCCACCCACTCTCCACTTTGCTGTCAGCAGGGCCACCCCACTGCTGTCTCTGGCCACCAGGTCCCTCTGGCAAAAAGATCATACATTCAATGTGACGGGCTTTAGCCTGCAATTGCCAAACTAAGGCCTGGTAAGGATTTAAATAACCCTACTAAGTGGGGGGGGG
>SMGT01007031.1:178092-190384 GCA_004794575.1 Lanistes nyassanus | reverse complement strand
GGGGGGGGGAATAATGATTCCATGAACACATCTCTGTAGCATTTCAAAAGCACATCTTTCACAGCTCATCCAAAAATCCACCTATTCAGGCTAAAACCAGATAGTACCTGCTTTGTGACTCTTACTTCGACTGTCATGACGTCCTGGAGAGCCTGTTCTGACAGCATTTCGCCCTCGACCGTTATTTCCAACACCACTGCCAGAAAGGCTGCGGTTGTCACGGCTGCTGAAGTCATCACGAGCATCACGATGTCCACCTCGACTGTCGTGGACATGACCCATTGCGCCTCGGTCATCTCGGCGAAACTCTCGACGGTCACTGTCAAAATCATAATACAAGTTAAAATCATTCTGACTTTCGTGACGTCCTGGAGAGCCTGTTCTGACAGCATTTCGCCCTCGACTGTTATTTCCAACACCACTGCTAGAAAGGCTGTGGTTTTCCCGGGTGCTGAAGTCATCACGAGCATCACGATGGCCACTTCGACTGTCATGGACATGACCCATTGAGCCTCGGTCATCTCGGCGAATCTCCCGACGCTCACTGTCAAAATCATAATACAAGTTAAAATCACAATGATTGTAATACTAATGCACCGAGATCTCATTATGCTTATAGAAATCTAACTTTAATTTCTAGGAAGTACTGCAAATTCTTTTGTTCACATGCATGGGCTATAAATAAAACAAAATATGCTTTACTTCTTTTTGATCTTCACCTAACCAAGAGATTGTAAATGACATCCCCTGACATTATAGATGCAAATTAACATGCAAGTTAATGCCTAGTACAAGATGTGTTGTCGGGGACGTCCATGATTTTATGTTTATAAGTGCTCCTTAAAATGAGGGAGGACAGCTAAAGCAATTTTTGGTTGTTCTTAAGGATAGTTCTGCAAGAGAATTTTACATAGCCTTGTCTAATGCATAATCATGTACTTTCAATTCATTCACCATGGGTTTTCCCCCTAAATTTAAATCTCAATAAAAAGATCTGTACTGCAGATATGACAAGTGTCAGCGTAAAGTGACAGGGTTGGTTTGGTGTAGATCACTGAACCATAAAATTTTGACAGAACCAATAATTAAGAGCTAGGTGGTCAGGTGACCATCTTTTCTGTGTACAAGAAATTTTTTCAGCATAGTTATGCAATGTTACAAAAGAGCGTGAACTGAAAAGTATATCAGCAAACAGCATACCCATGTTTAAAGCCTGTATCTTTGCGAGGCTGCTTAGGTGGCTCTTCCCAGAAATCTCCAGAATCTAACCGACTCTTGGAGGAGGGTGCTGGTCTCTTCATAGCACGTCTTTCTTCATTTAATCTAAACATGACGTATTAACAATAAAACAGTGATTCTCAACAAGATTTATATCTCGATGTATAAGCTTTTAAAAAAAATCATCTTAAGCCAAATGTAGACATAAAAAGGTGTTAAAAGTAACCAAGTAAGCAAAGAAAACCATGGTTGAACATAGAATAAAATGTTAATAATTATGCACTTAGAATGTTAAGGGAAAAGGTCATAAATTAATAGAATCAACCAAAGTACCTCTGCTGTTCTCTACGCAACCTTTCCTCTGCCTCACGTTTCAGCCGCTTGCTCTCCAGTCTCAGACGTTCTGTTTCCATTTTTTCAAATTCCAGCTTCTCTCGTTCTAACCTGAAATATTATTGGGAAAAATAACCAATGGCTGGGAGAGCAGTCTAAAACTCAGTTCACCTTAAAAAAAATTGTATTAATAACGTGCTCCACTTCTGTATACATTCTTTGACTACAAGGAGTATTGAAAGAAAGAACTTCCTTCAGCCTCTATACCTTATCAGCCGACTAGCTTATATTGTTACCACAACGCTCTCTATTTTTACCGAATTCTTTCTTTTTCCTTTTCTAACAACATCTGCTCCTCTCTCTGCTTCCTGCGTATCATCTTCTGCCGCATTCTCTCCTTCTCAAGCTGCTCCATTCGGAACCTCTCTTCGTTGCGCAGCTGGATCTCTTTCTGACGCAGTCGTTCTCGCTCCCGCTCAGCCTTTTCCGTGGCAGAAATAAGAATTAAAAATGAGCAAAATCCCAACATGATAAAAAATGCCACTGCCAAACAATCTCGGGGTTTATTTCACATGACATTTTAACTACGTGCCGCTGCACCATGAAGCCAGTCTTTTTTAGTTAAAAATTGGGTGTTTTGAGTTAAATATATTTTTGAAATCTACAGGATTTCCTTATCATTTTGATATAATAACACAGGCATTAATTAACAGTGCACAGTCAAATGCATTTTTACCACTGACTGCGGGATCCGCGCCATTTCATCTTTACTGCCAGAATGTGCACGTTTTCGACTGCCATTACTAACCCACTTCACTTTCGATGATGTCATGTACACAGATGCTGAATATGTCACTAGAAAGAGGGTAGATTTTTCTGCAAGTTCATACTTGGTTCTGGGTAGTTCTCGCGAGAAATCAGGCTTTTATTTGCATATTTTTAGCAAGATGCAAGTTTCAAATTTGACAATAGAAGATGACAAGATGCGAGGAGAACAAGTGATGGGAGTGACACTGACATTATGATGCAGATACGGAAAAGAAAGATGGAGAAGTGGTTGATGTACAAAATAAGCGAGGGTATGACCCAAAAAATGACATAATTAACCGAGTTTTCATAATTGATGATGAGGATGACATAACGGACTACCATGCGTTTGAAAATGGTTGACAGCAAAAAAAGTTTCTGCCACGTACAAAGTGTTACTACTAACGTCGGCAAGGTTTGAATGTGAACATGCCAGAAACATCATAAACCTTGGACTTTTTTCTGTTTTAGGATAAGATGATGTGATTATTGACAGAAGCTAACCATGATGTCCTTCTTGCCTCTTCTAAATTCACGATTACGATGGCATGACACAACCGAAGAAGAGATGAAACCATTTCTCTTTGCATAGCTTAAGGAATTATGTGGCTTTGTCACACAATGACAACTGGTGAACAAAAGCAGATTCAAAAGCTATGATTTCAACACTAAATTTCAACAGTAAATATTCTGCATTAATTTTTTGTGGCTTGTTTAGAAAAATGGACCTGAACTTGAGAAATGAGAACATTTTTGATCAATTTCTCATTTAAATTATTTTCATGCACTGTGCAGAAATATAAAGATTATAATAAAAGGCTGTGAGAAGTAGCTTTGTGGGAGATTTTACAGATCGACCGAGCACACAAATGTTCAGTTTTCACCTAATTATATTTATATTTGAGGGAAAATTATGCATCTTTATGATAATTTGGTGACAGTGAAATTCGACCAGACTGTCCCCACCAACCTATTTCTGTTTGCAGCTACAAACTGGCCATCCAGCTTAAGACTGGTTTTGTGGTGTAGCGACACACATTGCTAAATCAAATTCAGTCAAATACATTCTGCAGTTAATTACCTATTTCCTAAAGGGAAACAGTAGGACAGATTTGTCTCCACAGTAAATACATGAAGTCCAAAGAAACTTTTTTAATTTTTTGTAAAAACAAATTTTTCTTTTTAAAATCTTATCTGCATCTACTATCTCATGACGGGGTTTAATGGAGGAGAGGATGATAAAAGGTGCTGATGTGGCAACAATGAAAAAACCCGAATGCCTGGAAAGAATACTGACTGGCAACCACGCAACTAAGTGCAATACAAGTCTGAGTGCTAGACAAAGAAGTCCACGACTTTCTGTACTAATTAAATGCATTACTGCAATGTTACGGGCCCCACTTATAGTTAAAAAAAACGCAGGTTAAATCACCCCATGCCTTGTAATGTACTGTCCACTAGTAATTGCAAAACAGATTTTGTGCACACATTGCAGAATGTCTGTCGAGACTATGTACTAAATATCATATCAGAACTGCTCCTTGAGATATCAGCACCTCATAAAAGCAGTTCTCAGTTGCAGAACTCACTCTAATTTTTTCAAAGGACAGGATGTCCCGCTCCCTCTGCTCCCTTGTTCTCTCAGATTCCAGATGTCTGCTTCGTTCGCGACTGGACTGGCTAAAGCTACTTTTGTCACGGCTGTGTCGACTTCTGTTCTCAAGACTGTGCCTGCTCCTGTTATCATGACTATGCCGGCTGCGGGGTGAATCTTTACGTTGTTCTAAAAAGTAAAAAAAAAAAAAAAGGAATAAAAAGATTGTTTACTGTGAAGTCAGCAACAAAAGCTATCTATGATGATGGTAGGAGGGAACTGGCTGATACAGGGTTCATATACACAGAAAAATTCAAGGACTTTTCCAGGAAGATTAGGATATCCATTTAGTACTTTATCAGTCAATCTGGGCAGAGAACTAAGTGGTTGTCTAGTCTTGTTTCTAACTGGTTGATGACTTTAACTGACCACAGCAACCAAGTCTCGTTAAACTGTCATCAAAGAGAACATACCCATGTTCTGACCTCACTCTTCTTTTGAAAACGTCGAAAAAATTTAGGTTCAAGCCAAATGTGGCCTAATGAAAGCTTTCTGTGGTTTCACTGTCTGGAAACACTGCAGTCAACAAGACTGAACTCTTTTGGCATCATCTGAACCTTTGGTGGTTGTTTACAACCTGCAGCGTAAATAGGATTTCAGCTTGGAAGTCATCTGGAACCATATTCAAGTCCGTTTTTGTTAAGCGTAAACCGATCGCGATTACGTGACACACCACTGTTCCCAACAAAGGCCACTAAGCAATGGTTTGTCACATGATCGTGATCAGTTTAGGCCTAACCAACGGCCATGAATACAGCTCCTGACCGTTGCACAGCACTCGGTATTTTCGTGACTGCCAATGCCAAGCCTTTGTCTTCTGTCACAGGCTGCAACAAAGTATCTGAACAAGAAGTTCTAGGTGTTTGGTCCTTAGGAAAGTTGACAATGGCACTGCCAGTTGATAAGTTTTCAAAATCGCCAGATGTAAAAAAAAAAGGAAGGAAAATAAATCCAAAAAGGGTAGATGTGGTCTCGTGATAACAGAAAACTCGTGTAGCCCAAACCTTTTGGGAAAGCATTACAGTTGTGAACGTAACACAGCACTGGATTATTGATGCATATTGCATGACAGGAGAATGAGATAGGCCAGAACCACTGGCCCATTCAGATCCGGAAAATGACCCCCATTTCTGTTTGCATGCTCCCATAAACCCTAACTTGAATGTAAATGGGTGGCACAAGTAAACAGCAAGATGACTGCCGACATATGTTTAAAACTATCGTGGCAAGCATCTGCAGTCGCAGTTATTGTTTATTTGTTAAGTGCTTATGACAAGACGAAATCACTATACTCTCCACAGTCCCTTCTCATAAATCTAGAGTGTATTTTCTATATCATACTGCTAAGCCCACATCACTTTAATCCTAAACTTTCTATTAGTCCTATTACGGTAATAGCAACTCACTGTCGATCCATTAATTTAATAAATTTTTGCACTCATGTTACTAATTAACGAAATCACTTCACGCAACCATTTATTTCTTCCACACAAAAGCCTACAATTAACTATTACTACAGATCACAATAGATGCTGTGCCAATCGGTTGTAAAAACTCTCTTAGAGTTGCTTAAATATTACTGAAGTTTGTGCCCACTATTTTTGTTGGCCAGCAAACACCTACCAAGTCTGTTCACTCGATTAGGCCAATTTTGGACATGTGACACCCTTGTTTTAGGTTCATCGGCAAAACAGGTAAATAGGGCGTATGGTTGTAAACATTTTGCTGACTTGAATGCGCCTCATGTACCTGAATCTGCTTGATGCACGGCGTCACTCACTGTGCGAAAGTTGGATTTTCAAGGACTTTTCAAGGAGTGTACAAACCCCCCTGAAAGGGACAGGAATAGAGAAAACCAGAGAACCAAGGAAATATCCCTGATGACCAGCCATGTAAACAGGAGGCACAAGCAAGAGAAACCCGTGCCCCCAGAACTGGATCAGTACTCCCGCGAGAGAGAGAGAGAGAGAAAAAGGAATTGAGGATTTTAACCCAATGTGCCAACTGTGTATCTTTGTGCAGCTGAATGCAAGTCGCTTAGTATTAAACCATGAATTTCAAAATGGCGTTGCGCAACATTACATAACCAGTGTTCCGTGGATATCGGATTTCATTTACCTCACTGGTGATGGATTTTAATGAATTTTGACTACATAGCAAAGATTAAGGTAATAGAGATTTTATTCAGCATGTTTATATAGGTAAATATCGAATTTTTTTTTTGGTAGCAGGTTCCATCAATTCATGAGAATTTTTCAGTAACAAAACCTGGCCTACCAACTGGACCACCATATTTCCACATCCCTGAATTAGCTATGGCCTGGCTCCGAATGAATGGAAGTTTTAATATCCGAACAGAAATTAAAAAATCTAGAAACTAGGATACCCAATCATGAAAATTTTATTGCTGGAAATGGAAGAAAATATGACATGAGACCCTTGGCCTACTTATTTAGCCTTGCCTCTTTTAGTTTTGTATTTAATATTGTAAATATCTATCAACTTCGTGAGCTGCCTACATTTCTTTTACCATCATGAGCTTTTGTTGATTCAAATAAATCTAATCAAGTTAGTGTATACATTTATATATATAAAAGTATCTAACACAATGCAACTCTCAACATGTGCTCAGCTTACTCCCAGACCTTCATGCTTCTGCTTAAATCTGTAACAAATAATTATCTTTCAATGCATACCATCTTTCCGCAAAAGCCTATCATCTTTTTTTTCTCCTTTTTTCTCATCTTCCTTTTTTGCATCCTTCTTAAGCTCATCTTTGCCTTCTTCTTTCTTGATTATTTTCTTTCCCTTTTCCTTGTCATCATCCTTATTCTCTGAAATAAAATGGCACATAACTTTCCACAATCTACACAACTACCACAATAACCCCCAAAAGATGGCTACCATATGGTATCTGCAAAATGAAGATCAGATGGTTTGTAAAATGTAGTTACTACAGAGTGCATTTATAAGGTGCATGTTCCTGAGCTTGTGGGGAAGGATATGCATGTACTTTACCAACCACAAAAGATAGAAGAATATCTTTTCTGCATTAAAAATTGTACAAAAACACATTCTATAAAAATAAATATTAGCATCCAGAAATATTTTACAAAAGGTTTTTCATATAAACACAAATATCCGAACTCCAGTTTTAACAAAGAAAAGTAATCTAAGCACTAATTCTTGCATGACCCAGAGACAAACTGTAACAAGGTAACTTAATAAAACTTGTCTGCTAATATGGTTTTTACCTTCTTTGGAGGGTGGGGGAGCCTTTTTGTCCTCAGGTTTTTTCCCTGGCACAGGCCTGGGGGCAGGTACTGATGTTTTTGATGGTGTAGCTATTTTACCAGGTCCTGCTGTCTTGGCCTTGAAAGATGAGAACTGTGTAAACATGTGAATGAAGAACGTGGCCAGACAGAAGTCAAAAGATGACACCCATCAAAGGAGAAGAGAGGCTGCCTAATTTATAAAAAATAATAAAAAATCCAGTTATACCATGTTTACCATAAATTTCTTACTTGTTTTATAGTAGGTTGCGGCAGACCCCACGAAATCCAACAAACAAAAAAATCTTACATACTTTTCCACAGCGTTTTCCGTCTCAATAAAATTGTGTCTACGGTGGATTAAAAAACAAGTTTTTCACTTTTGTTTCCAGTTATTCTTTTGTCGATTAGCTTAACTTATTCCCAATGTTCAACAGACGTACTTCAATAGAAATTTGCTATGGTTGCCGGCGCATTGGAGAGGGGGTCTCCAATGATTTTTGTAAAAAGGAGGGTTCGTTGGCAAGGGATGTCACTTGTTTTCCAATAGCAGAATCTTTCTTCTATAGAGTTCTCTCCCTTAGACCACATAATAGACGAGCTCTTCTAAACTGTGCTCTTGAAACCATAAGATCTTGTTTAGTAGCTAATGAGAATCACAACTGCCATATTGCTATATTCACTTGCTTGGCAGAGCTTGGCTTGGCTTCTCAACATGGCGAGCAAGAAAGGTCACAACACCGATGCGATTTTGGCAGAAAACCCCAATGGTAAGATTTTTTTTCTTTCGATTTCTAGCTTGTGTTTGATTGATCTTTTACATGTTGTTCTTGAGTAATATTTTTGCACACAGTGGAAAAATTGCCATATCTGAGGTCGTCAAGTTTGTATTCCTTTTTTCTTGCTTCATGGTGTGACAGCTAGCTTTCCTTCCTACTATCCATAATCAGTTTCATCCATAAATCTAGTGTCGAATCCTCGTGTACAGTCTCAAGTTCTCCACCCTGAGCCCTGACCTCCCCCAACTGGTCCTACCATGGCTTATATAGCTTACTTAATTGTTGAGTTTTAAATTCCCCAAACCTGCATGCATGGCTATGAATGAGAGCTGTGCTCCAAGTGACTTCTGTAAACAGTGACTGTTTATACATAAAGGCTATTGTGGAATTACTAGCTAACTTGGATCCGACTCTCAAAATCTGGAAAGAAGGAAATTTACTTGTCGAACAACAATAATTGAAGTGTTTAGGCCAAATGCTTCCAGTTTCCTGCACTGTGATCAGTTTTACATTTTTGTTTTAAACTGGTTCTGTGTAATTTTTAAAAAGCTTTTCCCCCTTGCATTTACTGTGTTATCAGACTTTACTGAATGATGAAGAAACAACTGAAAGCAATGAATAAGCCTACTTTACTTTCCATTTTGCTTTAGAAGGAACTAATTTTATGATTCAGAGGTCATTCACATCCAAAAAATATTGAAAATTTGTGATTTTGTTTTCCGAACTAGAGGATTAAATGTATTGTCAGCTGAAAGCTGTTTTTCTGGCCTCAGGTAAAGAACAATGTCCTAACCTGCCTTCAGTATCACTAAATAGCAAGCTGCTTCAAATTTTACAGCTCGGAGATGAATGTGGCAAAACCTTTGACAAAGTAGTAACAGTTTTGATCAGATAACTCCCAGAAGAGCCCACAAGCTGCCTGAGGTATTTGCTTGTAAATATGAAAACAAAGCAGAGATTCACCACAGCTTGTCAGTTGCACAGTAATCTTGGACCATACCTCAAAGGTGTTAGCAGGGGAGCCATATTGGAGGGATGTAACATCTTGCAACATCACAGTTCTTCTTACGGATTCCTGAAAGATCTCCTAACCCACAAGAGGAAAGAAAACAAGGATACAAAGACCAGTGCATGTGGGCACCCAGCTGACAGGCATTGCATCTACAGAAAGTGTTATGGCCAAAGCAACAGCCAAATTCATGAGGAATGTGACCCTCCAGGATAGTGCACACAGAGAAGCAGGCAAAGAAAGGTACCACAGCTTTCTTGAGTCATCACCTTTCTCATAACTGCCACCATCACCATCTCTGTTATTAAAGGAAGATTTATCAGCAAAATGCCAGCCTGACTGCATGCTGACACAGTTGATGCAGAAGGGGTTTTTGCAAGAAACGTCTTTCTTGCCCCCCCCCCAACCCATCTTCACCTTGCCACTCCTTTGTGGTGACTAATCAAAAAACTGCAGGGCACATGAGACTTTCATAAAATTTCTGAGAATATGCTGTTAACAGAACTGAAGTTATAAAAACGTGTACAGCTTATGACTTTTAGTCTGTGTGGTAAGAGGAGGTACTTTCCTAAAGTAGTTGATCACATAGCAATGGTTCTTTCCTCAATTAGTTTACCAGAAATACAACATTGTATTCCTGAAATCAATATAGTTGAAGCTGTTGTGGTAAATCTGCAAAGTGGTCTATGTATAGTGTTTTGATATATATAAATTCTTGTTGCTATACACAAATTCCCATGTTGCAGGCTACTTATGTTTTCTGTATTTCAGTTTTGCAATGAGATGTCAACTTATACTCTGGTTGGTTTTTGCACAATGTTTTATCTTGTATGTCTAAGTTTCATAATTGAATTCAACCCCCCCCCCCAACATTCATATATACATCTGACTTCTTGGACATTCACGACATTGATTTTCACAATTTTGACAGTAAATAACAAGTAAATGTTCCCACAGCCTCTTAAAAACAATTGGACATAATCATTCTCTCTCTCTCTCTCTATATATATATATATGTCTTTTGTGAAATTTTCAAACAGCTGTTGTTATTAGTGACTTTCTGTGCAAACTGATTTCCAATTGAGTTTTTGTCAATTTTACAAGTTTTTAGGCAGCACAAGCAAAAAAAAAAATTGTGTGATTTTTCACCATTGCTGTGTTCTGAGAAAATTCAAACAAGCCAATCTCTAATTTGTGATTTTTTTTTACATCTGTAACCTACCAAAAAAGTTTCCACCCCTGCCAATTTTGCACTCAATGCAAAGTTGCTAACTACCACTGACGTCCGCAGTGCTCAAGACCAGGCAAAGATCTAAGATTTAATTGTGAGGTGGCCATGACATCATCACGGGCAGTTTTTGTTTTCCTATTAATCACGTTTTAAAAAGACAGCAATAAACAGATCTCAGAAATTATTAAGAAACCCGAAAAAAGGAGAAAAACAGATGGGGAAACAGGCCTTTATACCACTCTCCACTACCACATATCCCTCCATCTTTTGATGTCGAACCCCTCCTGTAAGCCACGAACAGAAATAGATGGAATCCTGAGTAAACTTTGGCGGCCCACCATTTACATAACTAGGTAGCGTGCTTCCAGCTGCACGGATCTGAAAAAGAGGTCTACTTTGTGGTCTACGGGAGGAACCTCTATAGAAAAATATACCATTGGAAAACGCCATTTACCTCCCTTGTGGACGA
The DNA here is from genome assembly GCA_004794575.1 of Lanistes nyassanus. Lineage (NCBI taxonomy): Eukaryota > Metazoa > Mollusca > Gastropoda > Architaenioglossa > Ampullariidae > Lanistes > Lanistes nyassanus. The sequence continues at coordinate 179,612 of SMGT01007031.1, read as the reverse complement.
ATCTTAACATTCGCAAAAAAAACCAAAAAAACAAAAAAACAAACAAAAACAAAACAGTTCTCATTTTCTCTGAGCTGTGGACCATAGCAAATTTCAAACAAATTTGAGAACTAGTTCGGATGTTAATGAGTTACAGACATTTTTGGTAGTCAGTTCTTATGCACTGAGCCATGAGGAAGAACCAATCTGGTCTGATGACCAACATATACACAGATGTTTGTTTTCAGGTATTTTAACAAAACAAAATTCGCAGCATATATCTTTTACTGGTATGGCTGAATAGGTGGAATATCAACATAAATATTGGGAGTGGGGTAAAAGGTTGCTGGAAATTGAGGCCTTACAAGGGATTTTTAATGAGTGCAAACAACATAAGCATAGACAATATTTCATTTTACTTTCCCTTATAGGGCCTCATCTTGTCTCCTTTGAAGACTTCCGATGCAGGGACAACGGAAGCTTAAAAAATATGCTGTTGAAAAAGGCTCTAAATTAAGTACCTAAAAGTGCCAAACTTTTCCAAAGGACCTAGAGCAAATTTAAAAGTACCTTAAGCAGACTTTAAAGGCTATGTTAGACATTTCAAAATTAAAGCACTTAAAAGGACCTAAAAGGACCCTTAGAACCCTGTGCAAACTCCATTCGGCCACTTTAGCATATTAAACTACCTGTCTGCACTGGCACTCATACTGCAGCTGTAAGATGAATGTTTTTTTTTCAATGCACAGCCTAGTAATAGGACCCCATCCCCTCCCCCTAGTCCACCATCCTGATATGTACCCAGTTTGCGGCAGAAGATTAAGCAACCAATAACCAACTTTAACTATATGCACCACAACAATGTAGTAGCTTAAACACTGGTTGTGTAACCTCTCTACATAAATCTTTTTATCACGAGGTACTTTAGCCTGTACCATGAAACTCTGCTGGTTATAAGTGGTTTTGACTGCAAGTTTCAAGTTTTATCCATACAGAGTTAAAATTCCTACCTACTGTCAACATATACACCTCCTAACCCTATACTACCGAACTCATAAATGGGAACCATTAATCTGAAAGAAAACTATTTCCTGGAAAAAAAGGCAGGCAGCTGGTCCAGAAGATGAGAAAAAAAGACATCAGAAAAATAACCACAGACAACAGAGAACGGATAGATAACTGTAACCAGTGCACAGCTCTGCATTTACACTCGGGGGAGGACAACAACAGCTTCCCCCTCTGGGGTTATCTACAGCACAAGCATTTCATTTATACTGTGATCTAGGGGAGAATATGCTCGGTCCAATGGCATGCTTATTCAACACTATTTGAATTTGAAAAATTTAATCTATGAAAGAACTGAACTCTGCTATTACCTCAATTTTGATCCTGGTGACCATTAATCTCTAATCTGAGGTGGTAGTCTCATCTTATATCTACATGAAAATTGGGTAGGGTGCAGGTTGTTAGCCCAGTATATCAAGTCAGTTGTTACTAAAATAAGTTTACCAAAAAATCCACCAACCAAAAAAAAAAAAAAA
>SMGT01007031.1:164407-177938 GCA_004794575.1 Lanistes nyassanus | reverse complement strand
TCTGCAATCCAGCCACCAGGAGACACTTGAAGGCAAAGCAAGCGGCAGCTCGTTCTTGCGACTGTTTTAACTAAGGAGGGTTCTTCAGGTATTTTCTTTTCATACCCTGAGTGTATATCAAGTCAGTTGTTACTAAAATAAGTTTACCAAAAAATCCACCAACCAAAAAAAAAAAAAAAACCCCATATGGTGTTTATCTCACTAAAATCTCAAAACCCTTTTCAAATGTTCTGCAAATCTAAAAGGATTTTGGGATGGATTCAATGACAGTCTGAGCTATACGAATTTTGTGAACTTTCTTCACATCACGCCAACCATACTTTCCTTGAAAAGGATTTAAAAATGTGCCCAAAGGCCAAACTAATTGGGCCATTTTACTAACATTCAGGGACGTAACTCTGCAATCCAGCCACCAGGAGACACTTGAAGGCAAAGCAAGCGGCAGCTCGTTCTTGCGACTGTTTTAACTAAGGAGGGTTCTTCAGGTATTTTCTTTTCATACCCTGAGTGTGCAAAATGGCATAAAATATAAAACCAGACAATATAACGGATTTCTAAAACTAAAATATATCTGCATAAAAGGGTAGATTCAGACATTTTATTGATTCAAAAAGATGCCACTTGTTATGCCTTTGACTCTTCCACCTGGTGGCTGGGCCAACAAAGGCAACTCCGCAAAAATAGCACATTTACTCATAGTGAAACAAACATGGCCTTCATTGCCTTAACCACATCTTTTTGTGCAAGAAGGCATCTTGTTAAGGGATTCCACCTGACCACTGCATTTTTTTAACTTAAAAATTTACTGTTAGGAAAAAAACCCTCATGCTCTCAATGTGTAAAGCAAAACAGAAATCTGCATGTGCAGTATCAGATTTGGGAACATGATCATGATGTCCGTGCTTAGAAGTTTCCTTTATCTGACACCAATGTATACAAATACTGATTTTTTTTTCAATTGTTGTACAAGGTATCTTGAGGATCTTTGTGGTCTATAATGCACTTTCGTTCCCCCAGAAGTTTTGTATTTTAGTGTTAGATATCTTGTAACTTTTATAAAATCTTGTTTTAAGTAAAAACATGGCTGGAATGTCCGAATGCCCTAATGTTATCAGAATTTGTGATGTGAAGAAAAACCAGAAAATCAGCCTTTGCAATGTCACACCTCTCACCCCTCCTCCCCCAGGAAACCCTGTGCTTTTGTCAAAAGAACAGAGTAAGACAATTGTAAAAAACAAAAAAGAAAAATACGAGCACCAACTATGCAGCTGAAAGAACCAAAGAGCAAAATCCACATGCCTATGCCTCGGCACATCTAATGAAAACAGCAAGCACATACCCGTTCCACGGAGATCATCTTGCCATGGAGCTCTGTGCGGTGCAGGTGCTGAATACACTTGGTAGCCTCATCCACAGAAGCCATTGTCACAAAACCATAGCAGCGCCAGCCAGGGCTCCGAGCATTTGTGACTACTTTTGCTCCAATAACCTGGAAAAAAATTACAAATTAAAAAAACTAGATTAACATCGCTTTTTAATTATAGCCAATTCTTTTTTCAGAGAATAGAAACTTGGACCCCTCTGAATATAGATTGTAAATCCTCCTGCCCCCCATTTTCACCACTTTTTGGCATTTTCAAAGTATATTTCTAACAAATATTCTGGACAAGGGCACCCACAGCCTCATGCTGTTATATTTCCTTTGAAAGTCAAGGTAGCTAGTGTTCTATTTTAATTCTAAAATTTGTTTTCACGTTATCAAAACCCCCCAGTTTTTCTGTTACTGTTTCATGCATTTTCAGTCTTAGAAAATTTCCCAGCCTATATAATGCTGTGCGGTCTCTACTTTAGACATAATTCCGGTTCTGGCACAGACCACGAGTCAAATTCAGGGCACAATAAAGATTCCATTTCGAGTGCAAACAACATGCCACATTCAAAATTACTAATCACAGGACCAAGATATTAGGGGAGTTCACTCAACAATAGTCAGGGATGTGCTTAAGGGAAGAACTCCAGGCAGCAAGGTTTGTAATCAGCAATGCCAAAACACGCTGTCACATAACAATTAGGTAGTTTGAACATTATAGCCGAACTGTTTCCATCAATATGGCATATTTTCTTTTGTCATCCTGCCTGTGAAACTGTAGAAGGAAATTAAGCAAGAGTGTACTCTAATTCCCCTCGGACGATTTAAAGGAAAAAAAAAAACGTGAACACGTTTCCATATCTAGGTCACAAAGAATCTGACAGTCTGGTCCACAAAAACAATATCTGCTTACATTATGTTCTGGTTTTTAACTTCAACACTCCTTCAATATTGAAATTTTTTTCTGTGGACGAGATTTGCTGCCAAAATCTTGTGCCACTATTCTTTGAACCAACCTACCTTCCCATATTTCCCAAAAAGGGATTTGAGATCTGTTGCCCTAGTTGATGAGGACAAGCCACTCACCCACAGATTGCGGCTATGGGCAGTTGCTGCAAATATGTAAAATGAATCCAGGAAATTAAAGTGTTTGGATGGGAATAAATTTGTCTTGATCATCATGCAAAGTGACAAAGAAAGATATGACATGGTAAAAAAAAAAACTGTTTACACCACACACACTAAATGCTCCAGGGGACTAGCAAGTGAAATCTGTATATTTTCCCTATGTTAACAAAATTTAAAACATGCACAGAATTCAAAGCACAAAATGCAGAAGCTTTCTTTTAAAACAAAAAGTGTGCATGCTAAGTAAAAGTTATCCCAGTCAGTAACATCAAATCACATCATACATACGGACAAAGAAAAATAGGTATATTTTACTTACATTTTTCATCTTTTCCTTTAACTGTTTTTGCTGGTACTCCACTGAAAGCAGTATATTATAATCAACTATTTAAAGCAACAAACAGAAATCATTCTCAAAAAACCAATGTGCAGCCTAACACGTGAAGGAGGTTTTAATACTTGACTGACAGACACTTTCGCCACAAGTTTTAGTAAGTGAAGCAGGTTAATGATAGAATGCAATAGAACACTGTCTGCATCTTGGTTTAGTGTTCAAAGCACTCTGAAAGTGAAGATTTTAAAAACCCTTCCAGCATGGTACTAAGTGAATGAATTGATACGTTCCGAAAAAATGCTTATCACCACATATGCAGTCCTCATCGTTAATGACAAGTTATATCTGGAAGTGATAATACAAAACCCTGAATGCAGACTTGGAAGCCTGCACCCGTAAGAAGTTTTGCTAGCTTTCCAACATTTCTCCTCTCTCCATAAGGAACCACCTCAGGCAGTTGTCACAGAATGCTTAAAACCAGGTCATGAAGGTCGCACAATACTTGAAAGAGAATTAGGTATAGTTTACACAAACTGATCGCTTGACCAATGTTGAAAGCAACATCTGAAGCTCTCATGAGTCAGAAAGAGTGGCTTCAACATGAAATGAAGCCATCTTTACTAGCATGCAAAGGGACATTCTACTATTTTCTCGATTAAAAAAAAAAAAGTTTCCCAACAGACCCCACAGAAAACGTATAAGCCAGTAGACAAAACAAAACAAACCTCTTAACGGGCTTCGCATCTTTCTCATCCTTTTTCTCTTCTGGCTTCTTGTCATCTTTCACAGTTGCGTCTTCTGCCTTGGACTTGTCTCCACCTTCATCTTCTGCTGGAGCTGGCTCTTGCACTTCTCCCTCCAAAGCACTGCTGCTGGTCTCATCTGCAGGTTGAGTCTCAGCAATAGATGTGCCGGCAGTCTCTGCTCCAGGGGGAATCTCAGCATCTGCCTCTGATGAACCTGCCTTCTCATCTGTCTGACTGTTCTCAAGTAGATCTGCGTCAATCTCATTTAACATGGTATCGTCCACTTGCACATCAAAGGAATCGTCATTAGCCTCAAAGATGGGGGCTTTGTCCTCCTTGGAGCCAAGGCTGCTACCACTTGCAGAAGGAACCTCCGCAGATTTGTTTACAAAAGCTTTGCCTCCTTGGGAAGATGGTTTTGGGGTGGAAGTAACCATTTTAGATGATGATGCACTGGTGGGATTAGCAGAAGCTGGCTTTGAAGCATTTGAAACAGTTTGTTTAGATGCACCGACAGTTTTTGCAGCAGTAGTTTTACAAGCAGCTGCACTCCCTTTTGGAGTGACTGATCCTACTGTCTTGGATGAAAATGCAGGCGGTTTTGCAGCATGCAAGGTGGTTGGTTTTGCAGGGGTTGACCCCAGTTTTCTAGTTCCAGCAGGTGAGGACTTTGTTGCTGCAGTATTTGGAGTCTTGGAAACAGTAGCTGCCTTCTGGCTAGGTGTAGCTCCAGCAGGTTTGGTCACTCCTGCTGCAGCAACCTCAGAGTCAGCTGTACTGCCTACAGCAGCTACACAACTTTCTTGAGTCTGATCAGCGACACCGCTGCCATCACTCATGGTGGAATCAATCAAAGCTGTGCTGTCACAAATCAAGCTAACTTCGATGCCAGTCTCATCAGCAGTGGCAAGAGAGGCAATGTCTGTAGTCGGTTCACTCTTCACTGCTGCTTCTTCACACAAACTAGAGTCTCCATCTTCACCCTGATTGTTCTCTGACAAAAGATTTTCATGTTCCACCTCCATCACTATTTCTTGTTCATTTGTTGCTAGGCTGACATCCTCCTCTTCCCCTTCTTGACCCAGAAGATCTTCCTCATCCATAGGATTAACTGTGTTTCCATCCTCTTCCATCGCTACAGAAATTTATGGTGAAAACACAGATTTAAATACACAGACTGGTACTGAAGTGTGCTGCAAGCCCTTACACTGCTGACACACTGAAAATACTTACCAGTTCTAAACAGCGATGTCTGGACATGGTGAAAGGGAGGAATGGGTAGCAAATGAAAAGTTTAACGACATTTAAAACCAAAGGACGACCAACAAGCTATGCTCAATACTGACTGAAGTTCCATATTCTGCAATCAATCCTTGCTGCGATGCAACAGAAAATGACTGACAAATTGCCGAGAAAGAGTTTCGTGCTGGCATTACATGTGAGCGAAGAAACAAGATCACGTCCTTCATCCGCATCAGAACTACACGATCAGTCCTTGTGTAGCATCGTCGGGTAGCGGGAAGTCTTTCTTCAATGATCAAAACGTTGTAGCCTTTAATGGCACGGATGTTCTTTCAAACACTGTCCTTCATTGCTGTAAGACTGGTTTAGTCCTATGGGCTAATGATATAAGTAGAATCAGCTGTAGATGCTGCTTGATCTGCAACTTCTGGCTTGGCATACAACAGACGCGTGACTGGACAATTAGGAAGGCAGGCACCACCCGAGGGGTTAGACTAGATCCCACCAATGCTGTAACAACTACGTAACAGGAGACTGGGCGGGCACCACTTTCGTAAATGTTAAGTTAAATTTAGGTTTGGGGGTTGAAGTGGGTTTAAGTCTGAAGTGCACAGCTATGACCACAAGAGAGCACTGTCTACAGTGACAGGAGAACAAAGAAATCAAGACAAGAGGCAAATACTCCCAGTGCACAGGCCTCTTCACCCAACTCACCCGCCCCCCCCCCCACTCACTTCCACACATAAAAATATTTTGCATGTATCTTTTACCTTCAGACACCAATGCTTCATCTTCTGCCTCCTGCTCATCTTGCTGCACCTAATAACAAAAAAAACCAATTACTCTACATTAGAAGTAGTCCCCTATCAGGGCTCCCCATTAGTTTTTAACTCTCTGCACTCCAACGGCAATGACGGCTTAGATCTAATTTTTTACTCTGAACCTGCACAGATATTGGCATGATAAAAAAAATATTGCTAATAAACTAAAACACTTTCAAAAATTTACTTTATTTGGAAAGATCAATTCCCAGACTTCAAAATTCTCAAAGAATTGTTACTGGTAAAGTTTAAATATACCTTACTGCTTGGTGTCGATTATGGCTACTGTATGCACAAAGTAAAGTGTCTCATAAATTCCGAGTCATTGTTTGCCCACTTTTGACGATCTCTAAACTGCATATTATCAGTTTCTGACCTGGAATAAAATCCAAGATATAGTAAATTCTCAGAACTTTTGGCCTAAATTATATTTAAAGCATCTTTTTCTTCTTAGTCCATTTGCTCCACCGGGGAACATAGGCCCTCAATGACACTCCTCCAGCGGACTCGGTTCGCGCCGGTCTTCTTCAGCTGAGCCCATGTCCATCCGGCTGCCTTCATTTCATCCTCCATGCACCTCCTCCATGTCTGTCTTGGCTGGCCAGCTTTTCTTTTCCCGTGTGGGTTCCAATCAAGGGCTTGCCTTGTGATGTTATCAGAGCTCTTTCTGAGGGTGTGGCCTATCCAGCCCCCCTTTCTTCTTCTGATTTCTCGGTCGATGGGGATCTGTTTTGATCTCTTCCATAGGCTGATGTTGGAAATTTTCTCTGGTCATCTGATGTGCAGGATGTTTCGGAGGCAGCGGTTGATGAAGGTTTGGAGCTTACTTGTGGTTGTCATGGTCGGTCTCCAGGTTTCCGAACCATAAAGCAAGACTGCTTTTACGTTGGTGTTAAAAATACAAATTTTGGTTTGTTGTAAAAGGGCTGTGGAGTTCCAGATGGGATGTAAGGTGTTGAAGGCATGCCTGGCTTCGTTGATGCGCCTCCTGATGTCCTCATCTGCTCCTCCATCCTTGCTTACTACGCTGCCCAGGTAGACAAACTTGTCCACGTTCTTGATGTCAACTCCTTGCAGCTGGATTTGGTCTTGCTGCTGATTGTTAATCCTCATGGTTTCTGTTTTATTGGCGTTGATCTTGAGGCCAGTTTTTGCTGCTTCCTCTGACAGACGTGCGAGTTCCTGCTGTGCATCTTGCTGTCTGTGCGACAGGAGGCCGACATCATCTGCAAAGTCTAAGTCCTCCAGGATTTTAGTGAAGGACCAGTGGATTCCTGTGTTGGCATTTCTTCATAATCCAGTCTACTACCAACAGGAAGATGGTTGGTGATAACATGCACCCCTGTCTCACCCCGTCCACTCTGTCATTTTTCCTTTATGCACAACCTGGCATGTGGAGTTGTTGTAAAGTTGTTTGATAATGGAGATGAACTCTGGTGGTGTCCCATAATGTGCCATAAGTTTCCAGACGACCTCTCTTATCTACACTGTCAAAGGCCTTCTCAAAGTCTACAAAGATTGTGTAAAGTGGAGACTGCCATTCCAGTGACTATGATGATGCGCAATGTTGCAATGTGGTCCGTGCAAGATTTGTCCTGCCTGAAGCCTGCTTGCTCATCTCGCAGTCGTTTGTCTAGAGCCTATCTATTTCTACCAAACTTGATAAAAATGTTGTCTTCCATTCTTCAGCCATTTTTTCCGAGTTACTTAACCATCTGGTAAACAGGTACTCAGCAAAAACTATTGGCAAGCAGAATCTAAATCGTTAGAAATCATTTCAATAGTGCAGGGGATACAACCGATGATTGACCTTCCTAATGATGCAAGGTTTAGTTTCCTTACAGAGTGAAGTGTGTTTGCAAGAATTTTTGAAAGGCTTGCGACATACGTTTTGCCGCATCGTCAATGATATATCGGACCGTCGAAACGCAAGTTCTGATGCGAGTGTAAAGAGTACAGTACTACCTCTTTGAGATTTTAAAGATTACCCTCATAGCACAGTTTTAGACAGTATATCTCTCAACAGCTTTCGAAATTCAACACATTGAGCAAGCTTGTGCTTGGCTTAAAGTTAACGCTGTGCAAGGGTTGACTTTTGAAAGTTTTGAAACTGAACCAGCAACGAACCTGTTGTGATTCCAGTTTTTTATGGATGATTTCACGTTTGCAACAGAACAAATGCTGACCATTTTCAAACATGAATCAACTGAACTCTCTGTTCCAGTTTTCTTGCAACTGGTCAATGTGGTGTATACACAGTTCCTCTGATGCTAGAGACAGCTATTCTGCTTAAAATTCTACAATATTTATTCAGTAACAAGAAAAGGTCAGTGACCATCATTTACAATAATGTTGTTAGCTTATTTTGGTTAACCCCCAACTATGACATGGCAGAATATCAATATTGAAAATACAGATTTGACATTTAAGAGCAGATTTTACCTCGCAGTATGAAGACCCAAAACAACTATTATGCATATCACATTTTTAAAAGTCTTCATAAACATGGTAAAGCATCACAGACAAATGCCAAACACAAATCCAACTATTTCTCTCAATCTTAATAATCTTATAGTGAATATATCTCTGTTTTAGAGACAAAATAGAAAAAAGTTACCTATCCTCATGATATCTCCCTGCAGTATTAAAAAAAAGTGATAAAGAAAAAGGAACTGGATACAAATCTGCCATCACTATAACTCTTCCTCCTTGAACCTGCCTCTCCTCCATGATTCAGACTAGATTTATTAAGTAAATGTACTTGCTATATTTCCCCACCCCCCAAGAGATTTTCATTAGGCTAGGTCAGCTATAGTTTAACTGCAGCTTATGTTGTGATACAGCTGAGGCATTACACTATGATTGCACTAGTTAGCTGTACACTGATCTCGAGTGCTGAGCACTCTTTCCTGGAATACTTATCTCCACTAATGCATGCCAGTGATGTGAACTGCACACTGCTTGTTAAGTTTGCTACAGCAGTGGGACCATGTTCTTAGGGGAAAGAGGCAGAATTTTATACACTGTTTACATATTTAATTCACGTTTCCTTTGACAACTCCACAAACTGTGACGCCTTATTTGGTCCAAATCCAACACAAGCCACAAGATCAACAATTTTTTTTCTAAATATAAACAATGGCTTTTGATCTGTCCTCTCCATCCATGTCTCAAATTATAATAATTATGTACTGATCAGCTTAATCAGTAACCAAAAATGCAGCAACGACGAGTGTCTGATGTTACTAAACAATGTCACTACTAGTGTCTGCCGAAGTGTCAGGGGACAGGGTTGTCAGTAATATTTCCTGCAATAACCTAACAAAGAGCAATGTTAGCTGATCTTTTAATACTCTGAAATGAAAGTTACGAAACAAGTGACATAAACTGCAGCATGCTGAACTTTGAGAAAAGCACAAGAATGCATACGCATTCAAGAGAAATAACCAAGATGCCTTATGCTAAAAAATCAGTGTTTGAACGATTGGCTAGTCCAAAGTTCGTGAATGGTCAACTTAGAGATAAGTGTGAAAAGCGGTTGGACATTTTCGAGATTTTGTGCATGATTTTCTTATTGTTCTACATACAAATTTACGACTGTGCTTAAACCAGCAGCCGATTTCTTTGGGCAAATTTATCCTAGGCACGGAGTCACGTCAATACTAAACTCTACATCTATCAATTTATTTTCATTATCTCATTTGTATTTCTGCCGATACTGCTACTTTATCATAGGCATCACTGACACTTCATTTTCATCAATCTTCATTTAGTGAGGTATTTACCGTATTACAGAAGCCATAACTGGACTCAAACTCGAAGGTGAAGAACTCTAGACGCGCAGCGCCATGGTCACCAAGGGCGTTCTAAAATTCGGGATTGTTTGAAGCAATGCCTCGACGGCCAGTCAAAATGCATCTTCATTTAGTTCACAGTTTTCGGTTGCAAAGAAAAATTAAAGTTTTACAAATTCAGAAAAAGTCGGCAAAAACAATACCATAATATTTTCTGTTCCACCGTAAAATGGCCCTGAAATCCCGAAGAATTATGGTGAAACCGTAAGGGTAAACAGGTCTGCACATTAAGAAAAAAGGCTCCCATGTGAAGACACTCATAAAAGACAGCATTGCAGTGAATAGAACACTGACTACATCGTTAACAGAAAGAAAGAACACTAAAAGAAAAAGAAAAGCAAAGAAAAAAATGACACATGAAATTGCAGTATCATACCAACATCTACAAAGCTTAATCAAATGAGATCAGGAAAAAAGTGGAATAAGAGCACAAAATATATGATACACACAAATCTGCAGTATCATACCAATAAATCTTCATCATTCAGCATTATGACAGCTTCATCAATCAATCCATCCTCATCCTGAGCTTCTTCATCATCCGGTATCTCCTCTTCTTGCTCATTTTCAAGGTCTTCCTCATCGTCACCATCTCCCTCACCCTGTCAATGCATATTTCAACTGTTATCAGCACAGCTTATAGTGAATGTCTAAATGATCCTGGCGGTGTGTGTGTGTGTGTGTGTTAAGTATACTACACATGAACATCTTTTAGGTAAACCTTTTTTTGGGGTGGGGTGGAGAACATGCTTTCAATTAAATTGCACTTAGAACACAATGGTTAACCCAATCACCTGTAGCAGCTTTAAAGGTACAGGTTTTAGCTGCTGATGCTGTGGAGACAGTTTTACAAACACTTAAAAAAAATTTGAACACACAAACCGCTGTGTTTTCAAATACATCAACCATTTCTCTAAGTTATCTTTCTTGCACCATAAAACAAATGATATTTTGCTGATTTTGGAAAGCACAGCATTTTATTGCTTGCTAAACCACTTAGAAAACTCTCATTTATGGTGAATTCCCCAAGTGTTGTGATTTTTCCGGCGTCTAGTTGCCTACCCAATCAGGAGGTAGAGCAAATTGTTACGGCCGACCCAATTGGCTCGACAAAACAGCCAGGAGAGACCGCGCGGTGGAGCGGGGAAGGTAGCCAGCTGAGAGCGAGGGGAACCCGCACCCCGTCCCTCGGTTGACCCGTCACCCTGAGAGGGGGTCGGCTGCGAGGTGGGGGCGAATAACACTCCGGGCTACAGCCTACCACCTAGAAAGCCCATTTGCGTTTTTCTGGCAAGTCCGCGCTCAGGGCTATATAGGCGTCCGACCGCAAATGTTAAGCGCCGAAATGTGAAATGCCAATTGCCGATTGCCGTATGCTGAAGGACGAAGGTATTACAGACGAGTGCAGGCATTATCCTCGACGTGGACAGAGAACCAGCAGTACTTCTGCAACAGGGGTGACTCTTGCCAGCCAGGAAAGGAACTCGGGCATTTTGGACCGGTGTTGTGATTGTGGAGCTGAGAGACGTGGCGTCTGCGGTATTCCGATCCAGCATCGTGAAAGTGAGTTTACGTACAGTGTAGGACACGACCGTAGCTCAAAGCTAGAGGAATAAACTTAGACGATAGTAAATCAAACTTGTTGATTTGTCGGTTTGTAGAAACGGTTATTTCTTGTGTGATCATCGGTCGATCTGATTGGGTGTTAAGACGTCGACGTGACGTCATATTCAGAGAGGTTTTAGTACGGAAAGGATCAAGTTTTCTTGTGTTTACCGAAGTGAAGTATCCGTACGGTAAAATTCATAACCCGGTCAATAACGTGTGCGTATGGATACGTATAGCGTAGCTGGGATGAATGTATGAGGGTGCGAGTGATTGTTCTCCATGTCAGTAGATGTATATTGGAGCATCATTCCTGGTGTAGTGAAATATTCTGTTGTAACTGTAAATAAATAGAGTAGTGTATTATCGCTGCCCTCTTTTATTAAGTTGTGCGCGTGACAAGCAAGGGGGTGGGGGCTTGAGCCGATTGGAAAGTGATTAAATCAGACAGCGATTGCAGTGTTAGTTCCCCCCTTCTTGACACATTTTTATGTTGTGATAACTCTAGTCAACGAGCAGACGAGTAAACCACATAAGCGCCATACCCCTAGACACGACAGAGACAATACCGCGACACCAAGTCCTATGGATTATAAATGCTATAGATGACTAAATTGTGTAATGTGTGAAACAAACGTTTAATTCCCCCTGGATGCTTCAGTCCGATTCAGCACAGCCTTTTATACAGTAATAGTATCAGGTGGATTTCAGGTAGGAAAAATATTACTTTTAAACTTTTCTTACAAACTGTGATACTACATTTTACCCATGCTGTTTTCTACTTTTTTTAAAGGTTTAAAATGAAAAACCACAGCGATGCCATGACCCTTAGACCTGGGGACACAAATGAGATAATGGCCACCAAGAACGCAGCTGTAGATACAGCCCGTTAGTGTTAACTCACCTCTCCTGCACCAGCATCACCCCCAGCTGAAAAAAAAAGACATTATAATTACAATGACTTTCTGGACCTCTTGTTCCTTTTTAAGAAATCTGGCAATAACCTTACAAAACCTAAGGACTAAAAGCAAAAACAAACCATATTTAACCTCCCCATACTTCAAAATACATTAATACCAACAGCCTATTATAGAAATAGTAGGCAGAAAGTAAGCCCCAACTGATGATTGATTACAAACTAGAAAGAAAATTCAACTTCTCAATTCTTCTTAAAATGTGTTAAATGGCATCCTAACTCAATTTCACTGTTATTTTCAGAGCTTGGGTGGATTAGAGAAATTCACTAAAGTTCAATTCAGTAGGACACTGGTAGTGGTACATTTATTTCAATACTTAGACCACTTTCAAGCAGCATATAATTTTGATATTTCAGACATTTACTTATAGGCCAAGAAAACATCTGAAGACAGTGTGTAAAATAGCTTACAGGGCAACTTTCTCACTGCTGGTGACTTTTTGGTTACTATATCAGAAACTTCAAATAAGAAAGTCTCGGGATCACAGCCTTCTTCTGTCAGGGCCTGGTAGAGAACATTAAAAAAGTACAATAAACAGCAGCAAAATAGCTGTATTAATGCAGAGCTGCCAACCTTCAATCTTAAGATCAGTAACACAAAAACAGAATATCAGTAATATGGAACAGAACTTCAATAACAACCAGTCACAACTTCCACATCTTAACAGCAAAATAGCTGCAAAAGAAACAAACAAACAAAAAAAACCCCACAACCACTTCTTCTCTACTTTTGTGGAAGCTGCCCTCACAGTGGCGCTCAACACTGTTCATGCCTTCATGGCGAATACTAAACTCAGACAAGCAGTTCGCAACGCACGAATCCTGCTTATGCTGAAAGGCAAACGGATACCCGATTGGCTGTTGACGTAAAACCGGAGGGCTGACTATTAAAGAGAAACATTGTATACACCAGCTTCCAGCATGACTAATTCACGTGATTAGTTTGTCTCGAAACTGACATATATACAGGCGCCGTAGAAAAAGGATGCTCTCTCTTTTTTAAAGGTCAGAATCAGATTTTGCATAATAAAATCCGGCATTTCCGTAGGTCTGTAACAAGAGATTGATTTCCGTAGCATATTACAGAAATTCCGTAATAGTTGGCAGCTCTGTTGGATTAACTTACAACTTTCGCTGTTCATCATCTCTTATGATACTTTTACACCCATCTGTGACTGAAGGATGATCTGTTTCCCAACCTGTTGGTCAGTGTTCCGTTCATCTCTCCCTCTATGTGTGTGTGTGTGTTTTTCATTGTTTTCACTAGAGTGTCTGTGTCCCTCGCCGCGCGAAGTGTGCATAAAATATGTTTGCGTGCGTTAAAAATCCACATTTTATTTATTTATTATAAAAGGGTTGTTAGGTTTGAGTGTACACTCTCTTTAATTTAAGTTATGTCGGATTTGCAAAGTTGTTCTCTCAGCACTGCGCCAATCACAAAAAATGGGGGGGGGGG
>SMGT01007031.1:133026-164396 GCA_004794575.1 Lanistes nyassanus | reverse complement strand
GGAGAGGAGGAGGAGCGGAATTCCCACAAGCATGCTGGACTGCATAGTCAATAGTCATTCTAGCACCTTTCGTCAATTGACAATGAAACACTAATTGAAAGACTTTCTCTAACTACACGTACGCAGATACTGCACCATGCAATTATACTGTAACACTTGATATGTATGCACTATCATGTACGAAGCACACTTGTGTTCAGCCAAGAAAATGAATCCATGTTTATCGATCCAAAAGACACTATCGACTGTGTGAGAATGCAAGTGAAATCTGAGGAAAACAATGTTTGCTGAGAAACAAGTTAGTCTTTCTTTAACTGCCATTTTCAAGAGAAATACATCAATGGTGACACCAGCAGCTAAAAACTCATGAAGCAATCGCTATCTTTAAAGTAAAAAGGCAGGCAGGTTTTCAAGAATAATTGTGCTCTAATATAACGACGGAAAGAGGGAGAAGAAACGTGGAAAAACGAAGGGAGTAAAGAAGGCTGAAAAATCCATAAATGAGTACAGAAGATGAGAATATTTAAGATATGTGATTCCTATTATGGCAATCAAAATCTGAATACTTTTACAATTAAAGATAATGAAGTTGCGATGAAAACGATGTATGACTTTCAGTAGGTTTAATGGAAATAAATGTTTAAGCCACGAGCTTTTAGTCAGAAATCACAATACACTGTATTAACCAATCAATCCGCAGAACATAAACCAGGTCATGAGAAAGAACCAATCTGATAAGAGGGAACAGAATCAGGTATTTTCACTGCTGTAGGCCTAGTAGTACTGCTGCATTAGTGGAACATGTGCTGTGACGAGACTTTTCTTTAGCTGAAAGTAATCTAGCTTGTTCTCGTGCTAACCAGGTTAGTTTTGGAACATTTTGCTTATATGAGATGTAAAAATGACCTTGTTATATCCACTCTCATTGTAAGCGATTAAAATTTATTGGGAAGTCAAATCTATCTCGTGACAGCCGATGTCTTGTGGTATCAGATCTCGTCATAAGTGGGTACCACTGCACATGCGTGTGTCTTAGAGTAATTGAAATGTGGAAAAACAATTTTAAATATGTAGTTCAGTGGTAAATAAAGCACAATTTCAAAGCACATGTTGCAAATGGCTGCCATGATAACATAAATGCAGATGTAATTATTTTTCACCCTATCATGATACACATACTCAAAACCGAAAGAAATGTAAACTGACAAATGTGCAAGTAGTCAAATTTCATGCATTCGGGCACAACGATAAATACAAAAATTAGGACAACATGAGGTCGCATGTTGAGTGTAGCCCTTGATAATGACGGGGCTGGCGGGGGGGAGCCCCTTTTGGGGCACTAAAGTCAGAGAGTGGTTTTTCACTCACGCACCATGAACAAAAACAGCAAGACTAGAACAGAGGGCATTACCCACTAGCAATAAAACCTGATGCCATAGGCCAAAAAGCCATTGGATGACTGCAGGCTGGAAACTACCCAAGCCTCATCGCAAATACACTGGGTGTAGCAGCTTCCATAATCTGTCATTTGAGGACTCGCAGGACTCGCTTTCAAGCCACTGGCAGCACTTAGGATGGCATCAGAAGCAAACAACCTCATGTCACGACTGCAAGACAGGACAGGCAGATCTACTGTGATCATCTGCGCCAACCATTCCTCCTTGCCACAGAGATGGCCTGAGTTACTGTCGGGAGCCACAAAGCTGCCATCAGCCAACAGACTATGCATCGCCGGCTGTCTGAGTGACAGCTGTACTGCTACTGTCCTGCATAGCGGTCAACTGCATGACATCAGCAGCACAGAATGCAGTGGACCCAGCAACTGAACTGGACATGGCGGCAATGGCAAGACATCTGCTTCTCCAATGAAAGATGCTTTTGCATCAAGCCACCCCCACAGCTGCATCAGAGTATCAAGAGGGCGGAATGAGATGAACCTGCAGCATGACTGTTGGGGGGGGGGGGCTCCAGCATCATAGTATGAGGTGGAGTTGGCCTCAACTGACTTGTGGGCCCTATCATCTTCCAGAACATGACTGTGGACGAGGAAATGGCATGACAGCTCAAAGGTATATGGACCAGGTGCTGAGACCCCACAGCATGCCATACTTCCAGCAGCATGGCATCCTCATCTTTCAACGTGACAATGCCAGCTCACACACATCAAGATTCACCACGGCCTTCCTGCAGCAGAACAACGTTCAGGTGACTGATGCCTTGGTCCTCCATAAGCCCAAACCCCAACCCAGTCTGCAGCAGGCCCTCAGACAAATCTGTGCAAACATGATGCCTATGGTGGTGAACCATCTGGTGCACTCCATGACTATCAGATGCAGGCCATTGTTGACAACAGTGGGGGACACATCCACTACTGACTTTGGATGTTTGGGACATGCTGAACGCTTTCTCAGCATGGCAGATGAACACATTTTTGTGATCAGCGATGCAAGTAACTTTTTAAAAAAAACTGTTTTCAACATGCTGCAAGAACAATAGTAATTTGCTAGAAGGAAGTGGTATTTTTGAGGCGTCAAAGTTCTTTTGCCCCATGCCTCACTATCCCTCAAAGGTGTCCCATCGCCCAAAGATCACGTCATGATTGTCCTAAGCTTGAGTGTATTTACTGCTCACATATACCACCTTCTTCTAGCTTATTGTTCTTGCAACACTTTTTTAAACGTTCTTTATTGGCATCGCCAAAAAATGTGTGCAGATGCAATCTTATTCTGAACAGATGCAATTAGACAAAATTCGTGGGCTATATACAAATTTCTAAGGGAAAATGAAATGCCAAACTACATTTGATAAGGATTTCAGGGTTATTACATCCGAAATTTACACTTGATAAGTACCGGAATGTTGAAGGTGTGTCCGAAATTTCGCATCGTTCGTTCAGATCTGCACGGACTGCGTAGGAACGTTGTACACATTTTTGCGATGCGAGTGAAAAACTTTTTTAAAAAACGTGTTTTTAGCACGTCGCAAGAATAATTAGCTAGAACGAAATGGTCTTTTAAAGTACTAAATACACGATTTTATTGAGAGTCTCAGGTTTGGGCGATTGTGACATGATCTGGGGACGATGGGACAGCTTTTGGGGGCGGTGAGGCAAGCGGCGATCCGGCATTGGGGCGAAACGTCCAGCATCCATATTTTTCTACATTATCGAACTCGTGCGCCAAGATAATTAACTATTAAGCGTCGCGTTCTGCAACTACTAAACACACTAATTACTGTTATCTAGTGAAAAAACGAGTTCTTCCCTTTCCTACTTACTGCTTAGTCTTGTAACACTGGAAAAGGGACGCTTTAAGTACATAAATAGTATCCTGTGTACAAGAACTAAAGACTTCGGACTAAAGAGTTCATGACATTCACTCCAATTCAAAGGGTCCTTAAATAAATACATACTTTTTGCAGTCTTTCTAGAAGAACAGCTTTGACGCCTGCTTTATCAAGATTTCTTTTCTCCAGCTCTGCCTTCAAATCTACAACCCGCAATTCAGAAAGTTTCTTTTTCTCCATTGTCAATGCCATCCCTGCAAGCAATATGGCGGTGAATACACGACAGAGTGCCCGGATTACGGCAGAAGGTTAGGTAGGGAAAGCCATTTTCATATTTGGACCGTTTAGGTATATTTGCTTTTGGCTAGTTAACTTTCACCTGTACACACGATACTATTTATGAAAAAAGTACCCATTTTTAGTTAATGCTTCCATAAACGAATATGAGGCACTTTTACGCAAGGTGTTGTTAAACATGAACTGTTAGATACTACGAACAGGGAAACAAACATTATCAGTATCAGGTAAGGGGTTAAGGTAGAATGTGAGCATAAATTATAATTTGAACACTATTTAACTAATTTATTTAGATTGTACATAGCTAAACACGCAAAAATGCCTCCAACCACATTTGTTTGGGTAAAGGCAAATTTAATTTTAGAATGTGTTTGTGCGTTTGAGAGTAGGTGTGTGTGTGCGCGCGCTGCCAAAGTCACTTAGGATTTGCGTGATCGTGTTCGAACTTGTCCAGTCCAGAATCATTCATCACATATTTATTATTTATGGTAGTCCAAGTGGACCTGTAGAAAAAGAAAGGAACAAAAGTAGGTGACAACAGGGGAACTGGGCCAAGCTTCACTGACATAAGTCCACGTTTCGGGGCACAGCCCCTACAGATAGTTCCCGTTGGGTTTGGCGTTATCACAATATCAGGACAAAACAGTGAAAACACAACACAGATCATAAGAAAACATAGATCTAGACCTAGTACATTACAATTTCAATATGTAATGACGTGTACTCTATCGGAAACATTCTTTTCTCAAGCAGTTTTGTGACATCAGACTGAGTAAACATAAGAAACACTCGATCAGGAACAAATTACTAGGGACAATCTGTTAACAATGAATAACTTCAATAAGTTAACATTTCGTGATTTCCGTTTTCAACTTCCATAGGTTTGGTTATTAAATATTAATATTATTATGCATTAGACTCGATCAGTGAATCACAATGTAATGTTTTCATTCTTACCAAAGCCTGATGCTTGGTAATGCGATGTTCTAAAATATAAATACTTTTTTGCACATTTGACCATTCTTGACCATTGACCATTCTTTTGCAAGTCACAACGTTAGGTCGTTAACAACATCCAAAATGCACCTATTAAAAAAAACAGCATAATTTGTCTCTTCGCTTTGGCACCCCTTTGGCTTTAATATCTATTTCAGTATTTGTGCAAAGAAGGTCCTTTTTTTTATCACCAATTCAGACAACACAGTCCTAGTGCATTGCTTGAGAAACATTTGAACCAAGTGAACAAGCCCTAAAGTAAGGTATATTACGGTCAAGATTTTGCTTAATAAAGCGTATGGGTTTTCATTTTTAGAAATGGCTTGCACCAAAATAAAAGGAGAACATTGTTTTGAAACGTGAGTATTTCGACTTATTCTGTATAGTGCATACACAGCACTCCAGTGCTGAAAGTTTTGAGTTAATTTTTAAATAGGCACAAGATGTGATATGAAGTTTTTGTTTTTACAGTATTGAAGGTGATATATATATATATATTTTTACACTTTGCTCATAAAAAAATCTGTCAAGGCTTAAGTATCCCTACAATTATGACAATGAAAGAACTGACGAAACTTGTCCTGCAATTTTTGTTGTTAATTTAAACTAGAGTTGAGCTGTCCTAATCTCATTTTTTTAAAAGGAAATCTGACCATATAAAACAAGGATATTTTGACCTCAAATGTCAGTAGGTAAGGTTATATAGCCATGGTCTAGTAAATGAAATTTATTTTCTAACAGGTGTAGGATGGAAAGGGAATTACGAAGGCTGATAAGACTTGTGGAGATGAGGAAGCAACAGTATGATCAAGCATGCCTCGCCTGCCAAGAGTTGCTACAACCACGGTATGCCAGTATGACAATGGATTGCAATGCATGCATTAAATATGAGTAGGTTGAAAGCACTCCATGACACTAGGAAATCTGGAATGGAGAGAATAATGGTGGTGTTTGAGCTTTTGTTTTAGTTACAGTGTTTTTTTTCAATAGGAGGTCTATCGGACCTGTAAAGTTACATTCTGAAGAGCGATAGCTATATCTCTCTTTCCAACAGTATGTACTATAAATGCAGAGTTACGAGCCTTTCTTAACCTTGACAAATGTTTATCCTACTTTGCCAAACCTAGTGATGTATATTCATTTGGGATAACTAAAACACGTTTATTGAGTTAAGATAAGCCTAAGAGGCTACAGTAGTAGAAAATATTATCCAACAAATGTTGACACCTGGGAGCGAAATCTGCTTACAATGAAAGGCAAATTTTTGTCACACTTTCTACTAATTTCACTGTTATTTTGCCGAAGCATATTGATTCCTACCTCCAGTAAAAAACAAATCTTTACTGGGCAGGTTTTTCTTTTTTCTGTTTAGAAAAAGTTTTTGCTGCTCCTCATGAAAATTTGTATAATTAGGCAGATGAAAGAGGATTCCAAGAACTGCCAGACCACGAGTCCCAGTTCATCTATTGTATTGGCACCAGAGTGTCTACCATTTTAGCTATGTTAAAGTGGGTCTTGAAGAAACTGAAAACTATAAATACTTGAAATGAATGGAAATACATGTAATTGAAAACCTTCATCCTGAAATGTTACTCATTTTCAAAGATTTAGACTGAGATATAAACCTAGGTTGCTATCTAAGAATATGAACGGTAAATGTTATGACAACCCAACAAAGTACTGGCAGTGCTAGACACAACTGTATGCTGACGTATGCAATCAAGGGAGCCTACCATACCCAAACACGTACCAAAGAGAGAGTCGAAAGTAAGGAACGTGGCAGATCTTCAAAAAAGATCTGCCATCCCTTTCTTTTAAACGACCCTAGTCTTCACACGGCTAGCCCCTGGTGTACCACGTGTGCATACAGCGAATCCCTAATTAATGTCGTCAGCTCGCTCACTAAGCGTATGCTAACAACTGGGATTCGACACAAACACAACATAGGACAAATACATGAAATCCTCAAGGTGCACAATATAATCAAACAAGAACAAATGAGGACAGAGCGCTATAAATCGTCAAACGACAACCCCAACAAAGTACTGGCAGTGCTAGACACAACCGTATGCTGACGTATGCAATCAAGGGAGCCTGCCGTACCCAAACACGTAGCAAAGAGAGAGTCGAAAGTAAGGAACGCCATCCCTTTCTTTTAAACGCTGCCAGTACTTTGTTGGGTTGTCATTTGACGATTTATAGCGCTCTGTCCTCATTTGTTCCTTGGTAAATGTTTTCCTTGTCCAAATTGTATTATACATTTTGTATGTGTGGATTTGTTTTCCAAGCTGCAAGATAAGGCATAGATGGTTTTTTAATACATGTGTGTTGTCACTTTTTGTGTTAGGCCAAGAAACTTCCTAGTAAAAGAGGAAAGTGAAGAGAGTACCAAACCCACAGTTACTGGTATGTAAAAAGACCCCCCCCCTTTCCCCTCCCCCAAAGAAAAAACCCACATGATTTTCAGTATGGTTGCTTGTCTCAGTGATGCAGATCACATAAGATTGGGGGTAAATCACATACTGAGATTGGAGATCACGTAATGAAAATTGTCTTAGAGGGTATCAAAACGATAATGTTAAAGTTACTTGGACAAGAATTTGACATGGTAGTCAGATTTTAGCAGTCCAGGAGGCAACATTAAACTTATTGTTACCAACTTGACCAAAACAAAATTGCACAGTGCACAGATCATATATGCTGTAAAGTAGCTGTAGCTGGAGCCGTGGACTAAAATGCCATTTCTTGGTTCTTTGATAGAATTAGAGAAAGATGATAGAGTCTTCAAGAATCATGTAATTTGGTCTGTTTTTCAGCATTGTTGCCTCTGGATCCCAAAGAGGAGGCTGAAGTCAAACTGATCGATGACCTGTTGTCTAGAGCCCAGACAGCACGCAGCAAAGTAGAGAGGGTAAGGTGTTTCCCCAAAACTTTAAAAGCATACATAAAGCTCCCCTTTATGCTTTAGAAAATAAAAATTTGTAATAAGCTGACATGACAGAAAATCGTAAACTCTAACTTATTGTAATACAAGTACGTTATTTTCTGTTTTGCATTGTGAATTTCAATGGCATAATGAAGAATGAGGGGTTTTTTACATATAAATTGTATGATGTTAAAAATTTATGCATTAGCAAGTTTAAAGTATGCTAGAGATGCAGGAGGTAAAGTAGCTCCTCCTCCTCCTCCTCCTCTATGTTTTGTTCGGACAGTATTCGTTTATACAGTTCTTCGTTTCCCACTTTATCTATCCCTCCGATGTGCAGCAGTATTGTATAGCATTTCCTCTCAAAGGCCTGCACCTGTCATTTTATATTATTTGCAAGTACCCATGCTTCACAGCTATATACCATTCAGCTCAAGACACATGTTTTGAGGATTCTCACTTTAGTTTGTAGGCTTATGGCTTTGCTTTACCAGACCTTGTCCATTGCTTTCAGCATTGTCACTGCCTTGGCTATTTGTGAGACTACTTCCTTTTTGCAGTCTGGGTTATCAAATATATAAAACTGAATTTGTGTTTGGGGGGGGGGGGGTGTTATACAAATCTGTATGCCTGATTCAATCTACACCAAATTCAGCACACAGGTTCCTTTTCACCCACAGATGGTCATAGGCCATATTTCCACCCTGTACCTAGGCCTAAACAAAAATGAAATTAATATGATGACACCCTTAAAAAGTCATGTACACAGGGATCAGCATGCAAGGGAGATCACAGTCTTTTCCCTCTCATATGAAGAGTACTTCACCTTGCCTTGCTTGACAACAGAGAGACGACAGTTAAGTGTAGGGCATAGAGAAGGGGTAGAGGTTGGGGGGGGGGAGGTGAGATAAGAAAAACCCTGGCAATGCCAGGTCCCCTCGCTAGTAGGTTATATTGGTGAATTTACCTGTTCGGGAAGGTTAGGTAGCATAAAAATTAAATCTATAGCCTAGAATATGTATATATTATATGTTTACAACACAGTCCTGTACTATTCTTCTGGTTTAATTTCCATTTATATTTTGTTATTTTCAGAAATATCAACTTGTGGCCCTTAACAGACCTACACAAGAACAAGCTTCATCATGCTTATATGCACAGTGCACAGTGGAGAAGGTAGACAAACTAGAAGAAGCATCTGATGCTAGGCCATCAGGAAGTGCACACAAATCAGCGCCTCAATCCAGAAGATTTCCTGGAAGAACTGAGAACCCTGCTGCAGCCAAAGGCAAACAACTCAGCCATCCTAATAAGGGTAATCCTGATTTCAAACAGAAAAGAGGTCATATGAAGGAAAGCAATGAACGAGACTCGTCTGCAGCAGCATCAAAGATAAAACAACTAGTGAAGAATCCCATACCTTTAAAACACTCCGAAGTCCTTCACCCTACTGCTGGCTTGCAAAAGATGGTTTCTCATTCAGCCAGCAGTTGTTCATTTGTTAAACCAGCACATGCCACAGCTCCTTTTAAAACAGATCCAAATATTCCTGTTCCTAAACGCAACCAGCTTACAAGATCTATCAGAGTACCAAATCCAAAGGTAAAAATATCATCCCAGAGTGATAAGCTTTCATTGTCTTCTGCAGTTGACAGTAAAGCTGGATGTTTGCATGACACAGTTTTCTGTGAAAATAAAACTTTGAATGACAAAAGAAATTGTGAGACTTTTGACATGGAAAGTGAAGGAAAAGGCAGAGTACTAGACGAATCAGTTAGAGAGAAAACAAAGGAAAAAAACTCTTATACAGTGACAGGAAATATAGGCTTCTCTTCAACCAATGCACAGCAACTTGGAGCAACTCAAAATACTTTGGATTCTGATGGTGCTGCTGGAAACTCGGATGATCAAGAACAATTTACTCTCCAATCTGATGGGTATATTCTTTTGTCAAATCTTTGTGTGTGTGTGTGTGTGCATGCAGTCTGAACCAGAGCAGATGTTGTACATCTGTAATTTAGAAAACATGTTTACATATGTTTCCTGAAGATGTCACAGGCTATTTATGGTGCTGCAAGTATCTCTTATAAGAAATGTTTTCTATCTTGCCATTTAGAATGAATGGTGTATAGCTTGTCTGAAGGCAATAACAAATATAGAACGAAAGCAAGGTGCATCTTTAGGAAGAGTAGCTATCTAACTGATAAAATTGGTATATATCCATGGAGCTTCAGGTGAAAGCAGCTATGTTGCTCAACACTGTAGGAGAGGTATTATTTTCTGTAACATGAATCTTGCCTTGTTTGATATGGATCTGGCATGATTTCAGATCATCCATCAAGATACCAGCAAATCTGAGAAAAGAATATGGAAGAAACTATGAGCTTCGAACCAAATTGATGGAAAGAAAGGTCAATCCAAGGGCACATACAGCCAAGCAAAATTTCATTAGCAAATTAGAGAAAACGGTATGCTTTCAAGAGGGATTGTTGCTAGTGATTCCCCCCTCCCACAAATATGAAACTGTGAAACTAAGATTTTCATGTTAAAGGAGTGCTAACTGCTGTTTACCAAAGCATCTGTTGAAAATGCTTTTCATAACTAAAGGAAACAAGAGAATCACACTATTTCGATAAAATTATGGTTCAGTTTAGATGGAGCACGTAACATTAGTAAAGGGTAGAAGGTTGTCCCATGACCTTTAGGTCACAGGGGAGTTGGGGTGTATGAGACCACCATCTTTTCTGGGGGCCAGCATTGTGAGGGCTGTGCCCATCTGCTCTCCATTGCTACCTAACCTTCCCCAACCCATGGGTCACATGTCCATTCCAAGCTGGGGGGGGAAGCTTGCTGTGCTGCACAAGTATTGAACCTAGGCCTTTGGGTTTGGAAGCAAATGATCTAACCACTCAGCCCTCCTCTTCTCTGTAACATTAATTACCAAAGTAAACACTGAATTTTGTGAGCTAGATATCGCTATGTTGCTGAAGTTCTTTAGGTCAGACTCTGTGATGTTTTTACTATTTAAACTCAACTAGTTTATAAATCTATGGTCCAAGACTGCTGCCTTTTTCTTTTGCATCCCAATATTTGTTCCTGACAGTTTAATGGAGATGATGAGATGGTTAAGAGGCACAGGCTGTGGTATTGCCATAATGCTTTCAAGAGATTAGGAGCTCTTCTGGAAGATCTCAAACTTGATCAGCTTACAGGTATTTTGTGTTAAATATTTAAGTTGTATGAACACACTCATGCATTTAGCACAAGCATGTGCACACAATGCATAAATGTGCTTTTTTCCAGTTATTCCTGGCATTATGAAAGTACCAAGTATGCTGCCATAACCATGAAATGCAAAATTTAGTGAAAAGCTGTAGTAAGTTGTAAGTCTTTAATGTGTAAGATGTAAAGCTGCAAATCTCTAGTTAAATGAAATGAGAATCACGTAGTCTTGTCTTGTCCTGGGTGTGGCAGCATTTCACAGCTTAAGATCTTATTGTGAAGTGATTACACAGGAATTGACCTAGTTACAAGTTATATTCTTGAAATGCTTTTTAAAATTGTACACATTACTAGTTGCTAATGGTGAGGAGACATAATGTGTTCCCGTCAGCAGCCAAGAAAATGTTTGTTGAAACATCTTTTCATGCCTAAACTATTAAGGCATTTTTTTGTCATAGGCATCTTCATTTTGTTAAAAACATGGCAGTTCTCATCCAGTTACATGCTGTAAATGAGCATGATCAAAATAACAATTTCTGTATATTAATGTCCAACAGAGTCATCTCCTGCAGAGGAAGTCATTCGAGCAAAATGTATCACAGAGTTTATTTTGTCATCTTTTGCTGAGTTATCAGAAGAGGTAGACTCTCTAAGCAAAGGTATGTATTTTGGACTATATTGATTTTATATTTTAACAGCACATTTAGGACAAGATTTACATGTTGCTTTTACCCAAAGAAAGGGGGTGGGGAAAGATTGACATCAGCAGACTCGCTGTTTATTTGATATTTATCTATGTGTTAGAAGTTGAATGGAGAGCTGCACGGGGCAGAAACTATGATGTAAGAGCTGTACAGATAGTACATGCGCATTATTTTATCTACAGACTGTTCACATCTTTGTGCCTTGTTAACACTGCCTGAAGCAACTTAAACTGCCAGAGTTGCACCCCTTTTGGTGTCCTCTGTTGAGACCACCATGAAGATTTTAGCTCATTCTCAATGGATATTTCAACCTATTCACAGCTATTGCATTATTGTGGGGATGCACAGATTTCAGTATGTTTGAAATAAATGCTGCTTGCAAACTACCACACGTGCAGTAATCTAATTTATAATAAATATTTGAAAAGATCAATTTTTAATGGAGAATCTTCTAAACCTTAGTTTGCTTTCAGTTTAATTTTGATTATCCAATGTAAAGTGTGAATAGGAATGTCACTGATGCTATGAGATGGTCTTTGCGCTGATACGATGTAAAGCCTACAAAACATATTTCTCTGCTCCAGAACATTTTGAGCTCATAGATGATGGGTCAAGTAATGATCAGTCATTTGCATTGGTAGAACAGGAAGACCTCTGGAGTCCACCTCTTATATGGCTTCCCCCAGAACTGCAAGGTAAGTTTTCAAATTTGTTCTGAATGTGGAGTCAGAAACTCTGGTAGGAAATCCAATTAACTTTATCACATGACCATATGCCATTCAGCTTCTCAGGCATTCAAGTGTCTTCTCAATATGATTAGCATGATTTTCTTTTTCCAGAGTATTTTTGCCAGTTTGCATGTTCCTTTTATCAACAAGTTTTGAAGCCACTCACTTTTCACACAAATCGCATCTCCACCTTATCATGATTTTCCACTATCCATCATTTAAATTTTTTTGTTGTTCTTGTAGTCCTCTGTGTCAGGCTTTTACATGTAGGTTTCAGTGATAGTTTCTGAATGTTCCTATTAAACATGAATATATTTTAGCTTTTGCTGTTGCTGAGTCTCTGTTATAGGTTTTAGAGACAGGGTTTCAAACAGCCAGGCTTAAAAAGAGGAAGTTCACTTGAGAAAATACCTAATTTATTTCATACACAAAATATGCAGTATTTACATGAAAGGAACATATACATCAAAGCTTTTGTTGCAGTTAAACATAATTAGCAATGGGTTTTACCATGACCAAAAAACCCCGCACACTATACTATATATAGTATACATATATATAGTTGTTCCTCATTACATTAATGACAGAGTGGTAAAACAACAATTTTTTTTTAAAGCAGTTGATTTTTCTGAGCACACTAGTTTTTTATAAGTCAGAACCACTTGTGCTTGGAATGGAAATGCACAGAAAAGTGGGGATGTTTGAAGCCCTTGGGAGAAAGTAGTTGGCTAGCATGCTGTTCTACCATTCATACTAATAATTGCTTCTGTTTTTAGACCCCTAAAGAACTTTGTCTGCAGGTGAAGATCCTTTACCAAGTCCATCAGTTCTGGAGTATTCAACACTCTCTGAGCTTTGTCAGTATATGGGAACTCTGTTCAAGATACAGAACTTGAAATTGCAGATTCACCTCAGCAAGATAGCCATGTCTGAACTTGCACCTCTTTTGGAAAATATGGATCCCCAGCACCCGTATGTCACTGTCATTACTTGCCAGTAAATTACTTGACAACCCCAACAAAGTACTGGCAGCGCTAGACACAACCGTATGCAATCAGGGGAGCCTACCGTACCCATACACGTAGCAAAGAGAGAGTCGAAAGTAAGGAACATGGCAGATCTTCTGTTGGGGTTGTCATTTGACGATTTTATAGCGCTCTGTCCTCATTTGATTATATTGTGCACCCTGAGGATTCCATGTAATTGTCCTATGTTGTTTGTGTCGAATCCCAATTGTTAGTTTACACTTAGTGAGCGAGCTGACGATATAAATTAGGGATTCGCTGTATGCACACGTGGTACACCAGGGGCTAGCCGTGTGAAGACTAGGGTCGTTTAAAAGAAAGATCTGCCACGTTCCTTACTTTCGACTCTCTCTTTGCTACGTGTTTGGGTACGTTAGGCTCCCCTGATTGCATACGGTTGTGTCTAGCGCTCCCAGTACTTTGTTGGGGTTGTCGTTTGACGATTTTATAGCGCTCTGTCCTCATTTGTTCTTGTTTGAGTAAATTACTTGGTAACCAATGTGCTTTTATTGCAGGGATATTGTTTTTTTGAGGACAATATGCATAGTTATCACACCTAATGCAGGAAATCCTAGTTATATACAGACATAGCCTTAACGTTCAAAACTGCTGTAATGTTTTCCCGCACTTTTATGTTTCTGTTTCATGAATTCTCTGTTGCAGTGACTACCCTGCGGTGTTTAGAGGGGTGCATGCTTTACTGACATCAAACAGTCAGCACCTCCCTACATTTGTGCACAGTGAATCCTGCTCAGCTTTTTCTTGAATGAGTACTAAATACTTAATATTTTAAAATAGGCAAAGTTTATTTGAATGTCAATGTCAGTGCCAACATGAAACAACATAATTATCCAACTGATTCACTGGGAGAAGTAAATGTATCAGCCAATGGAACTTTCTTCAGAGTTGTCTGTTATGCATTCTGTTTTGACAAGAAACAGACTGAAAAAACCAGGGCTGCAGTTTATAAAGCATACATCTTTGCAATAGGTTAAAAAATATATCAACTCTTGCAAGAAAAGTTCATGGTCCTTGACAATAACTTACAAAAATGTGGAAGGTGCATAAGTTTGACAGAATTTGGCTAGTAATGCATGTAAAGATGGGGTGAAACAATTATGCAAACAACTTGAACATTGTATTGTCAGATATTGATGTGAAGTGCACAGGCAAGAAAATGTTCACAAACTGTACCAATAACCATGTTTCAAATGGAAGTATACAGGGGTGGATTTGAGCTTACTATGGTCTCAATTTTGGTGTAAGGAATTAGAATATTTTTTGGAAATCTGAGTAAGAATATTGTCAGAAGTTTGCATAGTTTCTTGCTCATCAAACAGCATTTGAATAGGTTTGGGTTCTTTGAACACATATTAGTTGCTCATTCATTTTTATTTCAGTATGTGGTCAGATTTAAATTTTAAGGTCTATTTCCATAAGGAGTTACCAAGACCAGAGGAAACACATCCACTATCAGTGGAGTGCTTTCATCCAGCTCTCAACTTTGCAACCATTCATCTTAGTTATTTGACCACTGCATCCTGATCTCTTATAATCTATGGATGATAATTTTGATTGTATGCATATTAGAAGAGTACTACCTCCACTAGTCTGTACCACACTGTGTACAATACAAACAAGCTATGAAAGCCCCAGTTAGTTTTGGAAAAGGACAGTGCTTCCACCTCGCGGTGATTTTGCACTGTAGGGTAGGGGAGAGTGGATTTGGGGCTGGGTTTTCTGCACTGGTGTTGGCTGGTGACTTTTCTGGCATTGTTGCTGCTGGTGACTCGTGGCTCGAGTGGTCTTTGCTGGTCAGTCCTACTTCCACCCTATTCCTGCATTCTGTTTATCTCAAAGGTCTAAGGCCATACTATCTTTCGTTTTGTTTCACTTTTATATGTTTGATATATTTCAATTTCATTTTTACAAGTTAGTTATTATCCATAGTTTGCTGGATGTTATCTTAGTGGTTGTAGTTGTGCATAGTATTTTTCCTAGTTCTTTCCTTTCCCCAACTTTTTAGACTACACTCTAGCAGAATGTGGTGTACTAAGTCTGTCCCCACAACTACAGGTCACTAGGTCTTTACTAATGAGATAGTAATCTCCTTTTAGTCTCTTTCTCATTACTCTTGTTGGCTCTGTTGGAATGAAACTATGAGCTCATTACTTGGTAGTTCTTGTTTCTCTGTGGGTGCCTTTGATATTCTTTTTATACTTTTGATCCCACTATAATTTTATTGCTGGTGCTGTTCTCTCAACTGGATCAGGAATTGGGCGACGGTGGTTGGATTCTTTTACTGCTAGTTTAACCAGCCCTTTTTCATTCTATTGTATTCCTACATGGGACGCCACCCAGAGAGTTTATTTCGTTTTGAAGCCTATTTAGAAAGGTTAGGATTTCATGTTATCCATTCTTTGAAATAGAAAGGATGCAGCTTTTCTATATAATGCTCTCAACCTTAGTTTTTTGTCTGCCCCTGGCATTTTATGATTTCTGCATGGATGGTTATGTAGATTTTCCCTTTTTTATGACTGGATGGTGTTGTATCTTAGCTGCCCTTCCCCTAATTTTTTTTGTCCTGTCTCCCAGCCCTGCTAGATTTGGAGTGCTCACTGGGACTCCCCGTACAGATTTAAGTACGTGATTTGAACATGGTGAATTAGGGGAGGTGCTGCACTAAATGACTACATGAGCTTGGTGAAGGTTACATAGGGACTTTGTGCCCCTGACTGCTCTCATCAAAGCTGAGTTGACCATTTAAATATGGGAACCATTAGGGGTTTCTGTAAAAATAACTCCTAGAAATTGTATGACTATCTTACGACTGGTTTACTTTTGTGGATAATCTTTATGTTGGTTTGGTCTTCTCAATTGCCAATCATGCTTGAAGTCCAGTCCTTGAGATGAATTTGGTGGTTCTCGGTGAAGCCTCCACTGGCCCGTACAGCCTGTCATGTAGGGGTACCGGTGTTGGCCAGATTGCCTCGGAGGCTGGTGGCATGTACAATCTTGCAGGATG
The DNA here is from genome assembly GCA_004794575.1 of Lanistes nyassanus. Taxonomy (NCBI): domain Eukaryota; kingdom Metazoa; phylum Mollusca; class Gastropoda; order Architaenioglossa; family Ampullariidae; genus Lanistes; species Lanistes nyassanus. Next base: position 148,188 of record SMGT01007031.1, on the reverse strand, counting down.
TGGGCTGTCCTGCTCTGCTTCTTCACAGGAACACATAGGCATACAAACTGGACCATCAAAAAAATATGAAATCTGGTGGAAATGATGGGAATGTCTGTACAATGACAGATATGCAAGGAAAAGTTAAAACAGGCAGTAATGGAACTCCACACAAGGAAAACAGGAAGTGAAAATGCAAAGTATGTCTTGTAAAATCTAGTCGATGGCTGAAGAAAACAATGCATTTCCTTTACACATATATAAAATCGGCTACAAAAGTGCCACCTATTTTCAAAGGTGGAAACAACCAAATGGTGCACTGTGCAGAGATTTGACAATGGTTTTTATCTCCATAGGGCAGACTGAATTGTTCTGCTGCTTGCCTTTTGCCATGCTATCCGCTTGTTCGTTGCCTTCTATTCCACAGTGGGGGAAGATCCACTGACAAGATGCTGCCTCTTGACACACTATATGTCCCTGATGGCGACTTCCTCCAATAGCTTGGCAAGATGACATCCATTCAATTCTTGTCAACGACCCCTAGACAAACCTACCCTATACTCACCCTGCTGGGACACTACACGAGATCAGGCCTTCTGAACAGACGATATCCTCAAGAACATTAGAAAAGTGAATAACAGCCATCATACCTATGGCTTACACGATTGCCAATAGTACTAAGATTGGTCTGGCATCAGCATGTTACTGAAGCCTGTGTTGTGACAGAAATCAGTGTGGCAACACCTTTGCCTAAGCCTCACTGTCCTGATAACCATCAACTTTGTGGTGGGATGTTAACACTGCATGATTCTAATTTTGTTGAGAACTCAAATTACTGTTTTAACAAAAATCTGATGTTAACTCCTATTGTTACTTTGGATCTGAAGTTTGAAACTTGGAAATAAGGAATTCCTCTTAAGATAAAATAACTGCAACCCCAAATACCAGCACAAAATGAAAGCATGGCAAGCCAAGCTTTCAAACAAACATAAGTCATTGCCCTTCTGCAATATAAACCACAAGCACACTTTATAGTATTTTCATAATTAGCATCTCTGTTGTATAGCCTCTATCTTCAAAGGGGTGATGCTATGAAAGCTTTCTCACAGCTTGACTACCGTACACAACTCCTCGTTTTGGGTCCAAGGGGCAAATTTTCAGAAAAAGTCTGAGGCATGTTCTGGCTGCAGCAGCAATTTGACCAACCTGATCTGCAAGCATCCTTTTATCTCCCCAACCGGCAATTTTTGGGAAAGCATGCTATGTGCGATAAAATTTGAACAATTTACCAATTTTGAAGGCTACGGCTGATTGCACTGCTGTAAAGGCAACCAGCACTATTTCATTCTTACACTGGCAGAAACTATAATGGAACTAGCCTCTTTCAGAAACAGTCGACTTTTCCTTGTGCTTTGGACTGTGCCAAATCAGAAACGGAATACCTGAACTTCACCTACCATGTCACACGACCACAGTAAAATGTTGAACCCTACATTAAATATTTTCACCAGCTCCCACAAATTCTACACACACAAACTCCACTCAACAAATAATGAAATGTCAATCTGTTTAATATGAACAAATCCGGCATAAATTCAGATAAGAATTACCTGATGTTCATCTGCTGCTTGGTCTGGATCCTGCAAGATCTTATGTGCAAGTGGACCTATCCTCAACAACTGGCGGCCCATTAAACAGGAATTTGTATTTAAAATGTTTGACCCCCACCCCCACCAACAACTAATCTTGTGTCATACCATTTACAAATGGAAAATGAATGGAATTATGAATGTGTTAAGTAAAAGGAATGCATAATGACAATGAAGGAAAAAAGGATGCATGAAAAAAATCCAGATACTGTAGTTATATCTGCACCAAAACTTTCTTTTTTAGACCACCAAGTGGGAGCGATGCTGCCCAAAACTGAGAATGTTTGGTTTTTAAATTTAAAAGAAAAGAAATCCCCACACAAGAAACACCCACTTAAAAACAGAGGCTCTGAATTTAAACAAAAGAAGGAATAGTTCTGAATGTGACAGAGTTGAGCGTGCATCAATTCACGGTTGGATCAGGCAAGTGAAATCAGCATTCAGCTCTTTTCAGGCGCCGGCAGCTACGCCATTTCCCAACGCCAATCACCAAGTCGGCGACTGCTACAGCTCACGGCAATGCAGACTGCTACAGCTCTCGCAGCACGGGCAGCCGGCACCTCCGCTCACCCAACAGCTAAGATTACTGCATACAGCACTGCACAGCTCTTACTACCCCTTACAGCGCCTACAGCATGGGGAAATAAAAACAGCACATTAATATATGAACAGCAAACAAATGGCTCTATGGCATTGCTATTGTGAGAAATACATCTATTAAAAAAGCTTTTATCTACAAGGATTTAAAACGACACTGGCTAAATATTGTAAACCCAAGATATTTTAAAGAGAAAAACATCAAATTGCCTGACAAGTTCTTCAAGAAAACCATCCAATGCTTTCTTTGCACATTATTTCATGGGCAGTTTCCAAGTTTCATTAGAGGCGTGTGTGAGAGCTAATAATGACCTGAAAGTCAGCATGCTGGCTGGCCTGGTCATGTGCTGCTAACAGCAGACTGCAATTCAACTGCTCAGGAGTTCAGCCTTTGTTTTATATGTCACTCCTCATTCTGAGTTGTTCTGTTGGGCGTCCTCCTTATGAGATCCTTCTGATTTTGCAGGACTGCGTGAACGTGACTTGGAGCCACTTCTTGATCGGCTGTGAGACTTTTCATTCCGCTCCCGACTGTGACTTCTAGATCTGCTCTGGCTTCCTGATCGACTTCTGCTCTGGCTGTATGATCGGCTGCGTGAACGACTCCTGGATCTCTTCTTGTGCCGCCTTGATCGGGATCTTGACCTAGATCTAGACCGAGAACAAGACCTCAAACAGATTACACATTAAAACCTTTTTCTTTAAAAAACATAAAATAAAGTTCAGATTTTTGCCAAGTAGTTAGTGACCGCCATGCAAGATAGTGCATGATCCACAGCAGAGGGTGGGTGCACATACTAGACCTAATTCTTTCTAGGCATAAATATGTATTGTTAGGAAAGTATCAGACACTTTTCAGACTCCTGAATTGCAGCAGGTGACTTTGGCTTAGTGGCCGGGGTCGGGGGCCGCCTAGGCCCTGGCGGGGCCAAGAGGCTGGGTGGACGGGGGAGGTAGAGGGGGCGGAAGCCTTCTTCCGAAAACAGATATTTTAATATTTAACTGGCAAATTCTAGCCCCTCCTGCAAGGAAAATGTTTTCATTTGTAGTGATGTTTGTTTCATCTGGTCATATTTTCACGCTGCAAGAACGTGAGGCAATGACGTCTAGCGACCTGGAGAGCCGCGCATACAAAATGGCATCCGTTTCGGGGATTCAAGCCAAATAAGCATACATTCCGTTCCGTTCACTTAAAAGCACAAAGTTGATTTTGGCGTACCAGCCTCACAGCTTTGGCGTACGCCAGGGTTTGGTTTGGCGTAAATACGCCAAATGGTGTACAATTCAGGAGTCTGACTTTTGAAATTATTAGTGCTAATTGTGACTTTTTAAAAATTACATTGTTTTGGGAAATGACAACTGTTCTGAAACAACCAGAAGTGCTCTTGAGAAACATGGAGACATCGTCTGCTCTTACCAACTGATTGTCATAATATTATAAATATAAATATTATGCAATCACCTATATCAAAAACAGAAGACAAAATGACTGCAGAAATGGGGAATATTTTAGCAACCCTATATTGAATATTAATACTAAGTTATTAGTGTATTTAATAAACATACCAAAAAAAAAAAGCAAAAGAAAAACTTAATGGTATTAAAGAAAACCTTTTTATAAGCAGATGTTGCAAATTTGAAGTAAATATTTCACACAGAAAAAAGTTATAAAACAACTATCCTAATACTAATAATACACCAATAATTTCCTGCAGTATAGCTTCTATATACAAAACTTCCATTCATGAAAGCACACAAATTCAAATATTTTATTAACATTTATGGTGTAAACCCTTAACTTTTCCATCAGGGAGTTCTGATCTGTCAATACTTAGATTTTGCATTAACAAGTTCGAAACTATCGCCAAAAATTAAATCTTCGGAAAAGTTGGCAAGCCCCAAGCAACCAATGACAATTATTAATAAAATCAGAACATTGTAACAAAAAATATATCATATCAGTGCATTGTGTTTTCATTACGTTCTAGATCGGTGTCTTGAGCTAAACAGCACACACGTTTCCCCTCACCATTCCAGGAAGCTAATGTCTCAAACACATAATAAAAAGGACTTAAATCTATGCATCCCTCTTCTATTTTCTCATAATATGAACTGATAATGAGGCGTGAGATGATTCTCATCAACTTATTGTAAAAAGCTTCACTCTGGTCTATACTAAACAAAAGTACGCCTAGCTTCCTCCTACTGGAGATTACGACACTTCGGCTGCTGTGCCCTCTACTAAAGTTTCCGGAAATTTCTGGTGTGGGGGCTATCTGATAGCTAAACTTTATACATTTCCTTTGAAAAGACATAATGATCACATTAACACAACGGAATCGTGCGTCCCACAATGCATGACGTCGCTGAAATCGCAGCAGTTGGGGAGATTTTTTTTACCAATTTTCGAAAAATTGTAAAAAAACACTATTAAAGTTTAAAGTATCATTTAAATGTTGTTAGAAAGATAAACTTAATTAAAATAAGACTGTTGCTACCCGAATCCATCCGTGATGTAAACACAGTCCTGAAACAGTTCCACTCAGTGCACCACCGACACGACTCGCCTAATACAGCCGTTTGCAGCACTTGTAATCCATAATATGTTGTGGAAATTATCCATAAATGCCAGGAGTTTATCCAGGATGCAAGGCATGAACAAGCACACAAAGAAAGTTGTAATCCAGCACTTGTCTGGCAGAGAAACGCAAAAATATACTATGGCAGCTGGCCTTTGTCTCACCAATAAACAGTTGGCGTGAAACTGGCCTTAGAAAATGTGGTCAACTTTATGGTCTAAGGGTGGGGGCTTGATAGAAAATGACTATTATTGGAAACTCCAGTTACTTCCCATGTCCAGCAACCTCTTTTGATGTAAAAATTTGTAAAAAAAACCAAAAAACATGTGAACCCCCTGACCATTACGCTATGAACAGTAGCAAACTTCTAATGGAGCATACTGCCCACCCGGATTGCAGTGTGTTAATGTTTTGCCAGTGGTTAAAAAAGTTTGTAGACCTACATGTCACAAAGATTGTTTATGCAGTTCTTATGCTGAAGATGTGGCTAGAAAATCTTGTCTGTCATAGGCGTTTTGATATGTGCAAGTTGCATTTTGAAGAGTTTGATACTGCATAACGACTGCAACATAACTAATCATGATGTGAAAAGGAACTGAAAGTGACCGTTAGCATGACCCAAGTCATGCACTGGCGCAGTACATTCTCTTATCCATAGCTTATTAACAGCTGTTATGGTATGATTAGGGGCAATAATGTTAAGATGCTAAAAAACACATGCCTGTTTTCAATGGCATGTAAAGGGGTTAGCAAAAACACAGAACTAGCCCAAACTGGAACAGAATTTTACAGAATCAGACTTGAAAAACCAAAATACAACTACTTTAAAAAAAATTAATAAAAATAAGATCTGTGCGAACAAAAACAGTGAAAATCGGACCTGAACAGGACACACTGGGACTCAGTACAGAGCTGGCAACCCCGTTCAGTACTTCTCAGTAAGATTTTGAAAATTTGTCAGGAAGATTACAATTTTGTCAGGAAGATTTTTTTCCAAAACACAACAACAGGCAATGTTTCACAGTCATGTTTTCCTCAGATGAAGGAAATCACTCCCTTGTGACTGCCAGTCATTACATTGGCATTGTCACACACCAAGGCTAGGCAATTTTCCCATAAAACACCGAAGGCATTCAGTTCCTTATCCAGGAGGGCAAAGATGTTTTCTCCTGTTGAAGCCTCATCACACGATGGACAGCACAACAGCTCGGTCTGAATACCGCTGTTGTTCAATACACGGACTACAATGGGATAGCACTTGTCTCCTCCCTCCTGGCCGCCATCTGTGCCAATGGCGAATGGCCCTTTCTTCATTGCATCACCAAGTGCAAAGGCTTTCGTTTTGCTGCATGCTTTCATAAGCTCCATTGTTTTCGTTCGGCCACTTTTGTAGTCAGCAGCGATCTTGCTGTCCGGAAACATTGCTCGAAACAGAGGCCCGGCATGATCAGCAGCGCTGACTCCGATGTTGTGTTCCACCAAAAAGTGTGCAAACAGGGTCTCTGCCCGAATGACTGATAGCACGGCCGAAGATTCTGGCTTGCTGGTGGAAAAAAAATTCGTCAGTTTCGAAGAATTTTTCAGGGCCAAACTTTTCTCAACGTGGCGAGCAGAACTACAATGCCTGCTGACATCGTCCAGACCACCATGTGAAATTTTAAAATCAAGTTCACACGAAACACATCGTGCATACGCGTTCGACACTTTGGAAGCAACGATGCATGGGAACTCCTTAGAGTATCCCGGCAAAAACTTCTGGTAATGTTTTCGCTTTTTTTCAGAACCACCTTTTGGCTCCACGCTTTATCGTTTGGAACCCGAAAACGAACTGCTTTCGTCAGCCATTGTTGAATTTGAAGAAATGCGGTTTCCCTGAAAGTCAATCGCGGTCTGATTGGGTCTCGGAAAAGAGACAAACTGGTTTGGCTTATCAAATCTCGCGATACATCCCTAGTAGAAGTAGGGAAGGTGGGGTTGCCAGTCACTCAGTCAGGGGGCGTTTAGTTAGTCTAGATAAACAGCTGTTCTGTACTGCTTTTCGCTACGTTCGACAACCGTAATTTCAGAGATTTCTTTCGCCGGAAAAAAATCGATTTGACCGGAAGACCGGAAGACTTCATCTTGACCGTAAAAAATTACGGCGAAACCGTAAGGGTTGGCAGCTCTGTCAGTAGCAAACTGATATAAAAAGACTGCTGTCGATCACGCTGTGGCCATGAAAATCAATCCCAATCATTATCGATCATGTATGCCTGTGTATGTTTATACTGCTTACAAAATAAGACCAGCGTGCATACAGTGAAAATTGGACCCGAATCAGACATGTTATCACTCTGTAGCAGACATCGGCACAAAGACAACTTCCATTAATTACAGCATAACTCACAAAAATTATAATGATCACCGAGGGCTAATTGAGTGTTTTCAGGCCCAATTCAGCGTATCAGACTGATTCGGTAATATAACAGACCACCTGTACAGCAACTTCCCAAGTTAGAAGTAGCTTCTTATAGGGATAATAAACATTTTCCGCCAAGCCACTTTGTACCTGAGTAATCAATTTGATGAAGGTAATGTTGATGGTTAGTTTAGCCTAGGGGAAGTGCTTCAACCTGTCGGTGACTTCGCACTATAGGGGTGAGGGGAAGGTGGTGACTGGGGGCGTTCTCTGACTGTTGTTCTGTTGTCCTTGCTGATGTGGTTTGCTGTTCCTGCTGCTTCCTACTGACCTATCCCGAAGTGCTAGACGCTGCATCTTGCTTATATTCTACTTTGGGGTTAGGGTTAAATGTATCTCCCTTATTAAATGACGTTATGATTTGAAATGTACAAAAAAAATTATTTTTAGATGTGTCTTGCTTCAGGATGGGCTTCATTACCTCGACTGTCACCTCAAGTTATGGTGCCATGGATCTTTGGGTGGGTTAAGGGTTGATTTGAAATTTACTGCTAGATTATATTAGTTTAGTTCTTCTTCAAGGTTTCCACTTTCTTTGCTATTTAGGTTGCACTCTAACAGCCAGTGTGATGTGTTAAACCTGTCACCACGGCTACAACTTGGTGGATTTTAGTACATCATGTGGTATTCGCCATAATCTCATTCTGCTTATTCTTGCCTGGTTTGTTCTAGTAGATTTCAGTAATATTAGACTGTTACTTGGTAGTTCTTCCTTTAGCTTCTTTTTTGTAGGTCTGTTCCCATCTTAGTTTGATTGCTGGTTTAATAGCTAGTTTCCTTTACTCTGCTGAAATAGGTGTGTTATCAAATATTCATCCAATGCCCCAATCAGCAATTCTTTAGGTGTGTTTATTTGGATAAGCTTTGGCGTCATCGCCTGTTTAGCTAGTCTATCTGTTTCTTTGTCACCTTTTATGCCAATATGAGAAGGGCCCAGAGAAATTTTATCCTTCTGAATTTATTGTGTAGTGTATTTACTTGAGATTTCTGATGACTGGTTTTGAATTGTCTGCAGTGCTGACAGCGAGTCAGAAACAACTACAAATAGCTTTTCTCTGATTCCGGGTTTGCTGTGTTTATAGCTATCATATGAAGATCAGCAAGTATTGCTGTGAGTCCTGCTGTAAATACTGATGTGTGATTTGGAAGTTTGGTTAGGGTAGGGAGGGTAGGGCTCTGAACTTACGATTATGACGTTTCGGCCGCTCAAGGAAATGGGGGATACAGAAAGGGCGATCATGAGGCATTTTACTAGCCTGTAAGGCAGTGACTGCCTTCAAATTTTTACTTCGTAAATAATGGTCCGTATTGAAACCAGCACGAGGCATCCACACCTCACGTGTTTCAGAGCAATCGATCGCAAGCTTTGGGTATACGGGTTGTGCGGATAGAAAAATGTACTCCCAAAGCACATTACCAGTCGAAAGCGCACGACCTCGAGTCGTGGGGATAGAAGATTGTACCTCAAAAGCGCACGACCGGTCAGGCGGATGGAAGAACGCACGCCGAAAGCGCACGACTTGTAAAGAAATTTCGACCTACCGTAGTAATTGGGAATAGACAAAATTGCGCAGCACACATAAAGCTTGCCATTATGATTTTATAGTCTTTCACAACTTAAGAAATATGCTTGTATGCAATGTCCAGACATTTTTGAAGTAAGCGCAAATTTGCGATGGTGTGTAGATCTATTCAATGTCCCGCAAGTCATGAAGGGGACAAGCCAACTAAACTGGGCGGGAAATGCCGCCATCGCCATGCAAATAATCGTACCTGTAACGTCCAAAGCGGCGTGGTGGTGGTCCGCGTCTGTATGGCTCCGCTGGCCTTCCATAGCGTGCCATCTGGCAGCGAACTTCCCGTCCATCTAAAATTGCACCATCCATGGAGTCCATGGCATCTTCGGCGTCCCGTTTGTCGTAAAAGCGAACAAAGGCAAACCCACGGCTTTCACGGGTAAACCGGTCACGAGGAATGTAGACGTCACCCACATCGCCATATTTTTCGAAGGCACGTCGAAGATCTTCTGGTGTTGTCCTGTAAGTAAGATTATCAACCTTAAGAGAGACCATGCCTTCTATACTTGGAGGGCCTCGACCGTAGCTCATGGCAAGGAAATGTACCGCTGTAGGCTAAGATACAGGATGCCTATTTGTACTATTCCACTACCTCCCTCTCAATTTCTAGATGGCCGCTAACCACAGCTACTGCGCATGTGTAGTGGTCACATGATCAACCCCCACGCGGATCATGCGCATTGTCTTTGTTAGTATCATGTGACTTTGTGGACAAAATGGCGCAAACTGTGTGTGATGTTCGTTTGTACAATATTATTATACTTGGTTTCGCTTTTATGCTTATTTTCACAGCTTTCCAAACATGCGGGATGGTAGAGGTACGTATAGAAGATTTTCTGTGGTCAAAGGTGACCAAAAGTATCTATGTTATTTATTTGATGGAACGTATAAAAGTGCTACTGCTAGCCCTGCGTTCTGTAGTCATGAAATCATAGAACTCCCGTCAAGTATCAAATATAACAAAAGCATGCGCAATAGAGTTAGGATTAGAATTTAGATTAGGATGGTGTTATGAGGAAAACATTCGTATTAGGTCTGAAGGAGGTATTTGACTGAGGAAAACTAAAACTAAAGAAAACATTTACTATTGAAAACAAATGACAAGGAATGAAGGAGGTGTTGCCCGGGGGGTGGAGTGGGGTGCTGAACGAACTCCGGACCAGATCTCAGTCTAGCAAAAACTGCGTAAGGCTTTATCAGGAGACGTTTGTGACAGTGATTATTTTAAAATTAGAATAAACTGATATTGTTGCAGAATGTTGTCATCAACAGTGCCAAAAACGACAGCAATGGCACGTTCACAGGCAGTGGTTACATCAGGTAAACTGTCTCTTTCCACTTTTTCTTTTTTTAGAAAAATGAACTATCATAAAAGTCTGTTTCATATCTAGCTTTCATATACCCATGCATCATCTCTTAGCATGCAACCATCTTTCAGTATAACTACACTTTGCTCATTCCTTAGGGACACCCCTCTCCCTCCCCCCCACTTAAAGGGAAACTTAACCCTAGACTCAACTTGAGATGAATTCATAGATATTGATATTGTGAGTCTTGTCAGCCACAAATTTCAAGCTGTATCGGTACTATTTCCATACAATCCAAGTTTTAATTTCTGTAAATAGTGGTACACGGATGTCGCCATGTTGTGGTACTCTTTCGCGAATGAAAGCAAAATATCGCTGCTGTCGTCTGGTCTGGTGACATCAGTTCTCCAGAAGCATTCAACATGCCACAGTACAAAGCGTTTGGCTGTTTCAACGAACAGTGCAAGTCGTTTAATGTAGATGGAAGCCACAAGAGCTTTTTGGGATTATGAATCCAGCAAAATAAAAGATTTGTATGCACTATGTAAAAAGTTGCTTGAAAATTTAAAGAACGCCAAGTTGGCTCGTCGTGCGTAAGAGTATAAATAGCACAAATGGCACCTCGCCTGCGCGGACCATTTTATGAGGGAGTAGTTTGAAGGCACCTACGAAAATCATGTGGCTGCTTCGCTTGGCTTCAAGACTTTTAAGAAAAAGTTAAAGAAAGGAGCCATTCCGACAATTTACAATACAAAGTGTGCAAATGAAAAAGGCATTGCAGTAAGGCAAGACCGGACGGAAGCTGAGCATGAGAGTGAGAACAGACGATTACAGCTGAGAGCGAAAAGACAGACAGCGCGGGTAAAATCAAAAAAATTCACATTTTTACTGCTAAACAACTAATGGTAATGATATAAAATATTACGTTTTTTAATCATGATATAATTTGTAGAAGTGTTATTTATTTTTGATAAGTAAATATAGAAAATACTTAAATACGTATATACAAATAATGCATACAGTATGGTTGATTTGTTAAAATGTGCCATATGTATGGCCTTCAAGGCCTGTATAGCAACACAAAGTACTTGAAAACAAACGCATGTATATGCATGCATGTGTGCATGGACACACCCGTACACACAACAAAGGACACCTATGTAAATATACTAGTCACAACACCACTCGTCGTCTTGCTCAGTATCGGTACTTTCCGTGTTTTGTAGTTCTTCCTCCGTGTGTTCTGGGTCATAAGTGTAAGCTACAACTCCCAGATCCATAACGGAAATTATCTTGCGAATGTTCGCGATGTCACTAACAAAAGCGTCTGCCCGATATTTGTGACGATGCTGCTTTGAGCGCTGTCGGCTGCGTGCTGCAGTAGCTTTCTCCCTGCCTGGGTAACTGATGTCACTCATCAAGACAACATGGCGGCTTCCACGTAAGGCCGATGAGCGGCATTAATAGCTGGGTTGTAAGTGAACAGTTCTTTTGTAGCTTGAAATTTAGGGTTAAAAAGACTCACAACATCAATATTCATCAATTCAAGCCAGGTTACTTCTAAGGTAAAGTTTCCCTTTAAAAAATTGGTTTGTGACTAAAACGTGTGTATAATTATATGAAGTGCTTGGTTTCCTTCCTAACTCCAGGATTGAATGGCTTACAGATAATAATTTGATTAGTTGATGACAGTATACTGCATACAATTACACTGTGTATGGAAGTGTCACTGTCAGCATTTTTGTCAACAGCACAAAGTTAGTGTTAAGAATAAATCATGGTGAAGAAAAGTTGGTACCATGACAAAAGTGTTAAAACTGAACCAGGAAAATCTAAGGAGAAAATGCTACAGTAAAGGTATTGTTAATGTTATTAGCACATTTTTTAAAACTTTATTAGAGCTCATAACCTGGTTTTTATTTTAATATTTCAGTCTGGGCATTGTGTATGGAGTTTTCTCCTTGTCCAACTGGGGAGCTCCATCCTTTGTCGCCTTTGCAGGGGCCCAGCTTTCAATGTTTTTATCGTCTTTGACGTACTTGTAAGTTCATCTAATACTGTATAAAGGTTTGGATTTTTGCTTGTTTTGCTATTCACCTAACGTTTCAGTAAAGCAAGATACTCAACTGATCACAAAAGGTCAGCAAAGATGAAAATTTTATCTGTTCCATGAGAAGTAATCATTAACTTTTGTTTGTCTATCAGACTTACAAGCATATATTTTTAAGATGGACATTTTGATCCCAGTATGTTGGTTTTCTTATCTGTCTTTATAGGAAAAACAAATCCCTGAGTGAAGTTAGGGACAGCAATATCTTTCTGGCATTCTTAGATTATTCCCTTAACCTGTAACTGCATTTTTTGCTTCATACAAAGTTTTAAAAAGTTTTTGATTGTTAACAGTAACTCACCATGTTAGCCAACCTGTGAGTGACGCATTGTGATTTGTTGAGCTGGAAGGCCCCATCAGTCACCTGAGATCCACAGTGTGTTAGATGAACCATGTTGTAGTATGGTTTGTCTTATGTCTAGGGGTATACCTTTTGTGATTGGTTTGAATATTCTGCTCGCTTTGTCCAGAACAATGACAGCATAAATACGTGCCAAGAAGGGGGAACTAACAGTGTGTTTGCTGCCTGATTTTTGCTTAAATTTTCAATTGTTCCGGGTCAAGCCCCCACCCCCTTACTTGCCACATACACAACCAAATGAAAAGAGGCCAGCGATAACAATACTACGTTATTTACTGTATAGTGACAATGAATAATGCTCCACTGTACAACTACTAACATAAATCATAGAAGAGAGTCTCACTCTCATACACTCATCACAGCAACATACTACACATATCTACATGCATACACTATTTACATAATAATAGTTAAAACTACAATGTTGACAGTCCACCTCAGTGAAACTAGAAAAACATACACTTTACAGAAGGAATTGTCCGTGGTGGTAAGTCCAACTGTCTCTAAACAAATGATGTCACACATATAATCAAACAAGAACAAATGAGGACAGAGCGCTATAAAATCGTCAAACGACAACCCCAACAATGTACTGGCAGCGCTAGACACAACCGTATGCTGACGTATGCAATCAAGGGAGCCTATCGTACCCATACACGTAGCAAAGAGAGAGTCGAAAGTAAGGAACGTGGCAGATCTTTAGAAGATCTTTAGAAGATCTGCCACGTTCCTTACTTTCGACTCTCTCTTTGCTACGTGTATGGGTATGATAGGCTCCCTTGATTGCATACGTCAGCATACGGTTGTGTCTAGCGCTGCCAGTACATTGTTGGGGTTGTCGTTTGACGATTTTATAGCGCTCTGTCCTCATTTGTTCTTGTTTGATTATATTGTGCACCCTGAGGATTCCATGTAATTGTCCTATGTTGTGTTTGTGTCGAATCCCAATTGTTAGTTTACGCTTAGTGAGCGAGCTGACGATATAAATTAGGGATTCGCTGTATGCACACGTGGTACACCAGGGGCTAGCCGTGTGAAGACTAGGGTCGTTTAAAAGAAAGGGATGGCAGATCTTTTTTGAAGATCTGCCACGTTCCTTACTTTCGACTCTCTCTTTGCTACGTGTATGGGTACGATAGGCTCCCTTGATTGCATACGTCAGCATACGGTTGTGTCTAGCGCTGCCAGTACATTGTTGGGGATGTCACACATACTTCTTCACTTCAGCACAACTGTCTGATGGTCATGTTAGCTAATAATATTCTCACTACACCTGCTATACCTTAACTGATTTCGATTGGACGATCCAATCAACTAACAGGTGTGTACTTATAGTTTTCATTGTCATTGTTTTGTGTTTCCAGCTTGTTTGTTTTCTCCTTCTTGAAACCAATGGAATGGGCACTCTACTTGGGCTCTGCTCTGGTCGGCATAGGAGCAGCTGGTGAGTGTGATACTCGACTGACATTAGGAAGCTTTACCAATGTTCTTCAAATATGTGTTATATGCCCAGTACAGTGAAACCTGTCTTGTGCAGACACCCTTCATTCCACCCAAAAGTGCCCCTACATAACACTAACAGATGTCCCTTTATCAGAAATTCCTCTAATTTGCAACCCAGAAGTACCTGTGCTTGTGAAGTTGCGCTCGGTATGAAGATTGATCATGAGGGAGAGAGAGGTCGAACAAAATTAAATTGAATTAGCTGCACATTGTCAGGTTTGGAATTTTCAATGGACTATTCAAATTGAAGATTGCAAAGTAAACTGTATTCATATGCATTGACCAATTCTTGATTCGTGTAGAACACCTAACCTAAATGTGGTTTTTAGAAAAAGCCAGCGTAAAACCCAGATTTAAACAGCAGTACGTTTATTTGCAATGGTGACCTTTAAAACAGAACCAGTCCTATGTCTACTGACTAGGAGATTCCTTGATCTTGCTGTGCAGAACCAGCCCCACATGGCTTCATTTGTATTTTTCTCTTCTTGACATATTTCTGATCAGAGTGGCAACCATTCTCCCTTTCTTTAATTACATTGTTGTGATTGGATTTGATGTGAGAGATCTTTCTTTCCATGTCAAAAGTCCTTAGTAATATCTTGCACAGACCACCTCCTTTCTGACTGTTTCAATGTGTTGACACACTGGTGAAGAGATAAAAATGTTCTTTTTCCTGCAGGTGATTCCATCTATATTTACTGGCTTACTGACCTTAGGAGTAGTGAGTAAAAGCAAATTAAAGATTTGAAAACAAGCTTTCTTTAAACATCTTGTCATGCCCCCACTTGCTCTCCTTTTACATACCAGGTGAACTAGAGGTGGGGGTGCTCACTTTCCCTCGACTTCACACAACACGATGAACATGATACACGAGAGCAAGTTTTTTTCTAAAATGGACCCTGCATCCATTTATTCAGTTGCTACTTGCCACACTCTTATTCAGTCTCTTTTGTGCACTACTAAAATTTGCATTATGTATCACACATTGAACATTATGTATCACACGTTGAACATTATGTATCACACGTTGAACATTATGTAT
>SMGT01007031.1:17306-132904 GCA_004794575.1 Lanistes nyassanus | reverse complement strand
CACACGTTGAACATTATGTATCACACGTTGAACATTATGTATCACACATTGAAAGCTAGGGTTGTCAGCCAGTCTTCCCGAAGGGAGATAAGGAAAAGGAATGACATTTAGTGACATACATTGTTTGTGCACTGTATGTACTAGGATAAAACTAAATACGTTTGAATACATTTAACTTTGGATTGCCAAAGTCAGGTGAAAAATACACAGAGTAAAAAAGAAAACAAGAATTTAATGTTCTAGACAGAGATGCCAAGTACATTTGACTACATTGAAAATGTTGACTATGCTACCCGAGCCCACCTTCCTCTTTCTCCTCATGTATATTAACACTTTTTGCCCCTGCAGGGATATAATTATAAATTATATCCCTGCAGGGGCAAAAAGTTTTCATATACCTGTTTTTAAACTCATTCTAATTGTTAACAGCATAGCCATGTGAAAATGGAAAACCTGTGTTTTCGGAATAATCACTCTGCACACACTCAACTCCACATTGTAATCTGGATGAATAATTCTGCAGACCCCCTTAAAAAGCTTGCCAGACTCTGATTTGGATTGTTCCAGTTTTGTGGACAGCCCAGGGGAATTTTCTAACCATCAACTCAGATTCTCAGACTGTTGCAAGAAATAGTGGAATATTCTGGGCATTACTACAGTGCAGGTGAGATTGTTTTTTTTGTGCTAGTGTAACCCATTTTTCAGGTTATGCTAAGGTGACATCTTGGTATTGGTTCAGGCCTGCTTAAATGTCAAGAGTTTCAGTGTCAGTTTATCTGGCTGTAGCTGTTGAAGTCCATGAATATTCCATGTTTTCTGCATGGTCACAGGTTTTCCATTAGCTATAGCTCTTTTTCAGTGCACTAAAGTGGCATCATAGTTTTGAGTTGCTTGTGGGTTAACATATGCCTAAAGTCTTTTAAATTACAAATTAAATCAAGTTATTTGCTGAGATTTTACTATTCATTTTTTTTCTAATTAACCAAAACCAGCCATATGTCAGGATGGTTCTGAAACCACCATCATTCTGAAATACACTGTCCTGCCAAATGTTCTGCAGTTGAAATTGTTTTTAAGAGAATATCTTGCTGACACTCTGTTTGTTTTTTTTTTCAGCCTTCTGTTTGGCAACATGTACAGTTACTTTGTTTTCCAAGGACAAAAATCCATCTCGGAAGATGCTCGTAATCGTCTGTTTTTTGGACTCAGTGGTGCCGGCGTTCTTGGCTCTCTGTGCCTGCTTTTGCTGAGGAAAAAGTCATTTGGTTCGGATAAAGTTCTCACTCTGAATGCAAGGTGAGTAATCAGAGGCGAAGTTAGTGGAGTATAATGCCATGTCTGTTTTCTTGCTGTTGTAAGTTGTACATTCTCTAGTCCCAAAAATGCAAGGTTTTTATTTTGTAGCATAGTGAAGTGAGGGATTATTTTGATTAAACTGATAGCACTTAGTTTTAAAACAAAGGAAAGATACAGATCTTTTCAAATTCTGTGCCAGAGAACACTTTTTTGTTTGACGTTTATCAGATTTACATTTTCCACAACTGTAATCAGAAATTTTTTCCAGAGTCAAAGATCTGTATTTTTGGAGAATATAAAAAAAGAAGTGAGCATGGGGTCTTATAAAATATTTCTGCAACCTATTAGTATTACAGCATGCATTGGAAATACCCAACCCTTTTTGCAAATCCTGACATTAAAAAGCACAAATGTACTGTCCCTAGTTCAAGTAAATTGATAATGATTGTTGAATAAGGCAATGCATATAGCGTTTTATATTTCCTGCACAGTTAATGTTAAACTATCAGCCAATGCATATAGTGTGTCATATATCCTGCACGGTTAAAATTTTAAAGTATCAAAAGTTTTACGACACTTGCTTGTACAGCCAAGAGATCAGTGATTGCAGCCAGATCTCCATAAGGTGAGAAGTTTTTTAAAAAATTTACATCTTGACTCTTTGAACATATTAATTTTAAGCTATAGCAACAATAGAAGAAATGAGTGACTTTGAGTGAAGTCAATCAATATGGTATGAACCAGTAAAAAAAAAAGAAAAGAAAAAAGTTTGCGTGTTTGTGAGTGGAAAATGAATGGGTGCACATCTGCCAGTGCATATGTGCGTATTTCTACTAATTTGGGTCCCACACCTGTCTGTTCATTGTTTAAGTTACTTCATGCATCGGTTTCATTCTGCCAAACAGTGTACTTTTGAAAGATAAAGCATCACTTTGTAGGTGAAAAAAAGGTTCTTGTCATGCAAGCATGAACATGAAACCAAAAACACCATAAGTACTTATTATTCACTAGCACATCAGCATTATACTTAATGTCACACATTTCCATGGACATACACAGTTAATAGGATATTAAAATCAGCCTCGAAGTGAATCAGTAGCCTGTTTCATGCATGCTGCTTACGTAGCGACCACACTTCTGGAACAAGTGACCAGGGGTCTTTAAGGTAAGCTCTTCGCAACATCCTTTTGTTGAGGTTTTTTACTGCGTTGTAAATTCCTGCATAAGGTGGCTGTGTTTTGATTAGAGGTTGGAGCTTTTTGTAGATTTGAGGGCATATGCACTAAACAGGTGTCAAACAAGGTGGTGTCACAACAAATGTAAAGTCACATTGGCATGTTTTGTGTATATATATATATATGCATAATCTGCGAAATGTTAATGTTCTTCTTTTGTCATGAATTCTTCTGGCTCCATGCCTCAGTCTTCTCTGCCCATTTCATTCAACACACTGTAATCACTGCTAAGGTTGAGTGACTAAAGGGACTAATCACGCTTTTCTGGCTGAGCCATCTCATGATTTCATTCATTTTAGTCCAGTGGTGCAGCTGATTGAGGCGTGCTGCCAGAAACATTGTAAAATGCCCACCTGACCTGTGCTTGCATGTTGGTTGTCAATTATAAAACTTGAAAGACCTAGTAAAACCCATGAGACACCAGGGTTGTCAAGGCATGCATCATCGTTTAAATGCATGGGATTCCATGCATGAGACTGAATGTATTCCCTTAATGATGGAAGAAATAGTCAGTATAGGATGCTTACAGCTGTCAACCTAATGTGTCAGATCGTACAGACAGTTCACAAAATGGTGAGCAGTTGCCTTTATTGTACTTGAAAAGGAGTAAAATATATTAGTAAATATTTGTAAAGGGGGTAAATGCATCACATGCAACATAGTTAAATATTTCAAAGAGCAATAGGCAAGATTCACTTCTTCGCAAATATTATATCTTCTGAAGTGGTGTGGGTGAACATTACACTTATAGTGTAGCATTTTAGCACAAGTCTTGGACCTAAATAATAGGATTAGCGATCTTAGCAGCTTGCAAGTGAAGGTTTTTGTTTATTGAAAAAACCTTTGTCATCGTGTTTTCGAACTAACAATTTTTTTTATATTACCTGCACTAACAATTTTCAGTGTTAAGCAATATACCTTGATATACAGGAGCATAACAACACTATTTACTACCTTTATGCATGTTATTAAAGGCTTCATTTTGCAAGCTGTAAGCTGAAGCTCTGCACCCATAAAATTTCCTAGTGTTGGTGTTAGCAACAGGTATCTAGAATGTGCAGTGGATGTTGCAGTACACAGCTTTCGTAAGCTTTTTTTTTTTTTTTTTTTTTAGCCTTTAGCATGCAGTAGGTAACTGCATTCATCCACCATTTGCTGTTTACTTATCTTCTCTGCATACCCCACCCCCCCCTCCAAAAAAGACAGAAAACCTATCCCATATACATGTCATGTACATGTGTGTAAATTTTAAAACTTTACAATAAGAAGGGAATAAGTCAGAAAATTCAACATAAGGATAACCAATCATGAATGAAGTTCTTTTCCCCAAAATTAAGCAGGGACAAATCAGAAAAATGAAAAATATATCAGCATGCTGAAAGTTAATTGTCAAATATTGCAATTTTACTTGAATCAGAAACTTTTTTTGTGGAAGTTTGTTTCAAAATAGTTTCTAAAAATACGATGTTCCTTAAAAGAAAAGAATAAGAAGGAACATAAGGCTGTAATTAAATACTTTTCATGAGACTTATAAAGTTGTGATGTGGGTAACCTTACGTCATGTATGAGGGTTTCTCAAACTTTGAGGTTTGCCTAAATTCTGTTATATATTTCTCACTTTGACTACATGTACTTCTGAATTTTCAGTGTCAACACTATGTTTGGGCTTAATGTTTTCAAGGCTTCTTTAATTAGCTTCTCTGGCTTTTTATGATTGTCTGCATTTTACATCGACTTTCTTTATTATTAAGTCCTAGCCACATAATTATTTCTTGTAAAGAATAGTTTTGAAACTATACATAATTCTACTCATCCTTGTAGGTTTCTTATCTGCTAAGGTCTGTAATGTGGAAAGAAGGGAAAACTCAACCTTGTCAATTTATGGACACAGATGGCTTGGTTCTTTTTCTTTTTGCTAATGACATGTTCACTTCCAAGCTAAAAGTTATTTGATTTTTGGGGTCTTTAGTGCTTTTAGAAATTCTTTTTCTTAAATTTTTTTGTCTAGTTACAGGAAATGAGTTCTAGTTGCAGGACATCAGTGTCTCTATGATGCAAGAAAATATTCGCACAGCCTTATGGTTGAACATGAAGGAAAATATAAATAAGTATTGTTAGGCAAGATAATACCTCAGATTTCTTTGACTTGCGTTTCAGTGCTGTGCAGCCAGCAGATACACCGCTGATGGCTTTAAGTAAGCATAGATATTGCAAATGTAGTTCAGCATTTTATGGGGGGAAAAGAAGTGGTTTTGTTTTGGAATTGCTCGACTTTAAGTGGAAAAGATAAAAACAGTCTTGCTAAATTTTGTGTATAATTGTAAGTATTGTGAAAAGTCATAGAATTTCTAACTTTTTTAAGCCTCCCTATGATGATTTTAAAAAAAAGCAGGTGGATCCTGATTCAGTAACATTCATTTCTAGGTGAGAATTGGAGGTTGAGGGGGCAGTATTGTATTAATTTTACAACCTGTTTAAGAAAATATTTTTTTGTTTGCTGTAAACTTTTTTTAAATTGGATGTGTTTACTGATTCACCTTGACAGCAGATATATTTTTGAGCATTTTTGTTGATGGTGATGGAAAAATAAATGCCACAGTTATCAGACATGGGTAATTTAACACTAGTACGCCATAAATAGTTAAATGTTTTTGTAAAAGTGCCTCATGTACACAGAATCAAAAAACTTTTATCCTTATGTTTACAGAGAAGTCCTTTCATCTTTTCAAAACCAAGGAAATGATGATTCTGAGTGTGGTCTTTGCTTATACAGGTAAATACTATATCAGTTGTTATTTTAATGGTCTCACACAGGTAAATGGTATCTGCATCACTGTTATTATGGGGCTAGACACAGGATCAAAATGTTCATTTGCTCTGTCAGGGAAGTGGTCAGGAAGCCTACTTAGCTGAATCCAGCACACTTCAGTTGCCAACTCTGACCCCACTGCCCACCCCACCCCAAATGCAACAACACAACTGTGTATGAAGCTTGCAGCCAAAAAAAAAAGCATCACAACACAAATGTTTCAGGTGACAAGAAATTTTCAGGATGTCAACTGCAATACTTTTAGTGGAACTGTAGGTGCATGCTGCTTGTCGTGGTATTGTCTCTGTCGTGTCTAGGGGTATGGCATTTATGTGTTTTACTCGTCTGCTCGTTGACTATAGTTACAACAACATAAAATGTGTCAAGAAGGGGGAAACTAACAATGCGATCGCTGCCTAATTTCGTCAATTTCCAATCGGCTCGAGCCCCCACCCCCTTGCTTGTCGCGCGCACAACTTAATAAAAGAGGGCAGCGATAATACACTATTCTATTTATTTACAGTTACACACATAGGGTATTCTACTACAAAATGAATGATGCTCCAATATACATCTCCTGATATATGTAGAACAATCACTCGCACTCTCATATATTCATCCCAGCTACGCTAGACGTATCTACACGCACACGTTATTTACCGGGTTATGAATTTTACCGTACTGATAATTCACATCGGTGAACACAAAGAAAACTTTATCCTTTCCGTACTAAATCTGCTCTGAAAATGACGTCATACCGACGTCTTATCAAACAATAAGATCGACCGACGATCGCACAAGAAATAACCGTAGGTTTCTACAAATCGACAAATCAACAATTTTGATTTACTTTCTTCTAAGTTTGTTCAACTAGCTTTGAGTTACGGTCGTGTCTTACTTTCCTACACTGTACGTAAACTCACTTTCGCGACACCACGCGACACTTTCGAGACACCACGACACGCGACACTTTCGAGACACCACGTCTCCCAGCTCCTGATGCAGAAGTCTGCTGGTTCTCTTGCGTCCACGTCGTGGATAATGGTTGTAATCTCCTGAAGTACTATCCCTGAACTGGATTCGGCAATCGGCATCCGACCCTCGGCTTTCGGCTACCCGGCTTTCGGCTCTTAACATTTGCAGTAGGATGCCTATATAGCCCTGAGCACGGACTTGCCAGAAAAACTTGAATGGGCTTTCTACCCATTCTGGGTGGTAGGCTGTAGCCCGGAGTGTTATTTGCCCCCACCTCGCAGCCGACCCCCTCTCAGGGTGACAGGTCAACCGGGGGACGGGGTGCGGGTTCCCCTCGCTCTCAGCCGGCTACCTTCCCCGCTCCACCGCGCGGTCTCTCCTGGCTGTTTTGGCGAGCCAATCGGGTCGGCCGTAACAATTTGCTCTTTCTCCCGATTGGGTATGCAACAAGACGCCAGAAAAATCATAACACTGCTGGTCAGTGCAGTAGGCAGCCATGAAAATGTTTACTTGGCCAGTTAGGCAAATAGACATTTTGTACTTGCCCAACAAAGGGTTTTGACTGACTGAGGTGTTTGGGTAAGTGGCTGTGTATAGCCCGGTATTAAGATGATCTTTGCTTACACGCTGTACAGGTAAATGCCATATGAGTTGTTACTGGGAAAACCTGCATACTTATCTATGAGTTAATGCAGATTATAAAGTGACTGCATTATTTGTAATTGTTATTTATAACCATGTCATTTGTGACTGTGAAAAGAGGATCCTACATAAATACAATGATCTGCAAAGTGATAAGTCTGTTAGCTAGAACACACACAAGCACACACACACACACACAAGCACACACCCATTAGCGCATGCACGTGCACGCGAACATACATGCATGTGCACACGCACACATATACACAGGTGTTACGTAAGTATCTGTAGTGCTATGAAATGTACTATCTTCATTTTATCTACATTTTATATCCTGCTCAATCAAGATTCTGGCAAACTTTTACAAATAAATCTTATAAATGTAACCAATCTCCCAAAAAATATTCTTCTTTCTTGTTGTAAAATGTAAAAGAAAAACAAGTGACTGCCGCTTGGAGGATAAGCCCAAATTAAATGTAAAACAAGGGAACTGTACCAAGCTAGAAAGGGACAAGGACGAAGACAATCATTGTCTTCGTCCTTGTCCCTTTCTAGATTTGTAAAATGTAATTTAAATTTGTATTTGGTTTCTTCTTGTAATATTTAGCAGCTTACACCATTCCATTTTAAGAAATCACAGAATAGCATGTAGTGATAATTATATCCAACATTGCAAATATTGCATTTAGTGCACAGACGCCTAGGTTTGGGAATATTGTGGTATTGTTTCAGCTGTACGGGTACATTTTTGTTAATGTTCTAAATTCAATGAATGATCAGAAAAGGTGTTTAATATTCTCAAGGAAAAAGTGTAATATACTATGCAGAGTAAATAGATGATCATTTGTCAAAAAACCACTGCTAAAAACCAGTTTGTTCGTTGTCCTAGCTTGTTGCTAGTTTCTAGAAACAGTTTCAAGTGCAGAAGTGAACAGCTTTGCAAAGCAAGTAAGGATTGTGATTTCTCTGTACTTAGAAGGATCAGTTGTCAAGCCCTTCTGAGGTTGACAACAAGACCCACTGTGCCACTGTTTCCTTTAAAATAACTGACCGATTTCACTGTGGCTAAATTTACAAAATAATGTAGGCATGGAGTGTGATTGTGGCTAGTTTAAATAGAAAGCACTAAATATCCCCAAGATAAAGGCACCAGGGAAAACATTTTAATGAAATAGAGTCCTGTGATTTTGTTTGAAGGATAAGTGCTTCTTTTTTCACCAATTTCACACTGTTGTGAATGGGGATGGAATGAAAGAGACTTGAGGAAAAGGACCTTGTGCTCGTTGTTTAGTCTGGACTGGTGGTAGGGAAGTGCTGACGCCTTGCTTAGTATCTTTTCTTGCCAAGTCTTAAATTCTAGATGAAGCTCGTGTCAACCCGCTGGAATTCTCTCTTTATTTCAGCCAAATATTTTATTGTATCTGTCAGGGTTTCATGCTGTCCTCTAGGTTTTAAAGTAGACTAGCATTTATTATCCTTAACACTCAGCTGTAAACAATTTTTATATAAAAATCATTGTTTTTTTCCCCACCAGGATTGGAGTTGACGTTCTTTAGTGGTGTGTATGGCACGTGCATTGGACAAAACATGCACTTTGGAAATGATCGTAAAGCCTTAATTGGTATTTCTGGAATGCTCATTGGTGCAGGAGAAATTGCTGGTAAGCATGAAATGTTTATCCTGTAGGAACTGTGCTGTATCACAATTTTGTATTCTAGTTGTCCTTTTCTGTAGTTGTGCATCCCTCTGAACCTCACCACTAATCCCAAACTACTGTAGCCTGTTATAAGCAACTAGTCATCCATGTTCTTTTTATTAGGCATGAAACTGCAGAGTCTGAAAGTGTTGCCATCAGAAACAGGATTCAGTGGTACAGTAAAACCTCCCACATAAGACTTTGAAAATGCAGCTAAGGGAGGACTGGTCGTTCCACATAAACACATGTACACTGTACATGTATTATGACACAAGGAAACAGATGTGCAGAGAAATAAGCACATCTACTTGAATGTTATTCATGACAGCCAATGCCAGCATATGCTTTGAAATTGTGTTTTATTTACCACTAAATTATATGCTTAAAATAATTTTGTCACATCTCAATTACTTTAATTTATGTACTTGTAGTTTTGTCACATCAGACCTAGTTTATCTCATCATATCTAGTTTTGTCCAAGCACATAAATTAAAACTCTCTGGGTTTCTTTCTGGTGTTGTCAATTAAATTGTAAAATGTAAACAAAGAAATGCCCCACTCCCCCCCCCCAAAAAAAAAATTAAGGTGGCAACAGTTTTTCACTGATGTCCCTGTTGTCTTAACCTACACACTGTAATCTGTCTTCATCTTTGAAGCCTACTTGAAAACATCACATAAGGCTCTTTCTCTCTTTGTTGGCTGGTCTGTCCTTTGGATCAAAGAATTTGATGATGGAGCTTTACGTGCTTTTTTCCTGCAGCTTTGCTGTCTGAATCTCACTTTGTATCTGTAGAGATCTGTGAGATGGCAACAGATAAGGGATACCTGATTCCCAAAGGTCAGCTGTCTACACATGAAAGAATGAACAGGTGGACACCTGGGGCTAACTTAACCTTCGCTAAGCTGGAAAATTTGAATGAGACCTTTTGATGCATAACTCCTGTGTTTGCCTGACCTTTCAATTACCTCATGGCCCCAGACAGAAGCAGCTTAAAATATAGAGATCAAATAAAGAAGATGAAATAAGATTGTTAGAAGTAAATTTTAACAAAGTCTATGATGTCAATTGTTCTAAAAGATACAGAAGTCATATACTGTGTATAACCGACTGCTTCCATCATTTGGCAGTCAGTGATAAAGTTGTAAATCAGATGTTGGATGCAATATTTATTGCTGACTCCCTTTTGTCACTCCTCTGGATCACTTTCAGTCTCTCTTCTAGATTTAAAATGGTTGTTTCTCTTTCTGAGCGAATTTTGAGTTGACATTTCATGTCTCAGTAAAAATCTTTTTGTAACAAGAAGTCTTCTAATGTTGTTCTGCTTGACTAGGGAAGCTGGTCACTTTTATTGGCCGGCAGTCCTGTTGGGAGGAAAGTCACAAATCAGATGTTGTTTATATAGTAACCTCCATAAAAATATTGGGTCGTATGTGGGAAGTTTTACTATAATGACAGGTTTTGCCCCCAACTCACATACTATTTCCTTAGCAACTTAGCTATTAAACTCTTTTTCCTCAGTAATGACTACCGATAAAACATAGAATGTCTTTTTAAACACTGGCTTAAAAAAAACAAATGTGCTGAAAGATGAGAAACAATCAGGTGACATTTTGTTGAGGGTATTCAAACTGTTGTTAATTGTACAAAAATTCTCTATCTAGCAGTTTTCAGACTAGAGTTGTTTTGTGTGCATATGCCGGATACATAAAATAGGCTTCAGGGCTGTCTTGCATGAGCGTTCCTGTCTCCTGTTTATTTGTAAAGGTGCATGCAAAATGACCAGGGCGAATGGGCCTTATGACTGTTCTTGCAATGGGAAGAGCAGCTATGAATCCTCATGCCCTGGTATTTATCTGTTCACATGTACACTGCAAGTGAACGCTAGTGTTCTGAGCAACATATTACAAGTGATTGGTAACATGTTTTCCTCTTAAAGGTGGTGTGGTCTTTGGCTTTATTGGGAAGAAGACCAACACAATAGGTCGTGACCCCTTAGTGGTTGTGGGTTTCATTCTGCATATGGTGGCATTCTTCCTGGCATTTATTAACCTGCCTATGGATTCGCCTTACACGGAATCAGAAGCTGCCACTTTCATCACCTCGAAGTACGTTTATATTTTGTTCTGTTTTTGTTAGTGCTTTTTTATACAGTGTGTGATCTCTGTGCATGTGTGTGGACATCGTATGCATGGTCTTCGACCATAAGGAATATAAATAGCAACAATAAATGGCAGTAGTTTAGCAGATAAATAAAATGAAAAATTGTCTTTATAAGAGTTGAAAATTGTTCTTTGCTGCTAATTATTTGAAAATGGAAATTTGTTGCTATTAGTTTTCAAAGGGCACCTTAATAACTTGGTTTCTGGGGTGTGTGGGTTTTTTTTTTTTACTCCAACAGGAGGTACTTGAAACGCTCAACATAACCGTATGCAGACGCGTGCAACCAAGGGAGCTTACCATACCCAAACACGTAGCAAAGAGAGGAACTTGAGCGTTTCAAGTACTTCCTGTTTGAGTGATAATTTGATAATTTAAGCGCTCAGTCCTCATTTGTTCTTTATTAATTTTTTGTTGTTGTTTTATAAAAACAGCCGATACCTGGCAATGTTTGGTAGTTTCCTTCTTGGCTTTGGAGACAGCAGCTTCAATACTCAGGTATGTTAGTGCTGCTTTTTCTGTGAATGTCTGTTTTGCATCCCCTGCCTAAATAAAACAAGTGACTGCATAATGGAGATGAAACCTGGAAAACAAGGACGTATTGCCAAAAGTTAAGACAAAATAGGAACATTTTGGGATATCACCCATTCTTCAGAATAGATGCATAACGCAACCGCAAACTAGAAAAAGGGTAATTCCTTTTGTTACGAGATGGATAAATCATGAAAAAATAAATGGATAAATAAAACATTAAAATAGAATCGTGACCATTTTGTATTTCAGTCTGTTGACACTTCAAGATCTCAAGCGTTGTAAAAAAAGACTTCATCATGGAAATAGATTTTATCCAGCATTTTAAGCAGGTTTTCTTGTGTGTATGCACATGTATACCTGCATATGCACATGTTGTATTTGTGCAGTTGTATTCCCTGATTGGTGACTTGTATGCTGTTGACAGTACTCCAGCATTTGCACTTTTCAAGTTTGTGCAAGTGAGTATCGCTGGTTACTTTTTACAGTGCTGGCAAAAACAATAACCTAAAAATCCTAACTGTATTGGTGGTGTACCTAATGTGAAGAGAGATGTAGACGTCAACATTTTGGGACATAGCCCCTTCTTCAAGATGACATAAAGAGATGGCAACAACAAACAAAATGGTCACTTAACTGACAGAGACGCTGGTCCACCACGGTCGATGGACCAGAAAAAAGTGTTGGGAAAGGGGACAGTTTGTGCTAAGTAGACCGTGCTATACCACCAGTCTGTAGCGGGAAGGTCCACAGCCAATAGAATGGTGTGTCCTATAGGGGCCGGTGGGGGGTAGGGTGCGGAAAAGTACTGGGGCTTAACACCCTGCCAGCAACGAAGACTATATCACAGCGGAACATGAAGAGAGAAAACACCGGTAGGGTGCGGAAAAGAGGTAGGGGTGTGTTACAAAGAGAAACGAGAGGGGAAAGGGGAGAGAAGAAGCAGGTGGAGGAAAGGCTAGTGCTTCAACTTCAGGCCTGTCAGTTATGTGACCCATTTTGTTTATCTGCTTGTGTCATCCTGAAGAAGGGGCCATGCCCTGAGTAAGTCTTGCTTAGCCAAGTTCTCTTCGTTGTTACCTTATTTACCCCAAGCAGCAGTCTCCTGTTTCTTTTTCCCTAATGTGAAGTCCAAATATTTAGGGTTTTTTTTTGTTTTTCTTAGGGGCGTGCGTGGTGGGGGGAAATAAGAGCATAAACATAATCATCTGATTTGTGTGCTTTTGTCATTTTTTAGTCTGTGGCAGCTTGTGCTGCATTTTATTATGGTGGAGTCCTGCAGCTGAAATGGCAGTTACTCATTCTTGTTGCTATGGCAACTGGGAGCCTTGTTTCCTACAGCAGCATAGAGTGGAGAGCATCACGAGCAAAGATGGTTGGCTACCAGGCTATATGATTTATGCTAAATCTGGCATTTTAACTGATAAGTGCAGATATGTATATTTATGTCACCTCAAATGGAAAGTGGTGTGTGTGTGTATGCATGCATAAGGGTTGGTGCTGACTCGTGCAGGTGCACCTGGTCACACAGGGTTACATGTCAGTTTATTCTGATGTTAAGAGCAAGTTCATGTCAGTCAAAATTAACTTACAATTACATTCCCCATATTGTAAGCAACAAGTGAAAGATTTTATTTTGTTTTACGTTTGATTTTGATATTGAGTCACTGATTTTATGAGAGTTTTTAAAGCTGGTTTATCTGGTATCTAATCTTTTGAAAACTGTTGTTAAAGGACCTTTGACTAATATTACATTTGTACATGTATCATACACTTGAAAAAACACCTTTGTTACATGGCATTACAGAATTCTTGCACAATTGTGGGCGTATGTGCCACTGAAAAGAGTGAGAGAACATACCTGTCATATTTGTCATCATTTTTAGGCTCTGAAGGAAAAAGATATCAAATGTGACCAGTGGAAGATATAGAATAACTGAGCAAGCAAATAAAGACATCAACAACAGCAGAGGTCATTTAAATGTAACAGAAGCTGTAATTATGCTTTTGCATGGCTATTTCAACAACTTTGTGTCTTTACGTTACTTATTTCTTAGTATTTTGATTTTATGACTGATGCAGTAGATATTACACTTGTTATTTTTGTTGCTATTTTACAAATATATTTGGATTTTACAAATAGCTGCCTGTATTGCAACACCAAATCTAGCTTGCTACTGATGTAGCTACTGGCATAGTCAGCCACTTTCAAGAGATTGATAAAATCATGACTGTGTTAGGCAGAAACAACAGGTTGTGACCTTTCAGGGTCAATGTCACAGGACTGAGCTCAGTTCTCTTGTACAACATGAATTTCTCTTCATACATTCATATTAATGACCCTTACCCCCACCCTCCCCCAGAAAAAAATTCAAAACAAAACCAATATTTCCATTATTATCTACTGGCGTAGTACAATGCAAATACATTGTATGGATATATTTTCTTCTGTAGAAGTTGGTTCTTGGGGTTTACTGTTCTTGTGATGAAAATAACTTGTCTGTGTAAAACAACCGAATGATTCCTATATTTTGATACAGAAAGGAGTGTGTGCGTGTTGGAAGTGGGGTAGGTGACAGACAACTGGGGTGCCCCTTTTTATTTGCCTGTGTATATGTGGGATCATTAATGTGTGGAAATTAACAGTACATAAAACCCTGTGCAAAACATTTTCATTTGTGCAATGTTTCTGCATGTAGTTTTGCAATATATTTTTTAACTTTATGCCAGTGATATTACAAGCACAAAAATTATATTTGGGAAATAAAAGTTTAATGCTGTGTGTGTATATATGTAATCATGCATCCTTGAATGTATTGTGAGTGAATGGCTTCAAATTGTTTATATTTCTGAAATAAGTAAATTTAATAGTGAATTGTCCCAGTTTTACTTATTTTGGGTTGCAAGAAAGTGGAGAGCTAAACATAATTCTTGGAGCTATATGGGAATAATTGACACTTGAGCAACAAAGCCCTTTTGTCAGAATGAAAGTGCATACAAAGAGTATTAGCTAAAGTAACACTAGAATTTTACTTTCTAGAACATTTATTTGCAACAAAGACCACATCAAACACAAAACAGATGATGACAAAGGGTCCATGAAGATTTCTGTGGTAATATTTTCTGTTTGAACTACAAATGGTGATGAATTTTATACAATATCCACAAAAAAAGACATTAACTGCACCACTTACACAGAAAAAAGCAACAGCATGTATTTTCATCTATTTCAAGATTCAGCAATAAAAAGTTTTGAAGCCTGACAAATTTCACAATTATACTAGAACTGCTGAAAGAGGAGACCACCTTAATTGCTTAACTAAATTGAAATTTTGGTCTTCAACAACATGCATCTTGTAAAAGATCTGAATATGTCCAGCCTGTGAGCTAATGTACGCTTTCTTTCCAGTAACAGTGAACCAGCATTACAAAACTAGTGAGTCACAACCTTGACTGCAAGAATTCCACACCCACAGCAAATCCCTTCCAATCATGTGCATTCCAGCATCATAAATGAAAAATTTTAAAAGATCTCATAGCACAGATGACCCCCCCCCCACCTTAAAAAAAACCCAACTAAGATTGTGATTTAAAATACTGATCTAAATCCTAGTGTGGTGGTATTTTCCCATGAAATGCACTGGTGACATAACAGGGACAATTCAGCAAAGTGATCACTTATGATGTACAACAGACTGGCTCAATGAATGGTCAGGTCATTGGTGAAAGTTATACCTGAGTCCACCTTAGTATATATGTAAGTAACTTGTATGTACAGGTAACACTCTTATGGTGTAGGTACATAAAAATAACAGTTCTCACAGCAGCAAAGCTTGCTCTAGGCACAGCGAACAAAGAGAATCTAGGACAGGAGATATGCTCATAAAATGACTGGCAATAACTTCTAAATGCTAAAAGCTAAATGTTGCCACATTCATTGATCTAGCAGACAAACCGGCAATGAATACTGCATCTGTGATCCTAGAAAAACAAGAAATCTTGAAGCATCCATGTGCACTGAAAATAATGTACACCTGGGAAATACTGGCACCACAAGAATCATGTTAATGTTCTACAACAGACCACATAACTGTCCATTTCAAGACATGCTGTAATCTTATCTAAATAAAGTTTTTATTATATTGTAGTACTAAATTTGTACTTGAATGTTTTTCTCAATTTCTTAATCAAAATACTTTTAATCTTTGCTTGACACTGCCAATAATGTCATTACTGCACTTAAAATCACAGTACTGCTAACAACACTGCCATGTGGTCCTGCATAACTCTTCTAGATGTGGTCTTAGCTTCCAATACTAGCGACTAGCTCTACTGAATCACTGAGGCAGCTATGAAACCTGCTTGCCTCTACCTGCTGTTTTTGCATATTATCTACATTTGTGAACCCCAGCATGGTTTTCTACCATAAGGAGGAGGGGAAAAACCCTGAGGACAGTATTAAAAATAGAAAAAGAACCAGAGGTGCTGACATATCAAGAAAATGTGCACCAAGATTTTCTGCATTAAGTCCCAATCAATGATTTGGACTTGTGGGATGCAAGCTGATAGATTGGAACTAAGGTTCATTAGAGAAAATGACTTTAAAAAACTCCAAAATATTTTAAAGGTTCTACTTCTAGCAATTTTTTGCTCCCACCCCTGTTTAAAAAAGGTGATGGTCTTTATGAATGATTAAAATGGTACAACCATTAGATTAAAACTGTACAATCATTAGCGCCAGTTAAAATTTTGTTTCAACTGACAACTTGTACTTTTATTTGCTACAGTTTCCGCCCAATTAGTACTCGAAAGGCTTCGGCAAGTGTCCAACAGATTTATATGCATTAATACTCCAATGTGGTGAGCTGCTCCACAAGAATACACATCTAACACGTGATATATATAAAACAATGTTTAACAAGTTGGCAGTCACACATTCAAGATGGTGGTCGTTCTATAACCTCAGCAATTTATGGAACAGCTCAATATACACATCATCGTTCAACAAGAAATTTCAGGGCAACATACCAGGTAAACCACACATTTGGGAGGCCAGGATTAATGTCATGGTTATTTGTTAGCATTGCAGGTAAATTTGCAAGGGGAGACAATACACAATGTCACGTAACACATGGCGTACAGGCATCAACAGATTCATTTTAACAGGAAAGAAAGTCCACAGACTAAAACTCAGCCTAGACCATAGTGTTACAATAAAAACAATCCATGACTTAAGAGAAAAAAAGATAGCATAAGGATTTGAAGTGAAACTTCTACTGTAACTATGCTCTTAAAACAATATCTTTGAAGTGTGTTTCAAACATGATATATATATATATATATTTGAATGAAGTAACACCGATGATTCATACTCTGCCAGATTTGAAATGACTGACTTTGGAATTTTAAATCCTTGCCAACAATTCAGCATTGTGAGAAGCAGATAATGTATAGAAGAACAAATATATATTTAACAGTGGTCACAGCTGGCTTATTATATTTGTAGCAACACCAAAAATAAATTTTTTGCATGAAAATAGCCCTGAAAAGTAAGGTGCAAACATATGCATTTTAGCAAACCCAATCTGTGAAGTCTGTTGCAGCCAATGTTAAAATGTTATCAAAGTCTTCACAGTGGTGTGTAAACTGTTGCTAGCCTTCACAGGTGGGTTGAAGGATATTACGTCTGTTTCAAGCCAGACTGAAAATGCCAGGTGTGACGACAATCATGTGAAGAGACTTGTCACATTACAGTTATGTGTCCGACTGTATTGTTTCCACACCTTTGCAGCCAAGATAGAAACTCATCTGTTCCTTATTCTGAGAGAGAATGCACAATCTTCAGCACAGCAAGCAGTAATGTGAATGTTGAAATGAATCACCTCATAATGCAACAAGTTTTACTGGAAAGACAAAATAGCACAGCATGAGGTTTTTGTGGGAAACTGAATTCCTGTTTGAATTTGTATCGTCTTTTTTTGCTGTACATGTGGATTCATCCTACGTCCACAAACTCACTGTTTGCAGTCTTCCACCACAGTAGCTTAGCAACTAAGAGAGCAGTAGTTTCCTAAAAGATATCTGTACGGCATGTTTGTGATCTTCTATCGATGGCTTCTTTTCATTAAAAAAAATGTGAGAATTGTAACTTCTTGAGTGCATGGAACCTCATAAACAAGAGCCAGACAACAAGTGAGATTCTGATGTTCAAAGAAATTACATTGTAGGCTGTGTGCATGTGTGTACATTTATATATACAAAAATGCATCATATATATATATGTGTGTGCACATAGTGCTTCAAAGCATCTATTGTGCACAGTGTTTAGTTAGTAATAGGTGTTCTGTAAATCACTTTCAACCAAAATATATATTTTTTAAAAATGATTGCTTTAGCTTTCTTTGACATCTGCTTTTTTTGTTTTCATTACTTTTTATCTCAAGTGTATGTGGCTCACTATGCAGATTTCAGTTATAAATTCACTGCTTGGTTTCATTCCTTTTAAGGACACTATCTACCTAGTCCTGTTACCTATTTCTAGATTTTCTGTTTAACTGGCAGGAGGGTGAAATATTTATCTTCAACAATCTGGCTGCTCATGAATTTGCACTGTAGTGTTAAAAACAATAATGCTGTTGGTGTTCCTTCCCACTATGAATGCCAAATTAAAGCCGAGATTTTAATCAAAGGATTAAGATTTTCTGCTGGGGAGGAAGAGGAGTTGGATGGTAGTGGGGGCATCAAGTCAGAAATTGTTGGCTTGTGAGCTTGGTTTCACACATTGTTTTCTGAAGCCACAGGCTCCAAATGTAGAAGTGTGTCTGGATCAATACACACTACAGGCAGAATTTTCTCCTTTGAAATATTGGTGCAATGTGATTATTCTCACTTGCATCAGTATAGTCCCAGATTATACGCTTAGACTGATATCCTCTTACTGTCTACAAGCAAAGTCCACATCACTAATGCATTTCTCAAATCCTATCGTTTTGATCCAATTATATGAATGTCTGATCCTAGAATGATTTTCTCGTACTGAAGGGAATACTGTGCTCTAACTGCCCTTCAGGACCCAACTACAGGCCACACTGACCTTCTGGACTGAAATTCTATAGCAAAGGCTTTGCACTGAAAATAAATTTGAAATGAGTTTTAAAAAAGCAAGACATAAATTAAAAAAGAAAAACATAATGCTTATAATTCACAAGATATGTATTGCTGGGGAAGAATATGTCAAGCAGCAAAGGTTGGAATAACTGATATTTTCCAGTGACATTCATCTCCACTCAGTACAAAAATATATTATTTATAACACATACAACTCAAAAAACAAAAATTGTCTTGACAGGCAACATTCGTAAAACATGTCAAAAGAAAATTTTAAAAGCCAGTGCATACATCTCTCCAGCTAAAAGCTACCATGGCTTGTGAAGAGAAAATGAACCTTGATGATACGTATGTGTTGCAAACAATTCCCCAATCATCTCACCTTCTTAGAAAACAGGCTAATTATATGAAAAAATGAAATGGGTGTATGGTGGATGAATACATAACTCAGATTCTTCTGTGGAAAAGTAATTGTGAGCCTGATTTATGTGATAACAAAAGAAATCCAAAATAGCAGATTCACTCCCTCCCTCACCTCCACCCCCACAAAAAACACCTGTTAGAGCACTGAGACACTTTTTTTTTATCACAACAAAAGGATTGGCACTCCAGCAATATTCACTAAGAGAAATAACAAACTACTGTTTACAAAAGACCAAGCGTTGGATTTAATGCAATTCAATGCAATATTACCGTGGCTGATGACACAAGTGGCACTGAACATTACAAAACTGCACAATACCAAGATTTTAACATATATTACATAATGGAATCTCCAATCACATCTCTGAAAAAAATTGTTGCAAACAGATACATAAAATATGCCAAGGTTTAACCCGCCCAAAAAAGAAGCTATAAACCAAGGAAACAACCAGCAAGAAAAGATTTGTCTGCTCACAGATTTTCGAAAGCACAACTAGGAATGAACTTCCATCTGAATGACCGATTGTGACAAAGATCAAATGGCTTTGGCGTTACTGTTATATGCAGCCGTACAACAGCAAATATCTCAAACATCTCAAAGCCATCCCTGCCAATGGTCTTGCTTTACAGCCTGATTCACAATGTAAAGATGGCCAGATAGGTTAAAAAAATTAAGACCCACATTTGCAATGGTAAGGTGGGACTCAGTTAAAATGTCTTCACAGTTCAGTCCATCCTAAAGTGGCAGCTTGGCCCATTTTCTCAACATTTTTAAGGAAACTTACATAAACTGTCTGTTTGATAAAACTGTTCTTCCTTAGGCTTACCCCCTTCCCCAAGCATATCCAACAAATATTTTGGAATAAAATCATTTACAGCTACATGAGCACAGAAGTTTGGCTGATGCTTGGAGAGGGGACTGAGAGAGGGATAAAATGTACTGTTTGTTTTATGAGGAAGTAAGGGGACTCTTTGCTTGGCACTGCTCGTATAGTAGGCTTTAAAACACAATATACCCTATCCATTCTTAAAGTACACTTTTGCTCATCAAAGGCAATCTGTTTGACACTCTTTAACCCCTGCTTTTGCACATCAATTTAACTTTTCACGAAGACATTTTAAACACAGATCAGCAGATGTCAAGACAACAAAGTATTTTTAAATGCAAACATGACAGCAACACCATACAGAGTCACAAACTCTGACCATTTATCTCCATATGGGGTATGGGGGGAAAGCACAAATCACATAACCACTGCAAAAATATGTTGATAGCACTTATGACTGGTAGAGTGGTATCTAAATATGCACAAAAGTCTGACCTCTGAAGGTTAAATCTATCCTAGAGCGAAATTTGAGTGTTATATTAACCCAATATTTCTAGACTGAGAAATCACTAATCCTTGAGCCAAACTGAAAACAATGTGGCCACAGACATTCAAAAATCCTAATTAGGGATAAATACAAATTCTGTTCCATGTTAAGCCACATTCCTGGAATGAATCCAGCCTTTTAGGTTTTATGTAAAAGACCAGTTCATGCCCTAAAATTAAGAACGTGTTTCTGAGTCTGGTTTTTTTTTTTTTTTGTCCAGAAACCCGAGAGAAATTACATCATGCACAACTGTTAAAAGCGTTCTGAGAAAAATGTAAACGATATTTGGGGTAACAATTACCAAAATGTGCAACCAAGTAATGTACAATTTGAATCCATTACAGGCAAGACTGTCTGGGCCAGCAGATCTGGTGCACGATATTGGTGGTGGTCGTTTGAGTACTGACCAAAGTGGCTGCGATCAATGATATGGTGTTCTTCTCTGTATGCATATAAAATACTGATTTGTAACCGCCGTTATTGCTCTGTCTGAGAATAAGGCAGCTTGCAGATCTTCTTGCTTCAGAATTATTTATAGCAGCAAAGAAACAAAAACTACCCAAGAGTACAAGTGTAGGAGTCTCATACAATAATAGAGACCTTATGACAAATTAATTGAAGTTTTGCACTTTGGTGGCTGATGTAATCTTTGCATCTCACCCTTTCCCCCACCCCCTCCCAAAATAAAAATAAGACATTTCCTGTACATTTCCCCTGGTTTTCACAATTTGTTCCTAAAATGGCAGTTTCTTACATCATTTTATTCTGTGGCGGTTTATCTTAAAAAAGAGATAAAATTAAAGTTTAAATGTTTTCAGTATAATCTTCTGTTTTCCAGGGTCAATCAGTGTGAAAATGATTGAATTGATTGCATTCCAGGCCCCGTATGAATGTAAACTGTACTAAATTTATACCCAAATAGCGGAATAAGCTAATCGCTTCTTGGACAACCTAAAAATAATTATGATCCAAATAATGGGGGGAAAAATAGGCTATTCGGTTTTTCGTGCATGGGAAATTCAAGGAATTTATTCTAGAATAGACACAATGACAGGAATAAGTCAGCTCTTCAGTTTTCTTGCATATGGGGCCAGAACTAAGACAAGCAGTATCCTGCCTCCGATGAACAGCGCAATGCATGTGGTTGGTATGTAGAAATGATTAAAAGGTTCACAAATAAAATAGGTCATCCTTTTTACAAAAACACCATTTGTAATCTTTTAATACAAACTTATTTTAAATAGCCTTGTACAGTCTAGAAATCATTCTGGTGAAATGGTAATATCCAAAGGAAAAATGTGCATGTTCACAACAGTGAAATAAGCAAAGGTTAGCATACATAGAATCATGACTAGCAAAGCTGTCTGCCTCTGATCAATATTAGCAGATAATGTATTGCTAATATCACAAGATAAAATTACTCACAAATCACAGTACATGACCATTGAAACATTACTTTTGGACATCAAAAACCACTTTTGCAAGATATGTCATAAGAACACGGGGCACAACAATGGGAACCGTAGGTCCAAGAAATATTTTGTTTTGTTTCCTTCACCCCTTGTCTTCAAGCTGATGCACCATAAGTCACCAAAGTTTCTGCCCCAAGCCAGACAGCTGCTCTTTTAGCCACAAACAGGTTCTCTTTAGCATTTAAGGTTACAACACCATGCTGTTCACCAACACCAGCTCCTTAAAGCAGATAAAGATCTTCCCAACTTTCCACTAGCATACTTAATTTAGTGAATACATGCATCTTGTCCATTCTTAGCTGTTGTTATGGCCTTTGTTAGCAGGGGACAGCTGCACAGCTTTGGCCTAACTTACGCCTGCTGCATGCCCAGCTAAACACCTTAGTCCAGACCACACAGGCCATGCAGATATGTGGGTTGCTTTGCTCTTTACTAAGCTTCTCAGACTAAGAAGCATTTGTTCATGGCAAAATCCACTCTGTTTTTATTTATAATATACATTTTTTTGTTGTTGCAACTGGGACAAAATGACATCAAAGTAGCAGCGGAAAGGATTCTCAACACGTTCGAAAAGCCATCAACCAAACTGAAGCATGCAGCAGACACACTTTCCTGATGGTATCTGGGAGTGGTGTGTGTGTCTGTGCGCTACTAGTTGGGGACGGGGTGGAGATGGGGTTAGTGGATGGAAGTTAGGTAGGGGTTTGCATTCAGTCGCAAAAGCTAGTCTGCTTATATGCCTCCTCCCCTCTTAGTCTAAACTTATGCCAGTTTTTCCGACTAAATTTTCCTTAGCCAGCAGTGATCGACATCTTATGCTAGTCCATTCTTACACCTGGAGATGCCAAAAGGCATGCAGCTGTCATCACTGATACTAGTGGAAGTGAGGTTGGACGGCCTTCTTACTGCCCTGTGATGCACTGCTGCCATCAGGGGGTTAAAGAAACAAAACAAACTCAATGCTTTTTATCACTCGTCAACAATATTATAATCAAAAATGTTTTTCATATTAAACAAAAATGTGATACATCACAAAACTAGAATATACTTTTAGTAAGCTCAATTTTCATGGTCAGCGAAAAGCCAACAATAAATATTATATATATGTGTGATACTAGGTTGTGTATGCAGAGTACATCAACAGAAACAATATATACATTACATATCAAAAGGAAATTGTGTAAGTTACATATAAAATCTGCATTTTGATTTATCAAGGTGAAAGTGCGCTTAACATATTTTAAGCCTATAAATAATTCAAAAACAGAAAGTCTTGGTCTTTTATTTCAGTGGTGAGTAGGTACATCTTAAACAGGAGACATTTCACTTTGAGTGGTAATACGAATGAATACTCCAAACAGCTGGTATTCAAAACGAGCCTTCAAAGCAAGACTCGGAGTCAGGAAGCCTGGTGAGCTCTTCCTTTTTCTCTTTCACGTTTTAAAAAAATTTTTGTTTATCTGCTCAGGTGCACACTGGTCCCCGGATGGAAAACTAAAAAAAAAATTAAAATGCAAACATGTCCACACATACACAGAGAGGTGGTGGTGGAGGCAGGGAAGGAGGAAGATTGATGAAAGCATTCCTGCTGATTCCCTCTACCCCTCCCAAAGTCATTAAAACACCCAAATTTTTCTTGTAAAACAAGATGTAAATGGCTTGTTATATTGTAAACTTCCCTTCCTTACTCTATCTGTACAATTATAAAAGGATTAATAATATCCATCTGCTGACTGAATCTCAAGCAAAAATAAAGACAATAAAATTAAAACATACATGAGACAGTAAACTAAACAAGATAAAACAAGTGACTTCTGGCTGGAAACTAACATGATAACAGCGAGGACACTAAGCCAAGGTACGACGCAACAGAGAAAAAAGGACAAAATATTGGGCCTCTTGGACAGACAGCCTTCCCCCCCCCCCCCCCCAACACGGCTCAGTCATTTCTCTTTCTTCATCTTTTGTTATTTTATTAGTTTAAGTATTTTGTATATAGTGATAATTCTGTCCTGAAGAAGGGATGATGCCCTGAAGCCCTGACATTTTGTTTTTTTTTCCCTGATGTCGCACAGCACATCTCAGTGTCCTTGCTGTTCTCACAAATCAGGTTGTGAATATCCTTTCAAAGTATCCTTTCAGATTACCACAACAAAAGAAGCACCAAACATGGTCAACGCCAACATCTGAAAAAACGAGCCTTCATTGGGCATACTAGGTATGAGGATATGTGCAAAATTAAGATGTGGAGTCTCTTTGAGACATTAAATACCAAATCTAATAATGGTTTGGAATGTCACAAACCTTTTCTTGAACAAATAGTGACTGACAATCTTTGTTCCACTTCCAGTGCACTTATAAAATCAAAGAAAGAAATTTGATTTTTGGCTTGCTGACCTTTTGTTCTCTTGCTCTCAAGATGCAGTCAGCAGAAGGAACCTTGACTCTAGCTGGCCTGCTACCCTGTATATGTTGCATGATTTCCATCACAATGTAATGTGTAAAGGGGGACAGCAGCACTGAACCAGACCCAGTGTATGGTTCACCAGCAAATTTACTGACCCAAGCATTCTGCAGAAACCTACTGGAACTCTTCATCCGAGCTAAGCAGCGTGGTTTTCTCGTTGAACCGGTTCTTGCGTCCTGGAACACCCACTGGCTGTGATTGCTGTTGCAGAGAATTGGAAGCTTGGGTCTGGCCTGACGCTGTGCCATTTACCCCGCTGCTGGCTGTAGTCAAGCCATTCTGCTGCTGAGTGGAGGGGCGTTCTTGCTGGTAGTAGCCATCACGGCTCCAAGTGTAGTCTCCGGCATCATCGTCACGGTGATAGGAAGCCTGCTTTGAGCCTGCATGCTGTGTATGCTGTGTGTACTGCTGGTACTGTGGGTGGAAGTTGTGAATGGCATCCTGCATGATGTCACGAGGATTCATGGTCTCCTTCAGGGAGGAGGAGATGCTCTGCAGAGAAACGGTGCGGCCATGGCCTCCAGTCGGACCCGAGCTGTACACGCTGTGTGGGAAAGCGAAGCGCAGTGCCAATGCTGCCAGGAACATCTCAAGCCCAATGAAGAAGTTTTGCCAGCCAGCCGACACCGTACCTACTCCCACCTTCTGTTCTCCGTTGTGAGAGTAGATGCAGCTGATAACATTGGCCTTTTCAAGAATGGCCAGAACCACACCTGCAAGCAGATTCTAGTGAAAATACTTGTCTACTCTCTTACACTAGGCAATGAGAACTCTAAAGTGTCTAAACAAGTTCTCCATAATCCACCAAAAGGCAATTTGTCAAAGTAAAATTACTTTAAGTGAAGTTAGAAATGGGCACTGCTAGCTAAATCCTGAAAAGATGAGGTAAACTAGTCCAATGCATGCATTCTGCACTAAGCCTACCAACTGCATGTCTCTAAAGGTTAGCATTGTTAGATCAGAAACTGCTTAAATTACTTCAAAAGATAACTCCAACATAGCCGTATGCAGATGCACGACCAAGGGAGCTTACTGTACCCAAACACATAGCAAAGACGTTTAATTATAATTTGCATTGTGAAACTGTCCTTAGCTGTTTGTGAAACCCAACGCTACATGATAATATGATGCATCTAAATACAGCTGTCAGTAAAACAGATAAGTGATCGCGGTTTGGTTAATTTTCAACTTGTGTCGATTCCGATCCAACATATTCCTTGGGGCACTGAAATGTTTTTACGATCTCTAACAAGCACCCCTACCCCAATGCTCAGTGATAAACTCGACAGACATTTGTACCACATAACTGATTTGGTCAGCAAGTCTGAGGATGCCTGTCATATTACGTCATATGCCAATATTTAGGTTTACTGATGATACACAACTCAAGATCTTCATTATTAACATTACATTACAGATGATCAGTAATCGATACCTTCATATCACAGTCCAATAGTGCCAAGATTAATTGGGAACATCTTAATAGATCTAAAGTAGATTGACTTTTTCTTTTACGGCTATGCGTTAATTAGAATTATTACAGATCTAACAATGCAAATTTTTTTTCGAGGTTTTCACCAAAAGCATAACTTCAATATATCCTGGTGTTAATCATTTGTAACTCTGGTTACTCTCTTTGCTCTAGCATCCAGCCACAACACAAAGGCTGAGAACACAATGGCTATTCTGAATTTGTAGTTTTGCAAATTACTTTTCGTTGGCATCATCTGTGTCTGTCATATGAACTGCATTCTATTTATTTTCTGTTTCATTCCAAAACATTCAAATGCCAGAGTGTGCAATATGATGTTTGCTTCATCCCCTATCCACTTTCTGCTTTTAAAATACAAAATTTTCTAGTTGCCCATGCAGGTATTTGAAGGCTTAGGTATATCAACAAAACAAAAAAATCTGCAGCATACATCTTTTTATGGGTGGGTAGATAATAATCTTTAACAATAATCTAATATTTACAAAGCGCCTATCCTTGATGTAGGTGCTGACAGACAACTACAACACATGTACAAGCACAACCACACATACAGATGCACACATACATTATCCAAAATAAAGGGTAAAGAGATACATTTTGAGGTTGGATTTAAAAGATGAGAAGAAAGGGGGGTGTCTGATGTGAGAGGGCAGGGAGTTCCAAAGTTGAGGGCCATATATGGAGAAACAGTGGAGGCCATGCAACTTGCATTTTGAAGTGTTTTTGTTGGAAAAAACATGAGTCGGCAGAAGGGTGAAGTGGGCGAGATAGAATGTATAGAGAAGTCAGATCAGACAAGTTGGATGGGGCGGCTCCTGTCAGAATGTTGTACCAGATGCACATAGTTTTGCACTTGATTCGCTCTGAGATAGGAAGCCAGTGAAGTTTCTTTAGCAGCGGAGTAGTAGGGTCACAGTACCGCGCTTTAAGAATAATAATAGATGGGTAGAATATCAACATAAGTATTGTGCAAGCGAGAGTCAGATTATTGGGTGTGTGTTTGCGTGTGTGTGCACAGGAAATTGAAGCCTTACAAGGGGTATTTGATGAGCGCACATATAACCAAAGAAAATATTTTGTTTTACTATCCCTTATACAGACTCCTGAATTGCAGCAGGTGACTTTGGCTTAGTGGCCGGGGTCGGGGGCCGCCTAGGCCCTGGCGGGGCCAAGAGGCTGGGTGGACGGGGGAGGGGGGAGGTAGAAGGGGGCGGAAGCCTTCTTCCGAAAACGAATATTTTAATATTTAACTGGCAAATTCTAGCCCCTCCTGCAAGGAAAATGTTTTCATTTGTAGTGATGTTTGTTTCATCTGGTC
This sequence comes from Lanistes nyassanus, assembly GCA_004794575.1. NCBI lineage: Eukaryota > Metazoa > Mollusca > Gastropoda > Architaenioglossa > Ampullariidae > Lanistes > Lanistes nyassanus. The sequence continues at coordinate 105,909 of SMGT01007031.1, read as the reverse complement.
ATATTTTCACGCTGCAAGAACGTGAGGCAATGACGTCTAGCGACCTGGACAGGGTTCATACAAGCTCCTTGAGATCAAATTTAGGGCCTTTTTAGGGCCTAAATTNAGACCTCTAAATTCAGGGACTTTTAGGGACTTTTAGGGCATGTGCGAACCCTGCTGGAGAGCCGCGCATACAAAATGGCGTCCGTTTCGGGGATTCAAGCCAAATAAGCATACATTCCGTTCCGTTCACTGAAAAGCACAAAGTTGATTTTGGCGTACCAGCCTCACAGCTTTGGCGTACGCCAGGGTTTGGTTTGGCGTAAATACGCCAAATGGTGTACAATTCAGGAGTCTGCTTATAGGGCCTGATCTTATCTCCCTTGATGACTTCCGATACAGTGACAAAGCAGTCTTCAAAAATAATGTGGTGCTGAAAAAGGCTCCAGAATAAAGTACCTTAAAGGGCCGAGAACTTTTCCACAGGACCTAAACAAAATTTACAAAAATACCTTAAGCAGAATTAAAGGACTTAAAAGACGTTTTTTAAAGACATTTTAAAATTAAAACACTTTAAAGGACCTAAAAGGACCCTATGAACCCTGCAAAGGGAGGCCTACCTTGCCAGAAGGACAGGAAGATAACCGACTTGATAATGCAGAACTTGAGGACCGGATCGTATGGGCTAAGCAGTTCCCGTGTGGCAAAGTAGAATAGCAGCAAAGCATACAGAGCCAGACTGACCGAAATGTTGTAGATGATGGTAATGTATAAGTAGCCACTTGCTGGCCTGGACACACAGCAAAACAAACACATGGAATGGATCTTAAGTCTTTTGATCCATGTCATTACCACACCACAGCCATTACAAAAATGCACTGATTTTGATTAGTTTATAAATGAAACATTTTAAATAAACTTATTTACATGATTTTGAATACACCATATACTTGATGTATTTTTCTAACCTCTAATCTTTCTTATGCTTCATTCTGAAAAAAAAACCCTGTGCAAATCCATTGTGTTCTGCAGGTACTTACGAAAAGTTGCCATCTTTATAATAGCCAAATGCCTGCAGAAGCAGGGTCAGAATGGCCATGATGGGTTTCACAATGCAGAACTGCAGCGTGGCCTGATAACATCATGTGAACAAGAAATAACATCAATGCTAAGATTTAAAGCCAAATGAAATGCTGTACAAGATCTGCTAGTTGAACTTTTCCCACTTTTAGACAAACAAGGCATCAGAGAAGTGAAAGTCACAGACTTTCAAAAAAAAAACAATGCAAGAAATAAAAAGAACACAGTTTTGGGGGGAAAACTCCAGATATTAGAAAGGCAAAACAAACTAAATACCTAAGTTATAACATTAAACCAAATGGACAAATGCTTGACAAGTGATGCACAGAAAATAAAACTGACTCTAGGTAGAAAGATCCAAAGAAGGAATAAAATGACAGCGTGTGCAGCTGTCTACTCTCACAAAAAAAAAGGAGCATAATTTTAACAGGTACAGAAGGAACTTGTACTTTACGCCAAGAAACCGACTGTTAGGTAGGTGGACAAAAAAAATCACACCTGTTTGCAAAAACGCAGGAAACCAATGGTGTACTGGCGCCCTGCCAGACAGCATGTGCACCATAGCCAGCTGGATCTGAGACAGAAAGAGAAGAAATCTTGACAGTAGAATGTTAGAGATTAGAGATTCATTTTACATTATATATTGTATTTGAAGAGTGACAGAAGACACCATGATAGCAGGAAGCAACTCATTTTCACAATGGCAGACAAACCAAGAATCTTACACTCTTTGGCTTTTGCCAGGCGAATTGGCTGCCAGACTGTGAATGCCCAATCATGCAATTTCTTTAGATTGTTTCAATCATGTGGGCATGCACATGTGGCAATCATAGATTTCTATACTTCTGAGTTTTGAATTGAACAGCTACTCTGATATGAACATCATTAGAATAGAATACTACTCTGATAGGAACATTATTGGTATAGCATACTTGCTTTAATTATATCAGATTAGTATTGCTATTTAGCAGATAAAACAGCTCACCGAATGGGCTTGCCCCTGATTTCTGACATGATGGATCCCTCTCCTCCAAGATACTCATAACACAAGCTCAGGAAACTATAAATTACAAATGCTAGAACAAAAAAGATACATACACACAATTCAGTTTCAAGATAAAATGCCAACTAGAGACTACCAAGACAAACAAGCATAGCTATATTGGCCATTGTTAGTCTTAGTGTTAAATTCAGTAACAGATTGTTCCTCCCGAGGTAAAGATAACTCACTTAGCCAAGAAAGTGAAGCCAGTTCTGCAAGCAAAACAGCACAAGTGCTGAAGACACCAGACAGTAGGCAAGGGTGGACATGGCAATGGCTTCACTTTACTAAGCAGCGCCTGACAAGGAATGCCCCCTGTTATATCAGCATCTTTGATTGTGTGTGGTGTACATACTCCTATCATTTAATAAGGGAACAAGGTTAACTCTTTGGCCCCTATACCGCCGGTTAACCGGCGGCGGCGTAAATGAGCCAAGAGGACGCGGTGTCGACAAACTTACGACGAATTCAAAACTTTGCAGCGACGCATTTAACGGTGTAAGGGAGGTAAACCTTATATTTTTGTGAAGCTCTATCGTCGGTTGTTTCCCCTGCACTGTCTAAATGAGTTTCGGAAACAGTTTCGGCTTGCCAAACGAGGTTTAGTGTAGTGACCCTTCAGGTCTACTTCCGTCGTTAACACTGGATCTACGGGTTTAATTTGTTGTGTGTTGTTTTGTGTGCAAAAAGTGACTGTATTTGGGACCAAATAGTAAGTAGTATTTAATATTTTCAACTAAAAAGTATTGTTTCCATTGTGTTGCCGAAGAATAGATCTTTCTAAATATGTAAAATATATTGCTGTGAGTGTGGTAGTTTTTAAGCGGTAATTTTTTTAAAACGTTAAATCTATGCGGCCTCTATGCGGCCTCTGGGGTTGCTAGCCCTGCAGGTCCCTACGGGGCCAAAGAGTTAACATCATGGCAAGAAAAATTACAGCCACTTGCCTTCATAGCAATCTCTGATGCTGTCAAAGTAGACATAGTAGTTGTCATTGTTGAAAAACATCAGGCTCAAAAAGGAATCAAAGGAATAGATTGGCACAATAAACAGCACACGCACAATCCACCGCTGTTCATTTGGGCATGTGTAGTATCGGAGATGGAGATAAATCTGCAATAAGTAATGGGCATCTATTAACAAATTAACACCAAACTAAAACGCCTAAAAACTTTCAGAATTCGATACTTGCCTAACCTTTTCATCTGACACCTGCTCATTTCCAACCATCCAAAGTTTTGACAAACTATATAAGTGATCCAATGGAGCAAAACAGTAGAAATGTAGAAAGAGCATCATGCAGTGCCCTTATCACAGCAAAATGTATATTTGAACATGCTGGAATTTTGCACTTTTCCATATTTATCACGGAAACAAGCCATGTAACTACAGATGCGTTAGTGGGTACGCTCGTTCGACTACCCTGAGCGATGAAGATGAGCTAAATTTAGAACGCTGAGCGTAGGTTTGGGGAAGACACGCTCGGTTTGAAAGTCAGTAGACTGTCAACAATCAAAGAACAGTGCAGATGGCATGAAGGACAGTGACATAGCGAGAGAAGGCCGGAGTAATACTACGAGTGCCAAGACACTGTAGCAGAACCCTTTATCTGCACTGGGAGGCCGAAGAAGAATCGGCCTGGTTGTTGTGTGTGTAAACCCTTCTGCCCAGACGGAAGATAGGCCAAACCACTCCATGGGAGTTTTTTTTCTATTTTGTAACGATGTTTATTTTGCATGAACTCTGAATACTAGTAATGTGTACACCTAGTGTTTTTTTCTGTGTGTTTTTCAAGGCTAGTTAAAGTCAGTGCCTCCTGGTGAAGTGTCTGAACCCCGAGTGTAGGAAACATGTTCGGGTAGCTGCAAACTGTGACATGGCAGCTGGGGCATCAGTGCACCTGCCATGTGTTCCCACTGACAGATTCAGCTGGGACAGCCTTAGAAGTTCTTGCTGCTCGAGTGTGGAGGAGACAGATTTCCCCCAAGTGAGAGATATCTAGTATGATTGCCTCTGTTGATGATACCTGATACCTAGGCTGAGTGCTGCCCCTAAAAGAAATTTGAGGATTGACTGAGAATGCAGTGATTTCCACATGTTTTCTAGTGACCCAGCGATTGAACTGTGGACCCAGAGTTAAGTTGCTGACTTTTCTGAATTTTAGACCCGAGAGTCTTTATGCCTATAAAGTTTAAGACACTAGAGATTACGGTGTATGTCTATATGATGGCCTCGTTCTAATACAGCCTGACTATTGTGGCATAAAGGACATAAGTTAGGTGGGAAAACTGAAAGAAAGTATTAAGGAGTAAAGAGACTGTCTGATTTACTGTAACTCTGAAATCCTTTCTGGATAATTACTTTTGCTAGTAAGTCTGTGTGACAACAAGTTGAAATCCTTTGTGGATAATTACTTTTGAAAGTCTGCGTACAACACTAAAAACCTTGTGAATAATTACTCTAGTTTTTTTTTTAGTTTGTGTGAAAACACTTAAAATGAAGGAGAACCAGAGACATTAAGAACAGTAAGCGACTAGAAAGACTGGCTCAGGACATTGATCATATGTGAAGAATTGACTTTTTGTGTAAAACGTGAGGAGAGGAGCTGCTATTGATTAGTATTGTCATATTTTCAATAGATGAGAATGAGCAGTCGTGACGTTAGTAAGATATTGTGTGTACCAGCGCTGCGAATTGTGGGAGTTTGGTAGGAACTCGCTGTGTACGTAAGAATTGTTAAGTGCGTGAGCATCAGAGAGTGAGTGCGAGGATGTAGTTTATTAAATAGGAAAACAACATCATCTTGTGGTCTTGTGTTTTGTGTTGTGAGGAGTTGTACACAAGACCAGCATGCCCCACACGCCCTTGTTCGCTTGGTGAGTATAAGGTAGAGTGACCGAGTGGTGTGTGACAATTCTTAGCAATGAAATTTTTTAGTCAATGCACATGATTCCTTTATAGGTCTTTACAACTTCAGATTCTGACTACGGTTTTTGTAAACTGACTTTTTAAAAAAAGAGAAAGAGAGCCCAAAACAATTTGTAGTAATTAATAATAACATTTGCCCTGTTAAGCCAAGAGAAGGCCTTCCTGAGTCAATGGATAGACACAGAAGGTCAGTGCCATGCAAACTTCTCAGCTTGCAGGTATGGCAGGCCCACAGGGTGCACCTCAAGCTGTGTTCAAGTGCATGTGTATGCCACTCTAAAGTGCTTAGCTACTGTTAATCAGGACACAAACATTGAAGCAATGTACAAATAAGATATCCTGATACTATTACTAGGCATTGGTAAACAGTCTTCTTGAGGACCATGAGTTCAGATCTTATCTCCAGCCCTCATTTTTCAATGCACGTGCAGGGCTTGGCATTAAAGAATGACAGGTAACCAGGAAGTTCTACAGTCAGACATGCAAAACTTTTGGCCTTTTGCCCAACTCAGCAAAATCACATGTTCATAGTTCTGGGGTCATGCAAGCAAAACTTTTGACCTACTGCCAAACTCAGCAATAGGAGATTTTCATGTATTTTTAATTTGGTTCTAAATAGATTCTTTGGGGGGAGGGGGGGCAAGTAGGAGTAGCATTCAAGAAAGTAAACTTGATCATATGACAAAGTGCCTGACAGCAAGTAAAAATATGTAGTTTATCAGACCCATATAGCAACAGGTTACAGAACTGGCTCTTGGCAATGATGACATAGTGACTGAGTTGGTATGGAAAAAATGAGGGGAGGGAATTAGCTTATTATTATTTAAATTTAGTGTAACACTTCGAAGCCTTAAAATTTTCAGAGATTAGAAACAGAAGTCTCACTTCTCTGTTCTGACATGTTCAGACACAACCAGAAATTGCACCTTTTTATCTAAATTCTACCAAAAATAAAACATGCTAATGATGTAGATGAGAAAACATTATACATGTATTAACATGAACCTATATGAGTCGTTGAAGCAGTGGGCATATCATTCGCCTTTTTCATTTTAGCCCTTTGTAAGAAACTAAGATTTGTCTTTATAGGATCCTCCTAAAATAAACAAAATTATAAGAATGAGATATTTTCAATCAATTCCAGACCTACCTCTCTGAAACTGTAGCAGAATCAATATCATGGTAAATCTGCTGTTTTTGCTATATGTTCTTCTATGGAAAATGTTGTATGCTTCTTATATAAATTCTTTATCAAAACTGCCTGTTGAAAACAAAACTGCACTAGAAATAATGATATGCTCTCCATGTGATGCCAAGCCTCTGACTGACTAGTTTCTATGGTCAATTTCTTTAATGGTTTACTTGTGGACATGAAAGCATCATTATCTATAGAGATCAATGCCTTGCAGTGCAACCATTTCCATACACTATCCACAAACCAGTCAAGAAATGAATGAATTTTAGTTTTGCAAATGCCTAGATCATTTCTTATATTGGAATTTCTTGTCTTGCAGTGCTTCTAGAATTATTTGTTCAAATGAGTCTCAAAATGACCCTCTAGCTTGAGGGTTATTTTGTGTTTTTAAAAAAGGCTGGGGGCCACCTGCAAATCTCTGCTTTATTTTTGTTTGTGGGTAAATTATCCCAGACTGTGTGATCAGGAGCTCTGTCTTAAGTACATGTTCAATGCAGTTGTTAATATATAAATTATAATACTTAAAATCTACATTAACCATTGATTTATAAGTGGAGTTTTTCAGCTCTTGTCAAATGGAATGTAACTCGAGCCTTCTGTTATTACCAGTACTGCTGTTATTATTTTATTTACTTGCCTGATGAACGGTGATGAGTATGGCTGCAAAGGCAAATGTACCAGCAATTCCCTGAGCAGCAGGAGTCTGAAGGAAAATAAGAGGTTGGGGCTGGGTGACATTGCTGTCTGTGGTGTTGGCAGGAAATAACATGGTAGTTCTGTTTACTGTAGTGGTGCTCAGAGTGCTGGAGACTGTGGTTGACAACAATGAGATGTTTGCTGGGACCGATGATGGGTCAAGGGTCGTGTTCGGGGTGCTCATCTGTAATTTGTAAACAAATGCATTAATATAAGATGGAGAACACCCCACCCTAGAAAAGGCTTTCTGCATGATTAACAAGAAATCGAAGACAACAGGTTTTAAACCTAAACCGCAACTGATTGACACCTGACTTATTTTAAGCAAATAGTGAAATACTGGCGAAATACACCATTACCATACACTGCATACAGCTCGTGAAACTGGAAGTCTACTTCAGTAATCCCAGTACTTGCCAACATCATTATGTTCAACATTTCACGTTACATTGATAAAATAACATATCGGTACATTCTTCGACTCACACTTCTCTTCAGTTTCACCTCGGGCTGGCTTAAAAGACTCATGCCTTTAGCTGATACTAGATCTACACAGGAACCAGATGACGAGATCAGAGATGTAATTATTATGAGAGATATAGCGCACCACTAAATGAATAATGTAATTAGACAAGCCACCCACGTAAGGATGAACCATACCTTGAAAAATGTTATCGAATATGCAGCATCCCATACAGATTTTTAAGAAAGACCATGCTTGAGTTGATATTCTACAAAAGTTAAAGATGGTTGTTTGAGAACTAAACGAAAACATTGATGCTTGCAAATGGCGAAACACGGAAGTGACGTGCAGCCATCCGACAGCATAAACATGTGAGAGTGACATGCAGTGCATCAAATTATAATTTTAGATGTCTGGTATCCAAAAATGGATAACCAACATATGTATGGGAAAAATGATGGAGTTCAAAAACGAAGAGTTTAACTTTTGATATCGCATATGTCAACTGTCTAAAGACAAGGAACAGATGTCTGTGAATGCAGACGACCAAACGCTAATCAGGCAGCATTATCTCCCTTTGATCATCATTGAAGTCTTGGGCGGGAGTATTGGATGTCTGTAATTTCTTGTATCAGGACTTAACAGTACACTATCCTCGAGATGCAGAAATCAATTAAGTACGTACTGACATTGTGAATGTAAAGTTATAATATTTCACAATCCAAACAAGTGTCGATTGCGAGATTAGTGAAGTGTCATACTTTATAGAGACACTGAATATCAGTAGTGAGTACTGAGTAGAGTTGCGGTTTGTTTAGGGGAAAGTGCCTCCACCCGTCGGTGATTTTGCATTATAGGGGTGAGGGGAGGGTGGTGATTTGGGGCTCAGCTGGGGGCGTTCTCTGATTGCGATGGCCAAGCTGGTGGGGGTGGAGGCTGTTGTTCTGGTGTCCTGCCTTCTGTGATTTGCTGTTTCCTTCTGACCTATCCCTAAGTGCTAGACGTTGCATGTTCCTTGTATTCTACTTTTTGGTTAAGGTTATATTTCCCTCCCTTTTTAAATGATGCATTGATTTTGTAAAATTAAAAAAATTAGAGTAGAGTATATTACTATTTTAGTATATATATATATATCTCAGTAAAAGAGGAGTTAAATTAAGGCACAGTGCTTCTCACTTTCTGGAACTATTAAAACCAAAAGCCAAAAGGGTCCACTAGCCTGAAATGTGAGGATCATTTTGTAAAAAGCAGGGGTCAGCCTGCAAACCTCTGCGTCATTCATGAATTTTGGCCCCAAGTTTGGCAGTTTGTCATTTTGTGTTTGGGGATGGGAAAGTGAAGGGCATGTGGGAGACTGAAGGAGTGACTGAGTGAAATACTGGTCAGGTACATATGTATTTCGTCCTGGTGAAAATATATTTAATTTCCATGTTTCTGAATCATGACCCATGGCTGTAACAAGGTTTTAATAATTTGGTTCTTTTTTTTCTTTTGCTATTTCGTTTTCAGATCATTTTTTTCCCCATCAGAAAGGCCAAAATCAGTGAATGCTGACACTTGCAACTCAAACAGGTGAGCGGAAAGGTGTTATAGTAACAAGTGACCATAATTTAAAAATGTAAATGAACATTTAGTGAAATAGTTAAATGGAAGTAATTGATCAAGCCAAAAAAGTGTTAAAGTTAATTGGCAAGAAAAGGAAGGTCATGCTGCACTAGATGTTAATGGGCTGCAGGCAGTCCATGTAGGCCTAGTGTAAAATCATGTAAAAAATTTTTCTAATAATACAGTAATTATAGATGATTCTTGGAGTTTTAGAATCTCTTCAGATTTTATTTCTTTTATTTCTAGTTGTGAGCCTACAGAGAGCAAGGATGCTGTTGGAAATAAAGCATCACAACAATGCCTGAGGGAGCCCCAGGATTCACCAGTTAGGTCATCCCGCCGTAAAAAAGCCAGAATCCTGGACAGTGATGAAGAAGAGGTGACCTCTGAAGCAACACCAACAGCGAAATCAAAGAAGAGAAAGCTGAGTGATTCAGAGGGTGTTCAAGAACGGAGCTCTGCCTGTACTAAAAGTCCTGTGAATGGAGGGACAGTTGGAACAGACAAGGGGGATAGAACAGAAAGGGCACTGAAAAAAAATGAACATCAGAAGGTTTGTGACGATTGTAACGTTTTATGGGGTGTGCTGGATTTTAGGGAAGAGATAGGAAATTTAAACCCCTAAAGCTAACCCCACCTTTTCAAGCAAAAGGTACACGACCAGATAATTCAGCACATTTATTGAACTATAAATATTAAAAAGGATAGCAGAGGAAGGAAAGAGGTAGATGAACAAATATGTAACAATGCGTGTGTGTGTGTGTGTGGTAGCAGCAGTGTGAGGTATGTTACAACTCTCCGATCAATACGAAATACAACTAGAGTACCATTGAACTAATACGTAATATCGTAAAAACTACTTGCGGTGGATATATAATCCAATCAGGAACAGAATTATAATCCAATCAGGAACAGAACAGTCAATCCAGTGTTTGTTCACACTAAATAGTGGTCCGCAGTAGTAGATCGTACAGGAGAAGACAGTCATTGACAGTAGACCCGGAATGCAGAAAGGTGAAGTCTGGTCTGTAGAGCGTAGACTCAAGAAAGTCTGAATACAAGGTCAGATGTGAACTGAAGATCCAGTTACGCCCCGACGGAGATTCACAGCAGATCGACCTGGTCCTCGAGAAGGTATCAGGAACGAAGTATAACGTACTGTACAGTTCGGTTAGATGATGCCCTTGGAGCGTCCTTGCCTAACCGTCACAGGTAAACTCCTTGTTCCTCATAGATTTCAGATCTAGAGGAATGTCCACTCTCACTAGTGGAAAAGTTCCCTTGTCTGCACACTCGCAGCCTACTATTAGACCGACAATGACGAGTGCAGGTACACGGAGATATAATACTGATAGCTCAACCGTTAGATCTTCTATCCTTTGAAGGCCTAACAACTTATTTTGTCTCTTTCAATAACCCGAGAAAGTTGACAAACTCGCTGAGAAAGCACACAATAACTTCTCACGACGAGAAACAAGCTAATTCAGTTATCCCACAATTGTGTACTAAGTAGCTATACGGGACTAGCCTCCAGCAAAGCACGTATAGCGACCGTTGACCGTTAAAGTTTTCTCAAACTGTAAATGCGTCTTATCTCTTCGCTTCTTTCTCTCCTAGACTCCCAGATGAAGCGTTAATCCCCACAGAAATTCCTTCCGTCCCCCCTCGCAATCAACTTTCTATCTTCTCATTGGCTGGAGAAGACCGAGTCTTACGCGTTTTTGACAGTGAAAATGACGTCTCTTGCTCCTAACACTACATACTTTTACTGCGTCTAACGTGTCAACTCTCTCTTGAATGAAAGATTACAATGCTATATGAAGATACATTAAAAAGAACACAGTTCTTAAACAATAGCGCTGAAGAAAACCTTCCAAAACGTAACAACAATGTACACAGCATTGTACATATTGCATGGAAAAATCCATCACATTTTGTGTGGTGGGTTTGTAATGTTTCTGTGATTCTCTGATTTTGTGTGATTTCGTGACCTTCCTTCAGTAACTTATAGTCACAAATACATGCATGAAAATTGTTGAGGTTACCTTATAAAATACAAGGGCACAGAAATTCAGGAATGCAGCAGTTTGAAGTGTAGTGTGTTGTTCACAAAAAGAGTAATATTTTGTCAGACAGTTTGTTGCTAAACATTTTTTTTGAGTATATGGCAGCACAAAATATAACTATTTGTCTCCTTATCCAACATGCTGAACATATTTTGCAGTAGATAATTGTTGATTAAAACTTGAACTGGAGGGAAATGCTCCACTGTTACAACATATAAGTTTTATAACTATAATGTACATTGTATTATTTGTAAGCAAATCTGTATTTCACCACCCATCCCCACCAACTGTAGATTAACCCATCAAAAATTACTGAAAAAGTTTTTTAAAAATGCTATATTTTATGGGACAGATTTGTGATTGTTGTGGAAATTTTAAATGTTTTCAGGTTTCTTCAGCACAAGAAAATGAAGGCTCACCTAAAAATTCTTCTGTTATGGGGATACCGAGAAGAAAAACAGGTAATAAGCTACTACAGTACTAGCGCTTTTTGTGGAAGGAAATTTCAAGGAATATTTAGGGTGTCTGGGGTATTTCATGGTTACCTCCTACATTGGCAACATGAAATAGTAAATCATACCTGTAAAGTTGTATGGTTTGCTGTACACCTATAAGGGAAACTACATTTTTGACGTGTACATTGTAGAAGTGGTTTTTTGCCTTGGCAAACAAAAAGGGGAAGTTTTTAAATTGTCCAAAAAATGCATGAACATACCGTATTTCCTTCAATGCATGTAGCAGATGATTAAGATTTGTTAAACTTCCAGTCTATAAGGGTGGCTTGCATGAGCGGTCATATCAGCTGTTGTGGCCATGAGGGCAGTCGTAAGGGCCGTTCACCATGAGTATTTTATGTGCACCTTTACATATAAACAGACCATACAATCCCCCATGCAGGCTGTCTTAGGATCTTGTGCATGGTCACAGTATCGAAATAATCAGTGTATGTGCTCTAGCCGAGGTATTTCCATACATCTGTCCTCTGCCACAAAAAGAGGAAGAGACTTTTAGTGTTAAGATGCTGAACTATGTACCTCTTAAAAAGAAAAACCCCTAAAATAAAAGACTGTCAGTGGACATAGAAAACATCAAAAGAATGGGAAATCCAACCTTCTAAGATGGGAGATATGCAGTATAGATAAAATTATCAACATTTGGACCAGATTCTTCCTGCAGCCCATGCAGAAAAAAACAGTGTTTCAGCATCAGGTTTTTTACGATTTGAGGAGTCCTTTTCATACTAAAAGCCACAAGGACAGTGTGCCGCAAATGGACATTATGATCAGTGGATGAACATTTCCACCCTGCATGAAAAGAACAGCACACCATAACAACTGCTGCTGAAGTTATGTTCATCTGCTTCATGGAAGAACACAACCTTCCACCCACCACTACGCAGTACGAATCACTTCAGTGATTTGGTGACAAAGATGTTTTTTGTCTCTGAAGCAGCTAGGGTACTTTTTCTTTGATTGCCATCATTCGGTTAAGACAATTTTTATGCCCTTTCTGATAAAATACACAGATGTAAAGCTTGTGAAATATCAATCTAGCACACAGAAATGAAAGCATATGTTGTTCCACTTGTGAATTCTGTGCCAGTATGCATGAGAACCATAAAATATTGGCAGCTACTGGCTGTGTGTGAGAGAGAGAGATTCTGTTTCTGCTGAGGACTTTGCATGTAAACGAACCAAAACAAATATGGTAGTAAAAGTGCCTACAAGTACAACTTATATGAGTAATGCAAATATTTATAATTTTAAGCACTGCGACAAGGCAGTTTGGTTGTGTATTGTTTCACACCAGTCTGTAGGGGTAACTTTAGCTGGATATAGGGGCTAGTTGGTCAAAGGGCTGACAGGTGTGGTAGATGGTCTTGTAAATGTGACAATGCCTGCAATTGAATTTTTCAGCAGTACTCAAGAGTCCAAGATTTTTTAAAGATGAAAACAAATGCTCTTTTACTAAGTGTTAAATGTATACAATTGTGTTAGTAGTAATGATACTGCCCTAACCATTGAAGTGGCACCAGTTGGACATTTACGTGCATGCTACTACATTATGGTCTTAAAGCATGTGTGGACACACCTGCATAAGAAATAAAAGAAGGAGAAAAGAGCTTATTTGGTAGATAAATCTTGTATGTGCTGATGTATTGTTTTTATAGCTGTCAGTCTATGTTGTTTACATTCAGCTAGGAAAAGTTTCGGAAGAGACGGCCTAAACACAAAACAGCTGGAACTTGGGTCTAGCAGAGACTGTACAAATTTAGATCCCACCTGTTACCCTACTGCCAGCTCCGAGACATCAGTGGGGGAGATGAATGGAGCATTGAAACGGCATGCCAAGAGTTGCAGCACAGCTGATGGGAACAGACTGGAAGAAGATAAAGCCATGGAAACAGATGTTTTCAGTGTATGGTTTTGTTAATTGGCTCATTCTCAACATGATGAAGAGACAATTTCACTTGAAAAAACCCTGAGATGTTTTAGACTAGTCATTAGACAAGGTACAAAACAATACTGTTTTTAACATCTAGCTTTGTGGATCTCATGATCTTGGCTTATAAGCTGAAAGTGATGGTCCTGCAAACTCCAGTGAGAATTGTCTAGAATCTGTGTATTGGAAGGATATTTCCCATTAGAGTCCACATTCCTGTGTTTTCATTTTCAACCAGTTTTGTTATGTGCAAGGGTTGTGTTAATAGGACATGGAGATTAAATCCATGTGTTAAGACCAGAACTTAATGGAAAGTCCTAGTCTTTGAGGACTCATATTTCTAGGAAAGAATCCAATTCCTTGAATTTTCTGAAAATACACACTGATTCCACTTACCCAGACTAACATTATGCAGAATTCTTTAAACATATTCTTGAGCGCTCATCACTGACACTTTAATTTAGATGGCTCCTTTCTGCTATGGAAAATTTCAGAATTGGCCTTCTGGCACCCTTTATCATTAAGTTTTGGTACAACTAAAGTAACTTAGCCAAGGGAGAGTTAGACAACAAGTCAATGTTTCGGGGCATAACCCTTCTTCAGGATGGCACAAACAAACAAAGATAACTTAGCTGACAAGGACGCTGATCTTGCACAGCTGATGTCCAGGAAGAGAATGGGGGAGAGAGAGAGAGAGCCTAGGAAGCAAAGTGTGCCAGTCAGTGGCGAGGAGAACTACAGCCAATAGAAAGGTGTGTGCTGTCAGGACTCGTGAAAGGGAGGGGGGAGAGGGTCAGGGAAAAGAGGTGTGAGGGTGGTTTCAAAGGGAAACAGGAAAGAAGGAAGAGGGGAGGAAAGGGTGGAAGAGAAGTGGGTTCATGTTTTAAGTCCTTTGGGGTCCATAGTGCTGAAGAGGGAGATGAAATGGGACTCCATGTTCTTGCGGTCTATGGAGTCTCCATAGTTTTTCAAGTTGTCTAGAGTGTGTGTGTGTGTGTGTGTGTGTGTGTGAGAGGGGTGGGGGGATGTTGAAGTGTCTTGCAACTGGAGTGTTTGTCTTGTGTCAGTGAGATGTTCCTTGAAGCTGTCATTGAGAGTCTGGTCAGTCTCGCCGATGTAGAGCAGAGTAGGGTAGATGGTGCATGAGATGGCATAGATGATGTTTTTGTTGGTGCAGATGAAATGACACTTATGCCCCGAAATGTTGACTTGTTGTCTGTCTGACTCTCACTTGGCTGAGTTCCTTTTGTTGAACCTTTATTACCCCAAGCCGCATTCACCTGTTTCTTTTCTTTTTAAGTTTTGGGTTAAGCAGCTGATGACAGCTAAAATGACAAGTGATCATACTTAGCATGGAAATGGATTTTCCAGTTGACCATCTGAATCCAAGAACTGGTTTTTAAGGAAGGTTTTTAAATCAGACTAAAAATATAACAAATGTCTTACTTAAAGAGTGCATACAAATATTTCTTGATAAAATCTCTGTGGTTATGTGTCTTGCAGCACTACAGCACTGGCATTAACCTCCACTCCCCACCTGCTTTTATGCAATAAGTAAAGACAAGAAACCACTTGACATCAAATGACTCTTTTAGTCATGTACAGTCTCCTGCACTGTTGCAATTATCACCATAGCAACTATTAATCTTCACTGGTTAGCCCAAAGTTATAAAAATACATGTGCCTGAAACACAGTGTGACCCTTCACTTATCAATATGCCGTGAGCTTAGTTGTAATTAAATAAGCATGATAAGTAAATCTAGATAAACAACTTATTCATTTCTCTATTTATATTGCAATGAAGGTCAAACAATTTTTCATTTCATATTTTGGGCTGGAAGGGGCAGTCTGCTGACAAGTTCCCTGACCTTTTACGGTATTTTTAAGTTTCCCGATTTCCCTATGACTAGAGAGCATTTAAAAATTTTTCCCTGATGTGGACCCTACTCCGAAGAATTCTTAAAACATAAACTTTCAACTGGAGATAAGTATCCTTAAAAACTGATCAATACATGAACTACAGCAGTTATTTTTATTGAGTAATAGCAGTCCTTGTTTTCATTACTGTTCGATCCTTATCCAGAACTCAGGGCATACAGATACAGGAGAGGGAGCCAGCAGCAGCAAGGGCGCGGGGTCAAGCAAAGCAGTTTCAGTGAAGGAGGAGGAGAGTGATCATGCTGTACATAGTTTTTTTGGTAAGTGAAGAACTAAAATCTTTGGATGTTTGTGCATTTGTGTGCATGCACATGGATGCATAGGCATTACTAAGTACATTGGGGTTGGGGAGCAAGAAAGCTTCATAAAAAATTTGCACTATCTTACTGACTGAAGTAGGGGCATTCATTGTAATTCAAGCAGGTTTAGGCAATTAAAAAAGACTCCAGAATTTTGGAAGTTTTCTCTAAATAGTCTAGTTTAAATAGCAACTTTGACTTTTTCATGTCCCTTTGTCAGATGATTCTTGCATATGTGCAGGAAAGACGTTTTTAAAAACAAAGGTTTATGAGAAAAATTAATCAAGATTTTCTGAAGAAAAAGATTTTATAAAAATTAGCTTTTCACAAAATTCTTGAGAATGTAGCTGGAAAACTGTAATGTGATGACTTTCAGATGCCCTACCATGGTGAAACTGTGTATTCACTCTTGTAGCTATTGTGCCTGCATACACACATATTCAGAAGAAAGACATAATGAAACTGAAAAAAAGAAAACTTCTTCATATAAAGTGCAGTCCAGCTGCAAGAAATTAGTTAACACTGCTCCATTTTTAGTTGCAGACAAGCTTGCTCCTCTTTGGTGTCAGGGATTGGTTTACTAATATGCCCTGCACCATTGGTACATCAAATCGGAAAATGTCCCATCGTTATTCCATGTTGTGGATCAAGCAGCGCATCAATTTTGGATGCCTGTGTGCCATTCAAAGTACTATTGGCCCATCAAAATGTTCCTTTTATGCCAGTCTGATCCCTGTCGTATGATTTAGTTAAGAATTACCTGCTGAGCAATTCTTTTCTCCTGTACCCTCATGTTAAGCCAAGTGTACTGTATCAGCTATCAGCCTGGCAGAAAATGAAGATGGGGCAATTGAACCCTTCCACCACATTTTGATTGGCCAATGGTTTGTCAGTGACATGCAGTAGCATCCAACATAACGAAAAATTATTACCCTGTTTTACAAAATTAAAATTAAAATATCTGCAAGCGATAAAAGTATCAAGGCTTGCCAGCAGCAAAATGACACAACTTAAAGAAGATATATCATGTTAAATGTCTGCAAGAGAGATAATAATATCAAGTCTTGGCAGCAACAAAATGATAAAAGTTAAAGAAGATATATCAGGTTTTTGATTGACTTCTGTCAACCAACCACTGATTGCTTCACATTTGTATGGCAATGAATATGCAAATGTTGTGATGAAGAAATGTACAAATATGTTCTGGGTTGATGTTATGAAACATTATAAAGACTTCTATGATAAATGTAAGAGAAATTATCTGACCTTATGTCTAAATGTATACATTATAATGGGAACTTGGAAGTTGGCATGAAAGTGGTATTCTTGGAGGAGTGGATGAGAAATGGAATATATACAGTTGGTCAGTTTCTTCATGAAAATGGAGAATTGTTAACCTATACACAGTTTTGGATGAGATATACTGGTGTATCTACAAACTTCTTAACTTATGCAGGAGTGACAAATGCCATTAAGAAATACATGAAAGGCACTGAGCTGATAGCAGAGGAAAGCTGCCAAATGCAAATGTCACCTGAACAACCAAAAGTGTGGTTAATTATTATACATGCAGGAACCAAGGACTTTTATTCAGTCTATGTTAATCCAGGACTGGACTCTATAAATTGTATTAAGAAGGGGTCATTGTCATACAAAGATATGATTCAGTGGAAAAATATCTTTTTAAAAAACCATTTAAAACCACCCCAGATATTCGACTACGGTACTTTCAGTATAGGTTGCTATCTGTTCATCTCTTCTGGGAATGTCCATTCATACAGTCTTTTTGGAATGTAGTTCACGACTGGGTGTATGACAAATTTTACACTTCTGTTCAATATCCTTTTCTGAAGTCCTTATAATTTTTGGTGTATATAATAGTACCAAAACAGATAAAATTATTGACCTTTTAATAATTTTAGCTAAATTCTATATTTATAAATGCAAACTCCAAACCTCTGTCCTGAACACGGGATCCTTTATTAAACTAGTTAAAAATTATTGTATTGTTGACAAATGTAGGGCACAGTTCATAGGAGACATCACCAACTTGACCAACAATTGGATGCCATACAATAACTTAATGAATGGTGGTGGTGGTGGTGGTGGTGGTGGTGGTGGTGGTGGTGGTGGTGGTGGTGGTGGTGGAGGGGAGGGTCTTTTTTCCTTTCCTTCCTTCCTTCTCTCGCTTCTTTCTCTTCCTCTTCTTCTTAAGTTTGTGTTTGTGTGTGTGGGTGTATGTACAGAAGTAACACTAGCATTTTCTTGCAAAAAATGAAAAACCAAGTGACCATGGTATTATTATATTGTTACTGTATGAAATTTCAAATTTAAAAGAACTTTTTTGCTAGCTTTCATTTAGGAATTCTATCAGTACTGTTCTAAATGTTTAAGGTGTCAGATTACCAAGCATATTGTGTTTAGAGGGATGGTTTTAGAATGCTGGAAATTTAGTTTTTACGCTTCTGGCAAGTGAACTTTGTTACCTTGTAACTCTTCTTGTTCTGTGGGTTTGACTATGCATTGATAATTGAACTATCAATGATGACAGCTTGCTAAAACTTTTGACATCTTAAGATCAGATAAACGTGGACATACGTTAACCCAGAAGGTTTGTCAATGAAATAGCTTATTTTTCAAAGCTTAGTCTGGTTGTAAAAATTATGCTTGGTGGTGTAAAATTCTATATTGCAAAAATAAAGTCCTTTGTTTCAAAAGAGAAATGCAAAACAAAACAGCAATTTTTTCAATAAAGCTTTGAAACCTACAAAAAAAAAATTCGAAACCATGATGCTAGGTAGGCAATTGCAAGTGATTTTTGTGTGTTTGGTGGGAAAGTGCTTCCACCATGCAAGGATTTCAGACGATTCCTGAGTGAGGAGAATCAGGCGTTTTGTAGTGTATTCTCTAGGCAAGTGAGGTGTTTTTGGCTGCAGTAGTTGATATTTGCTTCCTGGCTCACACGGTAGGAGCTCCCTAGCTTTCCATGGACCAGTATAACATGTACTTCTGGATCATTTGAGCGAAGTTCTTGCAAGCAGAGGTATTTCTGTTTGCATTTTCAGTCACGATTCTCTACACATACAGCTATTGTATGGTGCACAGGCACCTGAAGTCGATGTGCTGTTTGATCCACAACATGGAATTACCATGGGACGTTTTCTGATTTGATGTGCCAATGGTGCAGGATGCATTTGTACAACAATCTGTGCTGTATTCTACAGTAGTATGTTTAGGAATCTGGCATTTGTCATCTATCAATTTTTTTCCTTTTTTTTTTTTTTTGCCCTTGCTGCTCATAATCATTTCTTGTTTATGAAGATTTTAGCTTATAAAGACCTGTTCCCTATTGCCAATAGCATTGCTTTTCTCTCGCATTGTTAATGAATAAATTCTAAGCTTTTTATGATCACAATTTGTAATGCCCAAGAATTGCCAGGATCTCCAGATTGAAAAGGTTCTAAATCGTAAATGGGTAAACTGACAGTTTTGTCTGAGTTTTCCAAAATTTCTTGCAGCACCAAGAAAGACCTCAGGAAACAAAGCCAGGAAGGATGAGGGTGACAGGGAAAGGGGCAAGAAAAAGAAAGATTCAGTTACAACCTCAGAGTCAAATCATTGTAACAAAACTTCACCATCAGACTCATGTGGGTAAGTTGTCTTCACCTGTCAGCCATAATTATGTCCTTTGCAAAGTGCTTAATTACAGGATAGTCCTCAACATCTTTCCTGTACTTATAGCAGCTACTCTCTTCAACCATTTGCCAACTCGACCAAGCATCACAAAGAGTTATACCTGTGTAATAAACAACCTGACCACTTTCAGAAGACCACCCAAACACAATCCCAGGAGAGTTTGACCACATTCGCAAGATGGTAATGTAATCGGTACACACCAACGGAGAATTAACACGCTAATGTGTACGTCGTCTTACAAAAGATATTTGGTTCGGGCTTAAGGTTAGTGCTTTACACACGCAGATTCTCTCCTTGCTGTCTAAAAGAGTAAGAAAACAAAAATAAATGCAATCACTTTTAATCAACTATCGATCGAAACCCTGAAAGCAAAAATGGGGGTGGGGGTGGGGGAGAAGAAAGCAGACAAAAGAGGAGGAAGAAGTGGGCTGTGAAGAAAAATACTGGGCTTGTGGATAAATGGTAAAAGGGCTGGTGAATCAGTGGTAAATGAGATAAAAGGTGGCCTGAAACAAAGACCGACCTAACAATAAGTCTTGGGTCACAATTACAAGCAATATACTCAATACCAAATACAACAATCACAATACTACAGATAAATATATTTCAAAGTAACAGGGGAAAGAGACTTAATATGATTTGGGAACAGACCTCATACAGTGGCCAAGATGGCGGCAATCTAGCACCTCAGCACGTGGATTGAGCAAGTACAAAATCCATCAAGATCAATGTCATCTCCAACCCATCCCTGGTTACGTTCTTGATCCCCATAAAGACTAAACAATGACCTTTCTCAAGGTACATTATTTTACAAATACATCACCCCCATTGCATACATTGTAGGGTAAAACATAATCCGATTCATGACCGCATCAACACAACTTCTTCATCAATACGTTAACAACATAGTGCGGTACACAAGCAATCATTTCCTTACAAGTTCACAAATACCAAATGCAAAATAGAATTGTACCTCGTCCAACGAGACGCACCAAAGAGAGGTTTGTACTGCTCTCCTTCCAAATGGTTGAGTCCAAATGACTGAGGGACAGAGTTCCCGCAAGCATGTGGATTCCGAATCCCTCCACTCTATAGCGCAATAGTGTAAATTGGCCACGTTGGTAATCCCAGCAACTCTGCCTACTCAGGCCATACAATAAAATCAACATTCACCCCTAGTACAGTCTCAGGGGGTTTTACTACATAAACAACCTCGTCCCACAGACAGGAGTTTTATCTTTCTGAGGGACTACATTTCTAGCCCTACATGCAAGCCTTTTCCCAAGTTAGAGGAGAAGCGAAGGGAAGTAACTCTTGGCAATCTGGTAACCCCGAGATGGTAACACTAACCAATTTCATTTTTGACCAGGATGGTTTAGCGTTTGCTTTTGTTGATCATTATTACAAAAAAATCAGAATGTCAGCATGACACTTTTTTCATTTTTGACCAGGATGGTTTAGCGTTTGCTTTTGTTGATCATTATTACAAAAAAATCAGAATGTCAGCATGACACTGGATAATATTTGTTGGTTACCATTGTTTTTTTTAAAAAAATAACATAATCTTGAAATGTTTAGAATAATTTAGTAAATATAAAGTAAGGAGAGATGAATGATATGGCTTACACCATAACAAGGAAGCCATTACGAGGCATTACATATTTTGTATTTTTTTTTTATTTTGAGTAATTTAGGAGTTACATTCCTCTTAAGATTTTTTTGGGTGATGCATCCAGGAAACCGAATTTGGAGTGTGCACTTCCCCTAATCCAGCAAGTGCTCTTTCCATTAATGAGGAACCAATTTTATATGTACTTGGTTCTCTTTTAATCTGTGTGCACATGTGAACACACACAGAGACACACACATGCACAGAAAAAAAATCATCACTTTAACCACCTACTTTCACCTTCTTTTAATCCTCTGTTCATCTATCCCTCTCCTTTTTACTTGTATCTTCACCTTCCTTTAGTAACTTTAACTCCCTTTATAACTCCACACATGCACACACACACACACTACCAGCAACCCTGTCCTTTCTATCCGCCATGCAGTTGGCTGTGACCTCAGAGGCTGGTCGCGATCTGATTGGCTGTGCAAGCAGTTTTCCCCACACCCGACTATCTACTTCACTTCACCCAGCTAAGTATCTGTTTTTCGTCCTTCCCTTCATCTGTTTCTGCCTTTATTTTCTTTGTCTCTGTGTTTTTGTATTGTCCCGACAAAGGGGTAATGCCCCAGAATTGTCGGCTTTCTGTGTCTTCTGTCATTTCATTTAGTTTGGCTCAGTTCCGTTTTTGTTCACTTAGGTTGATCTCCAAGCAGCAGTCACTTGTTTCTTTTCAAAAAGTTATCAACCAGCATTTGAAACAAGTTTACATATACCATTTGATTGATATATATATATATATATTTACTCTTATTGGTGGTCGAAAAGTTGACAGCTTGCTTGCTCTGTGATCATGTCTGTCTGTGCCTGTGGTTGTCTTGTTAAAGTTTGAAGCTTTATCAAAAATCTCTAAAATCACAAGGTTGGAAATAAAGGCCATTGACCATTTGATGATATTTGATCTCTCTAGCCTCTGTACTACTCAGCTGCCCTCAACATGGCAAAACTCAAGGAATCAGTGTGTGTGTGTGTATGTTGGTGTGCACGTATGGAGAAGTGTCTCATCGCTCTGTTCTATTTTAGGATTTGACTGTTGATTGCCCATGTTCTGTGATACCAAGAAAAAGTCCTTTGCTTGCATGCGGGAAATAAAGTATTATCTTAAGTGCCGTATGAGATAGAGTTATGAGACAGTTTCAGTATTGAAGCTGGAGTTGCACTTTGTCTAAAACTGGTAGTGGCAGTATGTACCAGAATACTGGGGAATAGCAGTGCAGTCTTAAAACACTACAGTATACTAGTATCAGTATCCATACCAATATATACTGCAAGGGACATAAGTAGAGAACAATAATAAAAATAATATTAAATCCTTGTCAGTTAAAATATAGCCAGTGCTCTAAAACTGCTATTTCAACTGTAAGAGAGGCTTTCCCTTACAGCAAGTATGTTTACAATTTTTATTAAACGTTAATATATTTGTAAGCATAACATATTAGCAAGAAGGTGGTAGTCTTCCATAGGAAGAGTTGTGCATAACATGTCTGACCTAGAGACAGAACATAGAGGTTTAACTGGAAACTAATTGCGGTGATTTCACAGTCATAAAACTGCCTTACATCGATGTACAGATCTTGTGTACGCCTTGGTCTATCAATTACACAGAGCCTTCAAGCAAACATTTATATTACACATCCAAAGCGAACTCTATTTTCTATGCATGAAGATAAAAGTCAAGGCTGAAATGCAAAACAAGTCTTGGAATTATTACTTGAAGCAGCTATCGAAAGCTGCTCGGGACCTTTGCCCAAATTTAACCCATTCTTGTCGGTGTATTTTGGGTCTGCAGAAACTATAACATCATCAGCATAAGTGCACATTCTCCAACATCACAACCCCATCTTTCGCTTTGGAATCTGTTTTCGTCACAAGACGCATACGTGGCACTGTTGATTGTCATCTGCTGATACACAGTCGTGACCTCACGCATTCTTACTTCCGCTTTTCGAGTTTGACCAGCTGAGCTTTTCAGAAAATAATTTAATATAAATTAATTACTCGGTTTTTCACAAAATAATATGCGCATTTTATTTTATTTACTCGTATCGAAAGACGTAATTTTGTCTTTGATCGCAGTACCTCTTTAAGACTGGTTTGTTACAAGACAATACATAGCAACTTATGGTTGATGACAGGTTGATTTTTTGACAAAGCTAAGCGTTTTTGGCAGAAACCTATCCCATAACAGGTTTGTCAAGTATTGTCTTCTAGTTAATCACTACCTTAAAGCTGTTGGGTGGAAATTGCAATAAGTAATACACATCTGTGATAACTTTCTAAAAGGTACAGTTTTAACCTTCTTGTGATTGTATTGAAACATTCACACTTCTTATCATTATGTACATTTAAAACTGATTAATATAAATGGTTCTACTGTAAGAATACAACAGATGATCATCATGGTAAAGCTGTGGAATGTTGCTATTTCTACATATATTTCATTTGCAAACATACACATATAGGTACATCATCCAAAATTTTAATTCTGACTTATTCTTAAGTTAGCATGTTTATGGCATTTCGCTAACCTTGGCTAGTTGCTGGTGCTTTCTGTTGTTTTTTTTAATATGAGACCCTTGCAGGCAGAAATGTTCTTTCTGCAAACTAGTTCGGATAATGAAGTGAGTGTGGATTGGATTCAGCTTGCATGCATGTTTTTTACATCAAACTGTGACTAGCTGTGACAGGAAGGACTCATAGACAAAGCTTTGTACAGCAATTTGAAATCAAGCTCATTGCTTAATATAAAGTCAGCAACAAAGCTCTCTCATGTGAGGGGAAGGAGGGGAAAAGGTGATGTGGTGTGTGTGTGGGGGGGGGGGGGGGGAATAGCAAGGTGAAGGAAACTGCAGTGCCCAGAGAAAACCTCAGAAGTCCAAGCCATAAAATCAATTGCATAACATGCTTACAACATGAAATCATGCAAAAAAAACCACACCTTTAGGGGAGTGCACTGTGTTGGCAATACCCATCCCAGAACTTCCCCACATGTCTGCTACCAGAGATTCATGGGCAAAGTAACTGACATCTTTTCTCGTGCCATAGGGAAGCTTGGGCCAAGGTTTAAATGAGATGAGTGTGCACTGTTCTTTTGGGAAAAGGATTTATGATGGTATTACTAATGCTTTATGTTCATCCTTTAAAGACTGGAATATATTTCTTTTTTATTTATAGTCAGTGTTTAAAGGAAACATAAGCTATTCTATAAAAGCACACCATTTCAATGGAACTTCCCACAGAACATGTACATTTAAAAAATAAGCAGAGGGGGAAATATATGTTCAAAAAATTACCAACACATTAATCAATACATTCAGACAGAAAGTCAGCCGTGCACTGTTTCAGATCGTTGTTTTCTTACAAAATCTTATAGAATTAAAAATGCAAACCCCTTCTTAAAGGTTTTCATTTTACGAAGACATTAAAACATCTCAGTCACAGGTACAAAGAAAAGTGTATTGCTTCAGCACTGTTTTGTGAAGTTGAGAGACTATATGTCAGTCAGCAAAAAGAATGAAGCCAGAAAATGAAGAGAAATGGTTCAGGAGTGATGAGTTGGCGTTGAGCTGAATCCACACATGATCCTCACGCGTCAACTGAAGTATAATGGTGTTGCTGCCTGTGCCATGGCGTGCTTGTGCATCCCCATGAAAGGCCATCTGGTGATCGCTGTTTAGCATGATCCATCCATAGGCTGTCCAGTTCTCAGCTCCCAGCACATGAACCGTGAACATGTATGTGCCGTTAACCTTGCAGATGAAATGTGAAGAGTAAACATCAAAGCTGTTGCCCAGGTTGGTGTGCACCTTGTCAAAGGTGACAGGTGTCTTTTGCATTACTGGACCCAAGGGCTCACTGCGGCTGACTGAGAAGGCAATCCGGGGAGGCTGGCTGCCTTTTTCACCTTTTATGCCCTGTGCACCTTTATTGCCGGGTTCGCCCTTAGGACCTATGTCACCTTTGGGCCCCTCAGGGCCAGGCAACCCACATTCACCCTTCTGACCCTTACGTCCACGACGACCTTTGGCTCCTTCATCCCCTTTAAGTCCACCTGGTCCTGAGACAAATGACAGAAATAAACTTGTATAAACAGTACCTTCACACAGTATGTAATATAACATTCAGGTAAAAGTTTCCAGACATAAAGTAAATATGAGAATCTTCAGAGGTTTGGATAATTTAAATTCTTTGAGACAGCAAGATAACCGATTTTATCTGTAGTATTTCATCCAGAAGGGTATACTTTGAAAGAATGGTGGGTAAATTCAGAAAATAAAGCCAGTCAACATTTTTTTCCTTTTTTTTTTCTTTTTTTTTTGGTTGTTGTGGCAAGTCATCTTTACAATTAAAGGACAGTGAAGACAGGGCTAATGTTTATTGTTTTTATGTCGGTTAAAATAGTCGTAATAAATCCATTTACTCACACAAAGTTTGAGTCTCTTTAGGAGGCTTCTGCAGCAAGTTCTGTCAGTAAGACTTACCAGATGTCTGTATGTAATTCTGTACCTACCACTGCGTTTGTTTGACTTAGTTGAACCATGTAGACCTTGTGTGATGCTCTTTACCTGGTGGGCCTGCAGGTCCCATCTCCCCCTTGTCGCCCCTGGCCCCTGGCAAACCATCCTTGCCCCGCTCACCATGTAGACCTGACAAGCCAGGTACACCCTGAGGTCCAGGCAGACCCCTGCAGCATAGGTTGCAGTTGTTGTCTCCCTTGACAAAGTAGGTTGCTCCAAGTGTCAGCGATACCAGATGACTGAGTATCATCACTGGCTTGCAGGATTTCATCTTGTGGGAGACAGCTTGCAGGAATACACACACGGATTACAAATAGAAGTTGTGATTGGTGTTGCTCTCATACTTATATCCTCTGGACATATTTTAGTGCTTCTCTGCGTAGGTTATATGCATGGTAATAATCCTGCTGTAATGTTGATATTTAATTTATAAATGTCAGTTATTGCGATGAGACAAGTATTTGTTACTATTCGGTATCAGCACTCCTTAACCTTTACATTACAAGTATTTTCAAGTGGGTATTTATGCTTTCGTTTTATTCTGAGCATGTTCAGATCATAAAAGTGTAATACTGCTCTTACTAAACATAGTGACACTGGGCTACCTTGCAAACATTGCAGTGTCAACCTATAGTGTGGCACAGGCGAGCAACATTCGTGATCCATCAGTGCCACTCCCCAACATTCCTTAGCTCTAATGTGAACGCAGAATGCCTGCCTTCCTTGATTTTGTGCTTGTTCTCCAGACGCCTCAGAATGACCATAGGAACCGCAAAGAGTCAGGCTTTCTTGACCAAAATAACCAGGTCAGCAGTCACTCCATCGGTTCAGTATCTGGCAAACAGAGTGCTGGACTTCCCTGAGTCTGTGATCTGCCTTTCGCTAAAGCGCTTCCCAGACGTCCCGTAATTACCATGGAAGCGACATAAGTCTTGACTTTTTTTACTTGGTAACACGCCCTTCAAGCACGTTCCACTATGAGATGGGAGCGGTCCACAGAAGAGCATATTCCTTGGCGGATTCGCTCTTGCACGCGAAACAAAGAGAATATCAGATTTTACTCTTTGCGTGCAGCGCAGAAGAGAATCGTCATCAAGTTGTAACCCATTCCTCTCCAGGGCTAGTTTTACAGACGTGTGAAACGCAGTAACGCAAGATGGTGACAGAGGAGAGATCGAGCTCCTGCGTGCGTCTTTCGCGTGTTCCCGTGCATCGCGTTTTGGAAACACAGTGCGAAACACTCGCAGTGCGACAGTGAGACTGATTCGGGAGGCTGCGAACTGAAACGTGTGTTGGGTGGCACTGGGAGGGGACAGAAGCGTTACTGGCTTGTCGTGATAGTGCATTTGACGTTGCCGTGGAATTGTTCCTGCCCCACGCCGTTTTCGGCGATCTCGTAAAATCGAAACGAGTCAACATATCTGGAGTCAGAACTCTTTCTTTAACTGCATGTCAGGCGGGACAGAGTGAGTTTTCCCCCTCCTTGTCACTACTTTCCCCACCCACCCGCCCAGCTCTCATACTTGTGGCGGGGCGGGGCGGGGCGGGGCGGGGGTGTGGTGGGAACACGCACGTTTGGAAGCTCGGATAGAGCGGAGTTACGATAGAATCCTGGCATTGATTGGTATCTGACACAACTGACTCGGAGTTGATCGTGTCATGTGCTAGCACAGTAGCAAACTCTGTATGTGCGTGAGAAAAGGTGGGGGGGGGGTGTGGGGCGGAGTGAGCGGCTGGAGGGAAAAGATGGGTGTAGGTGCAGTCGGGGTAGGAGAGCAGCTATCAGAGCGAACAATGGAAGTTAATTAGTTGTCAATATTTTTTCCCCGCCATGGCGCTTGGTCTTTGCGAGCCAGCGCTGTGCAGCGCGCAGTTTACCCTCCCCATTTTTACGCGATACCCTACCCTACCCTTTCCCCGCCAAACGTCATGCCAAGGATTCAGCACTGTTGCCGATGCTCCTGATGCTGATCGAAGGGTTGCACAGCGTGGAGTCGGGATGCATAAAATTTGTCTGCCTCTAGTAAAATTTACGGATGCGTCCGTCACTTCGAGAGGTTTCTTAGTTTGCATGACATTTTCAGTCTCACAAAGTTTATGACTTGAAACCAGACACTCGAACTCTCCCTCCCCCCTTTCCCCCAGCCAACCCCATTTTCAACGCCGTGACTCACTTTCTGGGATTGTTTGCATATTTCACACTGTCCAGGAGACAACTGCTCAAGACTATATGATCAAGCATATTCAACTTTTAAAAAAATTGTTCAGTGATAGCACAAATAATGGAAAAAACAATTCATTAAAGATGACAAATTTTGTTGAACGTTTTTCTTGATATTTGCAAGGGGAGAGGGGGGAATGCTAATGTTTTCTTTTTAGGGATGTACAATCAATGTAACAATGGATATACACAAGTAGATGGACAAATGGATGGATGCACACACATTGTCTACTTTTGCACTGTGAATATCTTCTGGCATATGCGAATGTTTCTGGCCAAGTTAATATAGTTTTCCAGTTTCTTTAAAACTGTTTTGTTTCGGTTTCGTCATGTGTGGGGAGATGTGTTGCTATTATTTTCTTTTGAGTTATAAATCTGGCTTCAGAAACTTTCCTTAGGCAGCATAGTCTTAGTGTTCGTAGACCTTGTGCTTGCAGGCTGAACATTCTTCATCAGTTTGATTCATAAATAACATATAGTTAAACGCTTATCATAGATCACTTTAAATGAGTTGTGAGACTCGAAGACAAAATGTCCAGGCACCAACAAAGAGAACGGACATGAAGACTGCTGAAAAAATCCTAACCTGCTATGATTCTTTTCACTCTCTTTTATCTGAAGAAATGCCCTGTCATCTAACAGCAGAAATGTCAGTGAAGAGTAAGAGAAAGTAAAATTACCTTATGTTTGTCTTTCAGTAGCCTCCCACCAACCAGTCATGATTTCCTGGGTAAGGACATGACCACACAAAGGCATCCACAACTTTCAGCAGCTGTACTTTGTTCCACTCCTGCTTGTGTGCCTGTTTGGGGCACTTGGAAGCCAGATCAATTAACAAATGCCTCCACAGCATCAGGCTCTGTGGGCTGTCCTCTTGTGCTACAGGGGTGGACAGAGCTAGCAGCAGCCTATCTGTGGCAACAAAGGCATTGTAGGGGGTGTGGAGGCTTTTTCTGCCTTGGATAGTGGCTAATAGCACTTTGTCTATGGTAGGCCAAAGGTAACAAAACTCAGTGGGTCCATGGGACCCGTACCTAGTCATGAACAAGTGATCATGGAAGAGGAGGCATATCAGTGTTTCAGTTTTATTTATTTGGTGTGTGTGTGCACACTTACTTACGGAACAACAGGGAACAGATGTCCTTTGTCAGCATTTAAAAGTTCAAGTAAGTTGGAGTAACTAATGGGAGATTTCAGCTTCAAGTAAGACCAAAAATACAGATGTGAGAATCAGTACAGGCCACTTTCTGTGGATAATCCCAGTATTTCCTGGTCTAACAAGGACACTAAAAATATTATATATTACACAGTGAGCTTACATACAGAACCTTCCAAGACTGCTTCATTTTTTGAGCTAGTAAAATGCTTTGCAGTGATTTCATGGGTGGGTAAGAGCTAAGGAGAGCTGAGGAGTTTTCAGTTCTTGAATGTAGCAGGAGTGTGTAAATTCTTGATGGTGAAACTTGCTGGTATCTTAGGCTGGGTGGCATGACCATTCATACCACATGGCCCTAACATCAAAATGTCCAAAGGGTTTTGTTTTAGTTTGGCTGGGAGTGGGGAGGTCTGGTGAAAATTTTTGTACTTTATATATGAAAAGGAGAGAGATGAGTGGGCATGCAGTCTAGTTCTGGAGCATGCAAGTGCTGTAGTTAAAGCACTGCT
This sequence comes from Lanistes nyassanus, assembly GCA_004794575.1. Lineage (NCBI taxonomy): Eukaryota > Metazoa > Mollusca > Gastropoda > Architaenioglossa > Ampullariidae > Lanistes > Lanistes nyassanus. Next base: position 76,404 of record SMGT01007031.1, on the reverse strand, counting down.
GCCATACATAAGGCACTGTTTGGCTTTTTGGCCTGAAAAGGCTAGTCGGCAGTCTATACTGAAAAAATTTCTGTGCAGAAATCCTTAATTAAAGATTGCCTTAGTGGTGACTCCACACTCTAGCGCAGTCCTCATCTTGATAAGCCATGATATCGCTTGCTGCAAAAAATAATTTTCAAGACGGATTACATCCATTTAATATGTACCATGATAAAGAATCACATGTATACCAATAATAGAGGTTCAGGTTGTCATTCTGTAACTTACAATAAAAAATTCTACTAACATTCAAAATTTAAATGGGTGATACACCTTTGTATGAAGATTCAGTAGCTAGAAGTGATGTGGTCTCTCTGCATGGTGTGCCATTGCAGAGATGTATGAAGTGTACCCACTAAGTGTACCCACTGAGGCAAACACAGTAATAGCAGAAATGAGGCAGTCCCTTCAGATTATTTTCAGTGGGCTGCTGATGCCACTTGCCACTGAAAGGTGGATGCTGAGAACTATATGTGCCCCTTACTGTGCAGGTAATAACCCCTTTCCTATCGTGGGTCTGGGCTTGCTGTCTAGCAGCCGAGTGTGCCAGCAAGGTTATGAGGCGCTGGGTGCATCATACATGTCTGTGTCTGTGCCTGATAGCTTGGTCAGGCTGTAAGCATAATACAGACTGGCTGCAAAGTTCTAACAACCAGTATTGGAGACGTGGCTGCCGGATTCCATTCTTTTGGAGCTTGAGCATTAGAACAGAATTGATTTTTGCACTGCTAGTCGGTCATACAAGCTTGAATTACCCTCTTGATGACAAACCCACTCCCTGCTAGTACAAAATACGCAAATACATGTACACATGCACATATGCCCCTACACTCACGCACATTGAATAGCAATGTGTATATAATTTAAAAAATGTGATACAAAACTGTAGGTTTGACTTAATTCCCCTAGTACCAGTTTTCAATGATTCAGCTTTGGAATTGTGTAGAAGTGGATGGTCTAGTTTCAATCTGTTGTTGTGCATAAGAAAGGATCCACCTGAGCTGAATGTCAAGGTCATGCAAGGTGATGGGTGGAGAGTGGTCGTGGTGATAAAAGTAAACATATTTTCTCAGGTGTGCAGTCTTACAGTGACGGTAAATTACTGCCTGGCCTTTTTTTTTTTTTTTGAATTTTAGCATTGTCAGAAAATTACTTAATTAATGTTTACTTGCTACCAGAAATAATATCTCATCTCATTATCTGCATTGTTTGCCTTCATGAGGAACAGAGTGAGTACTTTGTAGTTTATTTGGTATTTTTATAATTGTAACTTTTATCAGCTTAACATTTTGATGTTTTAATGTCAGATATCTTATGGAGGTTTACAGCATGGATGTTATGTTAAATAGGTAGAATGATTGCAGGTGTTATATGAACAAAGTAGTAACTATTTACTACATGCTTTGCATTTACCTAACATTGTAACATATCAAATTAGTTGAAGATAAATTTTATTAAATTAATTAGTTTTAATCAGTAACAACTTTGTAACAGACCTTAAGGACATCCTATAAACATACTCTTTAGATGTATTACACTGAAATAAACCCATTAAAATGTTGTTAGATGAGATGATTGTTTTTAAATGACAAACAGCTCTGTGTCATACCACAGAAGGACTTATCTGTTCTAGTTTTATCTTTTGTTTATAATTCAAAACTTCTGTGTCTAGGATAAGACAGATAATTTTGTTGGTTCACATGTTTCTCCTTAAGAAGGAAGGGGAATGATGAACAGGTGTCATCAATAGTTTGGTTAGTTTAATTTACCATTTATGCCCATGCATCACATATTGCTTTTGTACTCTGTGTATCCCAGTTATGTACATTAAAACCTCCCTATTAAGACCTTCCCTATCACAACCCCCTCTTAGATAAGACTGACATTTTTCTCACGTACCCCTTCTGTACTACAGTTAAGACGTAAATCTGGTGCATTTTCAAAAGTCTTAATAGGTTTTAGTGTATTGGCAAAAGTTTGAGAAGTTACTTATTCCTTGTGAACAATCAAAATCCGCTGAATTGTACCCATCGAGGCCTTTATAAACCCTCCAAATCCAGTGCTTGGTAGCACATTTACCACTGAAAGACAGACTTTATGGAGATCTTGTATACATGGTCTGTTTAGATAAATTTTAATGAAAATGAAGATCTGCTGAGGGGTTCGGCAAACCATGTCTTTGGCTTTTTCAGTGGTGGAAAGGTCAAAGAAACTCCTGTTGCTGACACCCTCTATGATCCAAGCAAAATCCAGTACCATCCCATCCATGATGCTTGCTGGAAACATGGAGAGAGGTTTGTCTTGCAACTTCTGTGTATCCTGTTTTTCTCTCTACCTCAAAAATGTCAAAGACCACACAGGATCCATACCTGGTCCTTGCCATAGACTTTGACTTCCAGATTGAAATCTGTAACTTTCTTGTACATGTAGAGATCAGCTATCATGAAGTAGCCAATTTTTTTTGTACTGCTAATAGTATGAAATCCTGTGAGTTTCAAGGTTAGCTTTATGTAATATACACCTTTCCTAACTGAAGAGGTGCCTTTGAGCAAAACTGAAGGATTCTGGCCCTGTTTTCTGCATGAGTTTTCAGCAGACACAGAGTGTACCTATCCAATAAGTTTTCAAATTTAAAGGTATTAATCAGTTTGATTTTTGTCTTTTAAACACAGTATATCCTGTTTTGTTTTGGGTTTTTTTCCATTTAGTGTGCCTTACCTGGGTTTGGCCAAGACATTTGAAGCAATTGAGGCAACTTCTGCAAGGTATGTTGACAATAAGCCGTTTGCTATCATCATCATCATCATCATCAACAGCAGCCCTCTTCATGCCTTGTGGCACACAAGGCATACACCCGGCCACCATTGCTCCTTGTCCTGAGCTGTTCTGTGCAGTTCCCCAGCTGAGACTGGCAGCCTTCAGCTCTCCGTCCATGGTGCATCTCCGTGTTGTTTTTGGTCTTCCTCGCTTCATTCTTCCTTCAGGAGTCCATGTTATTGATATATTTGCTGGATATTCTGTGGGCATTTGACACACGTCCTAGCCATCTCCATTGTCATTTCTTCAGAATTGTGTCCATGTTTTCCATTTTGGTGATTTCCTGTAGCCTTTTGCTATGGTGGTGGGCCAGTGATCTTCTTGGGTGTTATGGAAGCTCGAGAGTCTGCTGCTGTCTTGCCTTGTCCAACATTCCAGTCCATACAGGAGAACAGCTCTGGTAAATTCTCAGCTTGGTGTTTGGGTAGATGGACAATCCCCTAAGATGTTGCAGCCTTGCAAAGGTTGACCTTGCTTTGCCAAGGCATGTTTTCACGTTTTCTTTTATACCACCCTGAATGTTTGTGATGCTGCCTAGACACATGTGGCAGAGCTGGCTGGCATTCTCTGTTTGCTGATGCTTTATGGTAAACTGCTGGAGTTCTATGTTGTTACTCATAATTTTAGTTTTGGAGGTATTAATGCTAAGGCCAGTGGACTTTGCAAAAAGCTGTAGGTAATCTGATTTTCTGTGTTTGTTCAGCAATATGCCACATCCATAGGTTTTATAAAATAAGTGTACAGATGCCACTTCCACAATTTAAAATATGCGTGTAGGTGCCACTTTGGGTCCTGACAGTGGACTGAGTGCTGACAAGCCCTGCATATTTTTATTTCTGATGTCAAGATAGATAACGCTTGTCAAACCCGCACTGCATGCAGATAAAAAGCTGCAGACAGACGGACAGAGAGAGAGAGATGGAACAAGGCAAAGCAATAACAGAGAAGGATAAATCATCAAAGACAAAATCAAGAATGGAAAGAAGGAAGGGAAGAAAAAATAGGAGCGATTGATCCATTTAAATAAAAACAAACAGAAGAAATGGAATAGATATGCAGGAAAGTGATGAAATTAGTGAAGGAAGGAACAAGGAAAGAAAAGGCAGTAAATCGGAGAGAACCGAGCCAGTAACTGAAAGAAAAAAGGAATAAAGATTGAACAAGACTGAGTCCCCCCCCCCAAAAAAAGGCACCTCCTTAATCCTGTGCGTATGTCTGTTGAGAGGGTTGGGGGAGGGGTGTTTGGAGCCTGGTTAATGTAATATATGCTTAACACTAACATTTATTTGCTGATATGTGGATGTAGGCTCGGCCCAAAAACTACATCATACTAGCGTAGTTATAACAGTGTCCTGCGTGAAATACATAACAGAAGGAAAAACAGTAGAACTCTGCCTACTGCCACCCTGGAACACAAACGCCAAAACTTGCCTGACAAGGCCAAGCAATTTTATTGCCCCCCAGTAATGCTTGTACAGCTAGGTTCTTTTTGCCCATTCATTCTGCACGATTCTGCAGTTGGTGTAACAAGAAATCGCTGCTAGAGCAAGAAAGATTAAATAGTTTTTGGCACAGTGATGGTTGGCAGGGGAAGAAGCATTGGTGTCCAAGTTAGATACATGTACTGGGGTATCGGTATTTCGTCACGTGACGGCATATGGATCACAGCCATGAATGGTCGTTGGAAACTGCGCCTTTTGTAAAGTCGTCCCTACGTTGTCTTTAACCGAAAATCTACCAGCCTGAAGCAGATTTACTGACGAAGCAAATTAATGGAGGCATTTTTGCGCGCCCATTAAGACAAACTTTTAAGTTTAGCGCCACATCGCAGCTGTATGACAACGCTATCAGCCCTGGTCAGCAACGCAAAGCTACGATTAATCTCGGTGGATCTCCCCAGTTAGCGAGACGACAAGGTTTCTTCCACTTTGAGGCAGAAAAATAATTGGACAGTCGCCTCGAGATATAAAAATGGCGAGTGTCAGTCCTTTTTTTTTGGGGGGGGGGGTTAGAAGAGAGGAATGTGTTCCCCTTCTTTCTCCCCCAAAATACCGAGGAGGGGATCGGGGTAGGTGGGAAAAAATAAGGATCGGTGAGTCATCCTTTAATAATATGGAATTAAGAGAGAGCTCTAAATACCGGTGCTTGGAGGTTGGGGTGACCGCCATGAAGCGGAAACTTTAAGTAGTGGCTGTGGGGTTTGGAGGGACTATTACAGCTTTTCACTTTTAGACAACAGGATTCTTACTACAGAATCTTAGCCAGTTTCAGCAAATATTACTAAGTCAACAACAAAGAAAATTTGGCCAAAAGAGACTTTGACAAGATGTCGACGATTCGGGGCATTGCTCCTTCGGGACGACATAAACAGACAACAAATAACAACCCCGAAACGTTTATACGTCTTGCCCAAGTCTCGTTTGGCCAAGTTCTCTCCGCTGTTATCTTATTTACCCCAAGCAGCAGTCATTTGTTTTTCTCTATTACTAAGTCTATAAAAACTAAAAATAACAGTATTGTTGTATGGCTGTTTGCGGATTTCTCAAGTATTCTGACGAAGAGGTCAGTAAGGTTTACCATGGAGCTGTCAAGAGGGTTCAGACATCTGCAGCTGTCAGCGAGAGGACAAGAGAGAAGACGCGTTGTCCACAGGAGTCGCGAGAGTGCCTGCTGGACTGTGATGTAAACGGCGCGCGTCCAGTGTCTGACGTCAGTTCTCAGCGTCTGAACTTTGTCGGATAATAATGTCGCTAGTCGCTACCTCTTTCTTTTCTCCTCTTCCTCCTTTTAACAATTTGCTTATGCGCTGTGTGACACTTTCGTGTGTCCCCTACCGCCTTGTCGTCATTAAACATTAGTTTAATGTTAGTGATCAAAGGTGCCGCGATATAAAACTTGCTAGAAACGAAGTTTCGACATCGGACGGTGCATAGCAGGTAGCCGGTCGATCAGCACCATGTCTGACGTTCTCCAGATTAAGAGGAAAAGTGTGGAACATTGCACAATGTTCTGTTGCCATAGAAGCAAAGTTCAGAAGAATATAAACTGCAGCTTGGTCGTGTGAGAACTTTCTGATTCATATTTGCATGTGGATTCATAAAAGCGGCTGTAAGACTTGGGTGGACTTCTGTTTTTTTTTTCAAAATTATATTTTTAGCTGCGTAGGTTTTGTAGACCAAGTCTTTGGAAAATTCTGTGCATTTCGGCGAAGATTAGGTTATTTTGGTGTGTGGGAGGAACAGCACACATAGTGTTCAAGTACGAGAACACCTGAGCCTTCGCTCCCCTACCCACCCAGTTTTTAAAAAAATGAGTTTTGAGAGTTCTACCCATGCGTTTAATTTGTTATTTTATATACACGTTTGCGTGCAGACAGGAGATGCATATGCCCACGCACGCAACTCTATCTCGACTGTTTTACGATAATGATAGTAAGAGGATAGGTCTACAAAGTTTGCAGAAGATATGTGAGCGACAGCAGCGAGATGAGATGCTAAGAGATTGTGATTGTTTATTGAGGTTGAGGAAGACGAAACATGAAAAGAGTTTGCAGAGGACACGTGAATGGCAGCAGCAAAATTAAAATAAACTGCAGAACTCGACAATTTCTGGCAAAGATATGAAGAAAAGATATCCACAAAGGTTGCTAAAGATATCCGAGCGACGCTACTGATATGAGAAATTACATAACGTGGGGGACGCGCCCTTTGATAAATGCAATTCTGTGCTATACAATACTTCAAATAATAATAATAGGCTTAGACAAAAAAGTCCCTACCTATGCCGTATTGCGAACTACTGCAATGGGTTCTTGCTGTATATTGTAACAACAGTCAGTAAGGGATACATTTTTCTGAAACTTCATTAACATCATACTTTGTCAATATATAAATGAGCCATGTCAAATAATGTGCAGGAGCTCATCTCTTCATTGTTATTGACAGTGTCGGGGTGGGGTAGGGGGGTGGAGAAGGTGCGTCTGCCGACCTGTCTTTGTGAAACGGCGAGCTCTTTGTTTCAGACTGCGTATGATCGAAATCCTGTGCAACTTTTTCCGCTCCGTGCTGTGCCTGTCGCCCGGCGACCTGCTGCAGTGCGTGTACCTGTGCCTCAACAAGCTGGCCCCGGCATACCAAGGGGTGGAGTTGGGAGTCGGCGAGACCGTGCTCATGAAGGCCATAGCACAGGCTACAGGTGCGTCTGCATGCCTGTTTGCGCATGGGTGGGTGTGTGTGCGCGCGTTTGCGCATGACTTCAGGCAAATGTGTGCGCGTTCTGAGTTTGTCTGACATTTTCGAAACCTCAGACGACTCTTCTGTCCAGTAATGAACTACTATGTAGAAACGGAGAGAGACGTGACGTACTTTTAGTAGAACTACCCTTGCCACCTCCGAGCGGGAACTAGAAACAGACGTTAAGAAAGTACAAGCGGACCAGCGAAGCACAGTAATCTGTAACCGTACGAACGACTCCTGAGCTACAGATCGTGAATCTATAGCAGCAGGAAGAATTCAATTGTAATTTCCAAATTCGATGACTCGGTCAGAAACCACTAATGATAGGCAGATTTGAGTGGAGAAGAGATTTTCTATCGGAAATATTAAAACGCACAAGAACTATTTAGTCTGTAACGCATTGAACCAACTGTACCATAGTTTTTGGTTCTTTGTGACGCATTTGATAAGACAGTTTAGACAGCAACCCGTGTTCCAGTCTACTGACGTTGCCGAAGTAAATAAGAAGCGCGCAGCTCGCTTCGCGATTTCAACTCCGAAGCTATTGCATTCAAATATACCGCTGCAGACACATCGCGAAGCTAGCTTCGGACTTCACACAGCACGACCAGCGAAGCGATAAACCCCTTTCGGCCACTTTTCAATGTCTTATTGTTCACTCCGCAATGTTCAAACTGCAAAGTTCACCGATGTTTCGGCAGATTAAAAGACGGCTGTAGGCAGTTGGAACATTGTGCCAGTGAAAATGGCTGTTGCTGCTCGCCTCCTGGCTTGCAAATGGAAGACGGAGCAAGCTGCGTATATCAAGAATAGACCGTTTTCTTTTTGAGGCAAGAGATGTCATTCTGCTCTTATACACTAACTGGGCGTTGTTTCTTTTCAAGCCAGATCGTTTTGCTTGAAGACATAAACTGTGGGTGGTAAGGGTTAGAGTAGTCCAGACATTTAAAAAATATATGAGCTAAAATAATTAAAATTTCACAATTTTGTGAGCTTTGGGTGCCAGGGAAACAACGACTTTATTCATCTACTACCAGCAAATGTCTTCGGAAGGGGTCACTAATTTATTACTTTTCCTAAGAATGATGTTCAGCTTCTAACCATTATAATGAATGGGAAGCCAACAGACTGATTTCTGGCATGTTCAAATATTTTTTTTCGTTTTGTTACATGACGTTGATGTTATCACCTTTTCTTGTTAAAATTATTGCTTTTGCCCTTTCACAGACTAATAAGTAATTCCATTTCTTTCATCTCTTGTGAGAATTAGAAACAGTTACACTCGTGCGAATTAAATAGATTTAAGGGTGATAGACAATTTGAGCAGTCCATGAAACGTTTTAATTAAATCGCTCAGGTCGCACAGTGGATAAACTAAAGACTGATGCTCAAGAGAAGGGGGACCTTGGTTTAGTTGCTGAGGTAAGTGAAAACAACTCAGATATCACTGTTGATGTGCTGAGTAAGTAGAAATATCTTACGACATAACTAATTCGAGAAGTACAGCGAAACCTGTTTGTAGCGGCTCCTGAAACCGGCGGACACCTCACCGATAGGGACACGAGCCCGGCACCAATCAATTTTCAACAAACCCCCCCCCCCCCCACACACACACACTTAAACGAGCGGCCACATTGTCTAATGCGAACAGCGGACAGTGATTGTCGGTCCCGATTGCATGCTGTACGCATCAATAGGGGACACGGTCCTTCCACACGCTAGTGCGCAGCTCTAACCACAGAGCTATCGAGATCCTATTTGCAAGACATCGTCTGCCGCACAGCTATTTATTTCCTTGGCCACGTCACGAGCGCGCCAAAGGATAGTTTTCTGACAAGGGTAATGGTGATGAAGGCGATGATAATGATGATTCCGTCGCCACCCGTGTCATATCTGCAAAGGAAGCCTTAGGACATGCTGAGTCCCTGATTGCTCTAGCAGCACACTCGGGACATTGCGACTTTCTCTTGCAGCAACGTCCGTGAAGACTGTGTTAGAAGATATGCACGTCACAGTTAGGCAAGGGGCACCAATCCCACATTTCTTACTTTTTCTTTGCATGTAAAAACCACACAAGCTGATCTCAGACCGCATTTATTTTTGTTGATTGAATAAAGTTGACTATTCTATCATGTTGTCTGTGTTTTGCTTGTTGGTTTGTTTGGTTTTTTTTACGTGTGCGTACTGTATACCCTAGTCTAGAGTTTAGTGTTTTACGATCACTTCTTAAAGACACGTGGTCCTGCAAACCCTTCAGGTGAGCGGCCACCTGTCTCAGAGGAACACTTTTAGGTGGTCCCACTGGTGTCCGCTACAGACAGGTTTTGCTGTAATTAAGTCATTATGAGAAGTGATTTCTTGATTGGGATTCTTACTGGAATCCTGTTACAGGAGCACGTTTTTGTCCACAGAAGATGGAAGACTTGTTACTGGGTTATTTATACATTTATTTATCTGTTTTCCTAACACGCCTAATGTGCAGAACCCTTGGGTTTTACATCAGAAGTATATATCATGGTGTTTTACCTGTTTGTCTGTGTTGTTAATATGCAAATGTTTTGGGTTTAACGTTAACTTCACTGTCTCTTTCTCCCCTACATTGTATTTGAGGATGTGTTAATTAGTTCTAGACTTTTTCTTGGAAGGTACCCGAAATTTTGAACATTTTCTATTTAGTTCATGATATTAATAACAGCCTGATCAAAACTTTAGCCTAAAAATGTTTTCCCCTGAGCGGTGTAAAAACACAGAGTGACAGAATATTTTGCAGGAAAAGCTGTTTGTTTACAAAGAAACCCAGATTAAATCCCAGAGGAATAGCTTTTCATCTGCAGATTAACTTTAATATTACCATAGGATGAGTTTTAAAAAACGGTGCAGGCTTACAACATATCTTCAAGCAGTTTCTTTAGATCAGATCCAGAAAGTTTTCTAAAGTTACACAGAAAAACGAGAAGTGATAGACTTTGTCACAAAGAGCCGCGAAACCTTCAGGGCTGATTTGTGAAGAATTCTTAGATGTGTGGGGATGAGGAGATACAGCAGATATATCGGTTCCCGACTGTAGTCAGCTTCTTTCAGAGGATTTGTGGTCAGTTGAATGCCCGGATGCTGGCTGGGCGAAATGGTGATCAGAATTGAGTGCTTCCTCAGGCTTCCTGGTCTCCAACCACCGCATTCGCCCCTAACCCCAACCCCCTTTCTCTCCCCCTCCCCCGCCCGCTTTTTTCAGCTGCAGATGAAAGTTATTCTGTACTCGCCTAGTTGTGACTTTTCTAGAGAATCTAGTCCTCCACAGGTCTGTCAGCCCATTAGCCGTCAGAATTATAGATCAGTTTAGCTGTGTAGGATATGAAGAGAAACCTCTAGAAAGTCTCCCTCTGTTACCACTATTTTGTGGACAGATTTCTTGTCGATAATGGTGACCAGTGCTGGCCTCTGTCCAATTTTTTTTCCCCGGCTGGCTGCAGCTAGCTGCGTTATTAACAGCTGCCAAGCACAGGTCACGGATAGTCTGCTCTTGTTTACTGCTTTCGTTGAATTTTTTTTTTGGGGGGGGGGTGTAAAAATCGCAACAGTCCTCCCGCACTTCAGCAAGCGTCGTTTTTGTTCCACCCGGTTTCGACCAGAAAACGTTGCGGCGAAAAAGACATGTCGGTGATGGTGCAGCATTCAACCCATCTGAAAGAAAAGATCGTTTAACTCGAGCAGAATTGTATTAAATATTCTTTACAGACGTTTTCGCAAAACTCGTACCGAGATTTTTTTGGGGGGGGGGGATGGGGGGAGAAATCCTTCATCGCAAATCATCGTATTGAGTCCACGCGGTTGGAAAAGTTCTCATTGACTTCATACGTACGTACAACGTAGTTGTGCGCCTGGTATACTAAAATCAACCACGTACAGACAACACCTTGCGAGTTTTGATTTTATTTAATTTCATGTTTAAACGAAAGCAAATGCACATAGTTATAATTAACAACACAAATAGGCAAACATCTTGACCACACGTATGGCAGAGGTTCCTGACGCAGGTCTTCCCTGTGCGTTTCCCGCAAATTTCTTCCCGTCCGTTGAGCATCGGAGGCAACGGCAGCAGCGTAATTTTCCAAAATCAAGCACGACTGTATGCCTATCGGATTGACGAAGAGCTAGACAGCATGCAGCGTGTTGGGAGGAGAGGGAAGTTCGTTTCTCTCGAGAGGTGGAGGAGGGAAATCTGAAGTTTAGGTTGGTGGGGGTGGGGTCGGCGTCGGCGCATGTGTGTTCTCGCGCGCTTGTGCGGTTAAGAGACGACGGGTGGGGTTGGGGTAGAATGGAGATTGATGGTGCTGCCAAACAAAGCTATTGGGGCCGCCGTGAAGCCGTTCGGTGGGAATCAAACGAGCTACGCACGTGCAAACTGCTCGCGCGTGTGCCGGAGAATATTTTGCCAAGCGCTGGCGGGGTGCGCTGGTCGGAAGAGACGGCAGAGAAGGCCAGAGGCGGTGGCAATCAGACTGCACGGGCCGACTAATCACAGACGACAGCCTCGACGCTGTGCTAATCACCTGGCGTTGAAAGCCCTGCCGTGACACCCCACCTTCCCCTCAGTGCTCCCCCTTCTCCGAACTTCTCCCATCCCAGACCGTCTCGTCTCCGTCAGGGATATTTCTGCACTGAGGATTCTGCGTGGTTCCCCAAGGGGAAGGAGGGGGGAGCGGCAGACAGTGCTTCAAGAATGTAATAAGTAACTGGCAGTCTTATGCGATCTATTATCTGGGGAAAAGACTGAACCGCTTAATATTGTGTGAGAGAGAGAGAGCACGTGCGTGTCTTAGAGACTGGAAGTGACAGGCTGAAGCTTCATTTAGGTTTTTTTTTTCGTTACTGCACGCCATAACAGATTATATAGTGTCTGGGTCACGCATGGTGGTTAAAAGCTGCCGATGTGCGTTAAGAAGCATCTGAATGAAAATGTTTCGGCACAGTGAAAAAACTTCTCTGCGCATGCGTGAGCGCGCTCGTTGGTAAGTTGAGCTGTAGTTGGATTGCAGGAACTTCATCCCTGCTACAATAGGAAACTGAAAGAAAGACAAAATATTAGATGCAAATGACCGTTCCCCCATCTCCTAACTGAAACACCTTTCTCTACATATCTCGTAACCTGTCGTGCTGCTTCGTCCGCTTGGATAGAAGCGTGGACCGTCATATCTGACATGTCACATGCATGGCCAGCCAAGACAGTTGGAAACACACACGAAAGTGTTGGGAGGAGGGAGGATTGCGTGTCGTTCACAAGCGGTCGGTGTCTGATTAAGCTCGTTGAGAGCGAGAGTTCGCGGATGTCAGGGTGCCGGCAAGTTTCCTCCTCAGTTCCCTCCATTACCCTCCCCCACTCCTGAAGAACGCGAAGATGATGCATAGAGTCAGAAATACCCCTCCCATCTGTATCATTCCCCAAGTAATCCGCCATCTCTTCCCGCCTCCCCTTTTATACCCTCCAAGGAAACTGGTCGACTTTTGAATATGCTTTTCAGTTTGCCAGACTATATTAAATTTCATTGCTTGGTACGTTTTCTGTCAAGCATCCCCTCCACCTTTTTTCCCCTCAAAATAACACCCTTAACTTAATCTCACCCCCCCCCCCCCCACAACAAAACTGTCCAGTAAATGAGAAAAAAAATTATAAAGGAGATAGCTCTGGCTGTGACCCTTATTAGAAGGGTCAGGGAAATGACTACTTGTCCTTGCCTGCCCTTTACTTCATACCCACCAGTAGCATGGGCTTCATTGTCACCCAAGCGCAAGCGTATACTGATATAGTCTCCAGCCTTTATCCAGTTTGCTTCTATCATATTTTCTGTCATTCTGCTATCACTTTAATGTAATAAGGTATATCCACTACAAATATCAAATATGCATTTCAAATTATCAGACTTCTTCACTTTTTTTTTTTTGCAGAACAGTCGCAGCAACCAGAGAATGATGTTAGCGCCCCCAAAGTTGACAGTTGCCAGTGTCTTCTCCAAGCTGAAGGAGATAGCCCTGATGACTGGAAACGCTGTATGTCCTTACTCTTTCCTCTAATCTAAGGACCATTTGCTGTGGTTCTAATGAGCATCTTCTCCTTTCCGTCTTCTATCATAATGAGTCATGAGTTTACAAGGAGGCCTTCGGGCATCAGGTTTAGCTGTCAGACTGTGTGCTAAACTTTCATTTAAGTATTAAAGCTGTTTTAATTTCTAGAATGAAAATGTTTGTGGTGCATAAATGTTAGTGAAGAAAATATCTAAAATTTTTATCGAATGATTTACTGTATTGCAATACATTTACAGAAAGCCTTGGTTTCTTTATTTGAAAGATTTGGATAAAACCACAAACAAAAATTTGCTTAGAATTTTAGTTCCCAAATATGTTAGAATCTCATGAACAATACAACACTGGAAACCTTTGTTATTATTATTTGTATTTGTTGTTTATGAAGGTCATGTCAAAGAAGATAGAGAAAATCAAGGGAATGTTTGTGGCATGCCGACTCTCAGAAGCCCGATATCTCATTCGTTCTCTGGGGGGCAAGCTACGCATTGGTTTAGCAGAACAGTCGGTGCTGACGGCTCTCGGTCATGCTGCCTTTCTCACACCTCCAGGCCAAGGTATATAATGCAGATTTGCCATTCCTTAGAGTGAACGTCTCTTGCACTAAAAGTTAGTATTTCCTGGGAAATGAGAACTGATTCCTAGGTTACATGTAAAGTTGTGTCATGGCTGGTTTACAGTGTAGTGAAGGGAACCAGCGGGAAGCATAGAGCAAGAGAAAAAGGATTCTTTAACATGCAAAACAAATATTGCTGCCAGTTTTTCATTCAAAAGCAGGCTACCAACAAGAACATCATCAGATTCTGTAAGCACCAAAATGATGTGTGAAAATTAAGCAGATAGAACATGAGATGATGCCTGCCCTAATCTTTCAGAGGAAAAGTGTAATATGAATTGTCTATCCAGGTTAAAGGCCTTTTGTATTTAACTGAATAAATTAACGCCTACTACTTAAGGAGGCAAAAACGCGATTAAAGGGGGGATACACACAGAGAGGACAGGACATGGAGAGAGAGTTAATGTAGGAAGACCAAGAGAAGCGGACACGTGTAGACCCACAGACCTCTGCCCTCGCCAACTTAGCCAAAAACGTGGAAAGAAGTAAAAGGACTCCAGTTCTCTCGCCAGATACACAGAGGTGTATTGCGCTGACACGCCGACGGACTGACGTGTAAGGATCTACAGGACGTGCCTTATAAGTAAAGTCTGTTCTTACCGTAAACTTATCTTAGAGTCTGGGACTCGCGGTTATTTAAGATAGGTGGTTTTATCCTGCCGGAGACAAGAGACGTCATAAGCTAGTTGCCGGGCAAGTACGCTAAGAGGGTATAGAGTGAAGTGCGGTTCGTGGAAGTGTCCTAGCTTTCTTGTTGGTCGTTGAATAGCTTTCGAGCTGTGTATTGCAGTAAAGTAGTGGTTTCAGTAGTGACAAGAGTAGGAGCTCTATTGTCGGTCACTTACTGTATGTGTGTATTGAGCGGGATCATAGGCCATTTTGCAGTTTGATTCCCCCTCTGGAGTATGAGAATCTTTTCCCTCGGTAGATTTCTCTAGTTATTCACATTATTTCATAGCGTCGTTATCCTTTGGTGTAGAAACCATTGACCTGTTGCAGTAAAGGTTTTGGTGACGATTGCTCAATTAAATCTACATTTTACGAGATCACCATAAAAGTTTGTCCAGTAATTCTGAGAAGTCGAGTCCAATAAGTTAAGGTACAGCCCGCCACGTCACACTATTATCATCTTGTTGCTGGCTTAACATTTCAGATTTTCCACCAAAAGTCTTGGATGCAGGAAAAGGCCTGTCACCTGACATACTTAAGAAGAAACTAGATGAGGCAGCTATGGTCGTCAAGACTACCTACTGGTGAGTTGCTTTTGGTTGTCAATGTGCTTTTCATCTTTGTGACCAGTTCGCTGGTCTCATGGTTAAGGGGTCTGTTTCCGAGGTAGGAGGTCAGTGCTTTACACTTTGGCCAAGTCATACCTAAGACTTAAAATATGGCAGTCAGTCCTGCCCAGATGCCTGGCACTACTGAAAAGAAAGGTAAAGGTATTCGCTTTGCATTCCGAGGCCAGTGCTCTGACCACTCGGCTGTTTACTCTTTCCCCTCCCTCCCTCCCCTGGCCAAATTCTGAAACGTGCCTTTATCATTGTACCAAAGAATTTATTTTCGCTCATGCGTATACAGCAGAACCTGTCTGTAGTGGACACCCAAGGGACCACCTAGAAGTGTCCCTCTGAAGAAGGGTCACTTGTGTCAAAGGGAAGGTCCAAATGACCAATATGTTTTTAAATGATCAGAATATTAAAACATTCCTGACATGCCACCAGCTGTATCCCAGCAAATACTTGCTATGTCAGCTGACATTCTGCTTGGGGGTGGGGGTGGGGGTTATGGCAGTTTTTAAAAAGGCTCAACAAAAGCTGATACAATGGAAAGGGAAGTAACTTGTGTTTTCAGATATATGAACCATTTTCCTTTAAAGTTACCTCCTTTAGACCACAAAAGAGACAATATTAGAGGGAAAATAGCATTTTCCCTGACCACACCACTTGCTACAGTACTGGTTTCAATGGCTAGCTGCCATGTTGTTCCAGTTGGTTCAGATACTTTTTTCAGTGCAGCTTTTTGTACAGAATTCACACCAGACAGATTTCAGGTAGGAATAATTTTATTCCTCTTTAAGTTTTACTTTCCAACTGCGTTGAAATTATGTTGTTATTGGTGTTAGGTTTTTTCCCTACATTTTTTTAAACATACAAGGAGACTACAGAGGAAGTCATGGGACATACCATGGAAAGTACGAGCGAAGTCATGGCCTTTTTTTATGCCGTCAGGAATGAGTTAATCAACGCCAAACACAAGTATATACCTGTGAAAATAAGGATCAAAACATAGAAAACAGGATATTAATTTGTTAATGAAAAGATTTTTAAATGTAGGTGTTTCACAATAAGTGTACATATTGAATTTGGGCAAACATCAGAATGCAACAGCCATGCAATGAGTGCAACTGCCTTCAAGAGGTAAATGCTTTCTTTTCTGTGATGCTATGATTGCAGATCATTACAAACATACATTGAAGAAAAGTGTCTTGACTTCTTTTTATAGGCCTATCAGAAACTTGTGGTCAGGGAAACAAATAGTTCTGCAGCAGATGATGTCTACTGGCAATAAAAACCTGTTGCAGATCAACCCCATGAATAGGTAGAAAATGCAATTGGGACTAAAAAAAATTGCTATTTGCATTAGAAAGTGTGGTTGTGGGTTTGTGTTGAAAATTAATCAGTAAGGTGTCCACTAGTTTAAAAGCACACTACAGGCAGGTTTTCCTATTCTTGTGCCCATGATAGTTTTAAAAATCAAAGTATATTATCTATATTTACACCTTAGTCCATATTTATAAACTTTTTCTTAATAATACTGTGAATGTTGTTTACAGTTAAGCCCATATTGATGTATTTTTTAATTCTTTGCACTTATGCTCATTTTTTGGTAATACTGTTTACTATGTGTATTGTTTACACTTAAACGTAATGTAATCTAGAATAGTATATATTTTACTCTAGAAGTAGAAACAAGCATACTTTGCCCTGGGGTGGTCAGGCAACCATTAGCATCAAGCCTGGATCTTGCTGTTCTTGAAAATACTTTTGTAAAAAATGCTACACCCTACTGTCAGTGTGTTAGGGGCTGGGATAGCTCTGCAGGTAAGCTGTGGACTAGAATGTGGATATTGCTGGTTTGAATCCAGGATTGTTGAGGATTATTTCCTGGAGATAAACAGTGTGTACACTTCATTTGATCTTCCCCAAACACTAAACTGCCTCTTTGCACTGGCCATCTTACTGCAGCTATCAGTCTGGTGGTTCGTTCAGTGCCTAGCGTGGTGATAGGATCCCACCCCCTCATAATGTGAAATCACCACAAGGTGGAAGCACTGTCTGTCTCAAATTACCTACAGTTTTCTCATGTTACTAACTTCCAAAAACAAAACTTCTCCAGTGAACTGCCAAGCTATGATGCGGTCATCTCTACTTTGCTGGCTTATGGTCTGGAACAACTGCCCACACATTGCAAACTGACTCCAGGTACAGTTATTATTCTCGTAGGGGATTTGAAGCTGGGAGTCATGGTCCAGTTTACACTTCTGATGACTTTCTTTTTTTAAATAGAAACATTGCTGAACATCTTGGATGATGTCCATGATAGAGACAAAGGACATCTTTTAATGAGACTTTTTTTTTAAAATCTTACTATCCAAACTGGGCTACAGCTACAGCTGTCAGTTGTTACATTTTCTTCTGAATGTTTACATGACAGGTATTCCTTTGAAACCAATGCTTGCACATCCAACCAAGGGTGTCACTGAGGTGTTACACAGGTTCGAGAGCATGGAGTTCACTTGTGAGTTTAAATACGATGGGGAACGGGCACAGGTTGGTTGATTTCAAATTTATTACTCCTGTTTAACCTATCCTAAACTCTGTAAAATTGTTGCATTTGATCCTCTAAAGTACATCTTGATAATAATGAACACAGAGTTAGTGACTAAATTTAGAAAATTGACTGGGGTGAGATATGCCTAAATTTTTCAGAGAAATTGTGAGAAAAGTGAATGGGAAATGTTTAAAACTATGTTTTTTTTTAATGCCTGACTTGCAAAGCATGTTTTAATGTGGATGAATGGCAGATCCATGTCCTAGAAAATGGACAGATCCATGTGTACAGTCGTAACTCGGAAGACAACACCTCCAAATATCCAGATGTCATTCGTCGCATGGCTCGAGTGCTGGGATCAGGAGTCAAATCATGTGTCATTGACTCAGAAGCTGTGGCATGGGATCCAGACAAAAAGCAGATTCTTCCTTTCCAGGTCCTGAGCACACGGAAAAGAAAGGTATGGATGTGAATGAGAGAACTCTTTATTGGAGAACTGTGTGGATGTGCGCAGCTTGGTGTACGGCAAACGGGATGAATGGACATGCTTTATATTGCAGTAACCCTTCCATGCCTCATCGTCCGAAGATTTTCATTGATGCAGCATCTTATGAAGTGATAGTGATACTGTGACTGTTTTGCTTTCTAGGATGCTGATGAAAAACAGATTAAGGTGCAAGTTTGCATCTATGCCTTTGACCTCTTGTACCTAAATGGAGAGTCCTTGGTTAGCAAGCCTTTCCGGCTGAGACGCCAGCTGCTGCATGACAACTTCCTGGAAGTAGAAGGAGAATTTGTCTTTGCCAAGTCTATGGTCACCTCCAACACCGAGGAGATTGAGGAGTTCCTTGAAGAGTCCATAAAGGGTGCTTTGCTTTCCTCATATCTTCACAGTTCCTTTGCATTCAGCTGGCGATGTCAACCGTATGGCATGTCTTCTTTGCTTTCATCCGAAGTTCCTTGGTTACATTTTAGTTTAGTATTTTAACCTTGCCTGTGGATGATAATGAGTGTTGAACATGACTCAGGGATTTGAAAAGATGTTCTGTCAAGTTCCCCCTTGCACTCACACACCGTGCAAGAGAGGATGTTCATGTTTGATGCACTCACAACCTGACTTCACACAACACTAAGACAACACCATTAACACAATCAGTGAAAGACTCCCTGTGCTATATGTATCATTCTTGCTTGCAAGTTTGTGAATGGTGCTGGTAAGTAGTCCTTCCTATAGACTCGGTACTCGCATGGGTGTAACTTGGTAGCATGGAAACGTGCCATGTAACTACAGACGCGTTGGTGGGTACGCTAGTTTTACTACTCAGAGTGATGACGAATTGCTAAATTTAGAACGCTGAGCATTGGTCAACCTGTGTGTTTGGGGAAGACACGCTCAGTTTGAAAGTTAGACATTTGTTGTCAGACATTGTACTCTGGAGAAACCACTGATGAAGGGCTCCCTAAAGAACAGGGCTGACATATTTGAACAGTGTATTTTCAAGCTCTGCATTCTACCGTGTACCATTCGTAAGGGAACACACACAAGGTGGGGAAGGGGGGTCACTGAGTAGGAGGTGAAAATAAGTATGGTACCATGGTGTGGACAGCCACATCGCTGGTCCATAACATGCCCACACATTTAGGAATTTGCCAAAAGTCAAATGAGAATAGAAGTGAGGGGGGTACTGTATCCAGCATTCCTTAATTCCAAATAATTTGTTAATTTTATATGACACCCCTTCTCTTAAAGTTGCCTGATTTTTTTCAGTTATGTTCTTTTTTTCCATTTGTACATCCCTCTGTTATCAGATGACCTCTGGACTGGCATGATTCACTCATTGTTCATGTTAGCATTATCTCCATTGCAGGAAACTGTGAAGGGTTAATGGTAAAGACACTGGATGTTGATGCTACATATGAAATTGCTAAGCGATCTCATAGCTGGCTGAAGGTAACTTTTGATCCTAAAAAACATTTTGGGTCAATAATGACTGGAACAGGATTTGTTAAGTAAAGATTTTAATTAGAATAAGACCAAGACTGACAAGAGCAGACGAGTGACTAACAATGGTAAGCAAACAAACTTTTTGTATGAAGTTGACAGAACAAAACATGGTAGGTTTCCTTTTTTTGTTTGGCTGTGTGTGTGTGTGTGTGTGCGTGTTGATAATAAGAGATGTTTATGTTTCAGCTGAAGAAAGATTATGTAGAAGGGGTTGGAGACACCTTGGATGTTGTGGTGATTGGAGGGTACATGGGCACTGGTAAACGAACAGGAAAATATGGAGGCTTTCTGCTGGCCTGTTATGATGAAGACAATGAGGAGTTCCAGTCTATTTGTAAGGTGAGAAAGCATGAAGGTGTGCATCCATAGCTGTTTTGCTGTAAAAAAGGGTTTTAATGTCTGTGAAATGCATCAATATTTATTTTATAGACTGGCAAGTTTGACATTGATTATGGCTTCAAAAGGGCATTGCTGGATTCTTGCATCACTAACCTGTACAGGTGCTGGATAAAACAGGCAAACATTTACAGTAAAACTCATGGCATCATTGTTTTAATTCTGTTGATATAGAAAATATTTAGTTTTTGACTACAAATTTCATTTTTGAGATGGAGAAAGGTTCATGTACAGATTGTTATACGATGTTCAGAAACCCAATATGTTAAAAAATATGCTTAAACTTTAAAAAAAAAATACCCTGAAACATGTGCCAAAATATGTATAGCAGCCAGTAGGGCTTAACAGATGTGTGCAGACACCTGGAATAAGGATAGGGTAAAAATACAGTTCTTTAAGTGCTGAATGATCAACATTTGTTCTTCGATATTTTTAAAAAAATGTCTTGGTAGTAGAGTAGTTAGAGCAGAATAGATTTTTTTTTTAATAAACTGAGCAGAGCTTCCACTTTTCTACAACCGAGCTGAGCTTCCACATTTCAACATTTGCTTCCTTTTCTGACTTCATTTTAAACTGATGTTGAAACTTTTTGGCACATGCTTAGATACAAGAACAGCCTCCCAGTTTCTTTAGATTCATTTGCACTTTATGAGAGCAAACTGTGTAAATGGTTTTTCCCCCCCAGATTGGAACAGGGTTCAAGGATGAGGATTTGGACAAACACACAGAATTTTTCAAGGATAATGTTATTCCTCATCCGCGGCCATACTATCGATGGGACCCAGCTGTGGAACCAGATCACTGGTTTGATGCTGTACAAGTGTGGGAAATCAAGGCAGCTGATCTTTCCATTTCTCCAGTGCATAAGGCAGGCATGGGACTGGTGAGCACAGATCTCTATTTCAGCAAAGCATATCAAAATTTGCTTCATCTCTCCATTTAAAATCAACACTAGTTCATTGAAATAATTACAGATATTGCTGCATAAGTGCAACATGTTTAAGAGAATGAAATTTTTACTTCAGAATTGGATTGGATAGTGCTTCTCACAAATATCTCTGCAGGATAAGTGCAACCTTGGTGGTCAAAAAGTGCCACCAAACATCAGTTTTGTCCCTGTGATTACCATAGGTTACACATTAGAGCACTTATGCAACAGACAAGTGTGCAGATCACTCGCGTGTGACAACCCTAATTGTTCACAGAGAAGCCATTACTTCCTACATTTCTTCACAGCAACTTGACCGCTGATTACATCGTAAACCAAGAGGAAGGCTATTCTCCCCATCCTGTCAAAGTTAACTCATAAATTTATTCGTCTCTTGCTGTCAAAGTTACCTCACGAATTAGTTCACCTCCTGCTGTGAAATTTACCTCATGAATTTATTCACCTCTTGCTGTCAAAGTTTCCTCACAAATTTATTCACCTCTTGCTGCCAGTTACCTCACAAACTTATTCACCTCTTGCTGTCAAAGTTACCTCACAAATTTATTCACCTCTTGCTGTCAAGGTTTCCTCACAAATTTATTCACCTCTTGCTGTCACTGTCTATGCCATTTCACTGCAGTGACTGACAGCTGACCTGCAGTGATTGTCAGTTTAGCCTCACAGCCTAACAGTGACTTGAAGGTGTGAAAATGGCCAGGCCATCACTGAAGAAATATAAGACTTTGAAATCAGGGAGGAAAGGTGACGCTCACCATGCTTTTGAAAAATATGCAAAAATACCGAGTCTTGATTCACAGTTTGATGCGAAGAATAACTCACCATCAGTCAGCAATCACAGGAATTTCTTCTGTTTTGATTTAAAAAAAAAGGACTGCAAACTTGAATGCTTTTTGTTTGTAGCCCTACTCTCTTTGTGTGCATACATCTACATATACGTATACCTGTTTGGCAGCGTTAAGCATAAAATTGTTAATTTAGGTGAAGGGCAACTGCAGGATAAGCGCAACTTTTGGGTGGGCAACCAAGTAGTTGCACTTGTGCAGCAGTGACTGTATGTAGCTTATTGTCAAATCTGAACTCAACACATACTGCATTTGTTGTACATTTGGGATTAATATTTTTTTATGCTTCAGTATCATATTTGGAAGCATTTAAAGTATTTTGTCACCATTTAGTTCCAAGACAAAAAATTATCAGAAGCTGCATGTCGGTACAGCTTACTTGCAGGTCTTCTGTCTTCAGTGGCACAACAAATACTCAAGATATACAGAGTTTTGTATGTTGTCTGTATGCCTTTGCCCTGCAGGTGGATGATACAAGGGGAATATCTCTGAGGTTTCCCAGGTTCATACGAATCAGGGATGACAAGAAACCAGAAGAGGCCACCAGTGCAGCACAGGTATAGGGAGTGAGACATTTCTTAGTGACAAAAGGTGTCTGCTTTCTGCTAGGATTTCTATCAACTGAAACTGGGGTTTTTTGGGAGGGTGGGGAGTGTCATGGAGTGTATTGCTGGGCATTGTCACTCTTTTCAATGGTCTTTGGTTCCTTGGCTCTTGCTTCTCTTTGCCAATATGTCTTTATCATTTATGACTCCGTTTTCCCCACTAGACTGATCACATGCTGAAGCAGTAGGTTTTATTTGCACAGATGCAGTTTTGTCCACAGTAGTAGAAAATAGCAATGGCAGCAGGTAGCAGAGGTGTAAAGAATGTCAGTGTGAATGTTGCTGGTAGTGGAGATGTAAAGAATGCCAGTGTGAATGTTGCAGGTAGCAGAGGTGTAAAGAATGCCAGTGTGAATGTTGCAGGTAGCAGAGATGTACAGGAACCAAAAGCAGATTCAGAACCAGAAGTCTGGGGAGAGCAAAGCTGTGGAAGAAGAGGATGATTTCTATTGAACTCTTTTTTTTTTTTGGCCTTCTGACACTTAAAGCAGCCTTTGTGAATAATCTTCTACTGGGTGATGAAGATCAACATAATCATAGCTTGGCAATAAATGGAAGCAATCTTTTGGCATTTTGCAGATTTACAGCAGCCTACGGGGTAGATTAATCTTTCTCCCCCACCCCCCACCCCTCCAGAGCTTCTGTACTAAAAATTGATCATACAGAAGCACAAGTTGGTAAGATTTTACATAAAGAATTGTACATTTCAAATCCAAAGAGTTTCTTTTTGGATTTGAAAATCTACAATTCTGGATGTAAAATCTCAATGTTTAGTACAAATGTTTAAGATTAGTAGAAGAAGTAAATAAATGCCTAGTGTGTTCAACTGTTTGAACTTTTAAGCCCCTTTGGGATGATAGCATTATCCCTCCTCCCTCATCGCTGCCACACAAACAAAAAGTCTTCCCTCCTGCAGCTGAAAAGTTTAATCCGTATTCAACTCCAAATAAGGAAATATATTTTTAAACCTGTTTCGCTTTTGCATCCATCTTGCTCACTTTGATGTAGATGCATTCTTGAGACTTGTTAATAAAATTTAATACATTTAGCATGTTTCATTGCTTGTATGACTGCCCAGTGCAGATGGTGAGCTTATTTGTGTATATAGTGGGATAAAAATACATCTTAGAATGAAATATGTTTAGCTGTAACAATTCTGATGGCGTTTTAGCAGGGATTGGTCAGCAGAAGTGTGCATTAGATTTTTTACATTTTCAAATACATGCATCTATAACAACTTAGTGGCTAGTCCCCAGCCTGGATAGGAGAGTAGAGTTGGGCAAAGGGTTAGTTGGCCCTCTGTCAAAACCTATAAGCTACAGAGATACCACGCAGACAAGAGACCTTCAGAATATCTTGACCCTGGAGGAAGAAGTGCCAGTGGGAGGATCTATAAAACTTAATGAACACCAGATTCATCTGGAAGCTGTTTGGCTGGCTGCCATCTTTACAAGCAGGACTACCATCAGTGTAGGAGCATAGGACATGCAGACCATATATAAAGCTTGTAAGATGGCTCCCATGAAAAACTAACATTGACATCATAGGAATTACTGAGTCAAGATGGACAGATTCCAGGCAAAAGCGGCCCACCACAGGAGATTTGCTGCTGTTCTCAAGTCACAAGGATGACCACACACCAACACCCAAGGTGTAGTTTTGATGCTGTCGAAGCCCAGAGATCCGTAGCTGGGTGGGAGGTCTATAGTCCACAGATCATAGCAGCTTTCTTCAGCAACAATAATTTATTTTTTTAAATGCATAACTAAAAAGTTTTCTCAATGTGCTTAAAGACGTGTCCACACACATTAGATACACCAAATATTCCTTAATACTAAGAGAATAAACAGATGGGGTAGTAACAGTTTCAGTGCTGTGAGCCGTTTTATAGGCTGACGAAGAGCTCAACAGGTTATGCTTTTCGAGGTGGTCCATAAATTGAAAAGTTGCAATGTGGTTTAAGACTTTGAAGAGAAAGGGTAGATTGGACACAGGATTGTAGTTCTTACAAATTTCAGGATCTAGATTAAACTTTTTGAGAAGTGGATTCACAAGGGCATATCTGAATGACAGGGGAACAGCGCAAGATGGAAGGGAGCCATTCATGATTAATGAGACAGAAGGAACTATTTCGTCAATGTAATTTGGAGACTGCAGGAAGTGGAGGACAACTGTGAAGGCACTATGGTCCAGAAAGAAGAAAGACAACTGGACTAGACTATGAATGTAATTTTATAAACGAGTGTTATGCCCCCAAAATGACAGCAATGACGAGAGTAAGAAGTTCTACAGCAGGCTATGTATCAACATCCATAAACACCCAGGAAGATATCGCCATGGACGACACTCAGCTGTACTTGCACTGATAATGTTGATGGGTTGATTTTGTCAGTTGAGCGAAGGATCCAGACAAGCCGTGGACTGTTGATAAACTTTATGACAAGTCACATGCCCTAATCATTGATCCTGCTCAAAACCTCCCCGTTCTGAATCTTTGTCTTAAAACCAGCCTTAAATTTAAAACAAGGGAACTGGACCAAGCTAAGACGTGACAAAGACGAAGACAATCTACATGTTTCGGGGCACTGCCCCTTCATCAGGACGACACAAAAACGTCGACAAAATGAAAAAAATAAAAAAAGAAAAGGACTTGGCTTCAGTAGATGTGGCGCATGGGCTGGACAGCAGGAAAATGACTAAGGGACAGTAAGAGTTAAAAACAGGGGCAGCCAATCGCAAGGTGGGTAGGGAAGGGTGGGGGTGGAGAGAGAAGCGCGGGTAAGGGGGTGGCAGTGTGGAAGAGGAGGTGAGAGAAAAGGAGGGGTAAGGGGGTTAAGAGGAGGGAGGTGGAGGGTCAATGTTTAAGGCTGAGACCAGTGGGTGCCATGGTACCAAAATGGGTAATGAAGTAGGACTCCATATTCTTACAGTCAAAGGAATCGCCCTTCATTTTCCAGATACCACAGACCCTCATGTTGTCGGCTGTGTGTGGGGGTGTGTTGAAGTGACGTGCAACTGGTGTGTTTCTGTGGTGTTTAGTGTCAGCTAGATGTTCTGTGAAGCGGGTGTTGAGTGTGCGCTCTGTCTCCCCGATGTAGAATAAAGTGGGACAGAGGATGCATGTGATGGCGTAGACGATTTTGCTGTTGGTGCAGGTGAAGTGGCGCTTGATGACAAAAGTAGTGTGGAGTGTTGTGTTGGTGTTCAGGTAGAGGCAAGTGTGGCAACAGGGGACACTGCACGGGGTGGAGCAGCAGGGTGGGGGGAGGGTGGTGGTGGCTTTGAGTTTGGAATGTACTAGAAGATCTCGCAGGTTTTTATCCCTGCGAGATGCTAGGAGGGGGTTATGTTTGAAGAGGTGGGGTTCAGATTAAGACAGTATGTGCCAATTGGAGAGGAGGATCCTACGTACTGGAAGGTTGTGAGGGTGGTGGGTCAAGACGGCAATCGGCCGAGGTTCCGTGTGTCCGGGGTGGTGGGAGGGTTGGAGGGTGAGTGCGCGTGGTGTAGCGGCAGCTTTCTGTTTAGCAGAGTGTAGAAGGTTGGGAGGATAGTTGCGGGCGAGGAAAAAGTCTACCATTCTGTCGGATTGTTCAAGGAAGTCTGTATCACTGGAGCATAATCTGTGGAGTCTTAGGAACTGCAAGTAGGGTATGCTGTGCAGGGTGGAGGCTGGGTGAGATGAGTGGAAATCCAGGTAGGAGTGTGAGTCTGTAGGCTTGTAATGGATGGAGGTTGCTAGGTGGCCGTTCTGCAAGGCTATGTTGATGTCGAGGAATGTAACAGAGGTGCATGAAAGTGTGTAGGTGTATTGAATGGAGGGGTGGAAGTGTTGTATGTACTGGATGTACTGCAGTAACTGTGGCTCCGGGAGGGAAGTGGCGCCGAGACCGTCGTCGATGTAGCGTCTGTACAGTTCTGGGGTGGGGCCCGTATAGCTGCTGCGGATGTAATGTTCGAACCAACCCATGAAGAGACAAGCATAACTAGGGCCCATTTTGGTGCCCATGGCCACGCCGCTAATTTGGTGGAAACACTGGCCGTCAAAATCGATGTGTTGAGTTTGAGGACCAACTCCGCCAACCTAATCAGAGTGTGTGTAGGAGGGTGGGGGTTGCTGCGTAGGTGGAGGAAGAAAGATAGTGCGGTTAAGCCATCAGTGTTGGGTATAAAACCAGCCAAATTCTTTTTTCTTGTTCTGCCGGCAACCTAATTTGTGTTTTTGATTGCTGCTCAATTGTGAGAACACATGGATAAAATTTGTCCGATAGCATACGTTGAATTACGTAGGATCGCTTCTATCAAGACTACTTAACAATAGACGCTGCAAAGACTCTCGTCACATCTTCGGTTCTATCCTGCTTGGACTACTGCAATTCTCTTTTAGTTGGCATCCCTCAAAGGCATGCACTAATAAACTGAAAAGAATCCTTAACTGTGCGCCTGGCCTGACCCTAAAAAAATCTACCCGTGGTCACATTTCTCCCCTACTTAAAAAGCTGTATTGGCTGTCTATAGCTATACGTATCGACTATGTAATAAGATTGACACAATCTGTTAGTGTTGCCTCAAGTTCCGCCCACTCCCGACCTATTAGTGAGTGAACTAGCCAGCTAGATTCTTTTCAACAGTATGTCCAGACAAGTTTGCTTCGCTCTGCTAGAGACATACGTATTTCTGTGACATCCAGCAAGCGAAGGAAATCTATGGGTCATCGATCTGTCCTGCATTGGACTTACTGTCTAGAACAGGCTCCCCTTGTCTATAGCTATGCAGACAGCATTTCTATCTTCGCAAGTCAAACCCGCCTTCGTCTTAGTACCAGAAAACAGTCAATAAGTTATTGTTTTCTGGTATTTCATCTAATCACCAGTCGCACTCAATCATTGCACATAAAGTGGGGTGTGTGCATTTTGTAGGTGTTTTAGCAGTGTTTACTTTGGCTTTTTTCGTTTGTAAGCGCTTGGAGTCATATCGTTATTCTATGCCACGGACTACGTTGTGCTGACGCGTGTTGCCTAAGGCGAGGTTTCGCGAAACCTCGCGAGGAGAACTCCAGTTAAGTGTTGCCCAGCACCTCTCGCAGGAAAAACCTTGCAAGGACTCGCGAGGAGCCTTTAGGGCATCTTCGCCGGCAAGAGAAAGATGGCTGACAAAACCTATGTAGACCTAAAACCATGAGTTTTCGTGGCTGTTCGGTATTTCGTATACACGGCAGACGAACAGACAATAACAGTAGTTTTCAGTACTGACACAAAACCTTCTATTTAGAACTAAAACCATGACTTTTCGTGGGTATTCGACATATATATTCGTGGCTGTTCAGTATTTCGTGTACATCGCAGACGATAACAATACTGACATAAAATGTACGTACTCAAGTGTCGATTTATGGCATTTTATGCATAAGATAATTCAGAAAGTGCATTCTGATGCTTGATATACCTTTAAAACCTTTTATTTAGACCTAAAACCATGGATTTCGGTGGCTGTTCGGTATTTCGTATACGCGACAGACGAGCAGACCATAACAGTACTGACACAAATTTGAAATGTACGTACTCAGGTGTCAATTGTTGCCATTTTATGCAACAAATAATTCAGAAAGTGCATTCTGATGTTAAATATACATTTGAAACCTGTTATTTAGACCTAAAACAATGATGTTTCGTGGCTGCTCGGGGTTTCGTATGACCGCATGTTGGCTCGAAAAACTTCCGCCTCGTGCGCGAGACTCTTGGATGTTGCCTACAGACGCTCGCTCGCTAGAGATCTCGCAGGCGAAATCTTGCAAGGTCTCGCCCTTAGGCAACGCGCGTCTGGTCGCGGTAGTTCACGAGACTGCACGAGAAAATTGTTTTCCCAAACTATAACACAGAAAAGCACCCATATCTGGCGTGCCGAAACTCATGAATCGTGCAATCTCATCATGGCGACTGTCGAATCTGTTGGCGGCGATGGACGCATTCAGAAAATGGAAGTAGACTACAGTTCTACTGTAGATGAAAAAATTCCAATATGCGAACAGCTTACTAAGGTAGCATTCATTGTGATTACTACTTGGGAACAGCAGAGAACGATCTGAAACTGTGCCATTCATTTGTTAACCTCCTCATGTGGATTGCATTGAATGATTAAAATTGTCTGTTGTTTCGTTCAATCATTGCTCTGCTGTTCTCAAACTGTGACCATTTAATACTTTTAAAATTTTCAAACTGAATCTGTAATAGGTCAGTGGATTGGAATGTGCTTCTTTCTCTATAAGAGAATGAAGTAAACCAATCTAAAGTGTGCAAACTTTGATCATTCACGTTGATTCTTATGAACCTGGTGGAATGACTAAATCAGTAAAAAGTATTAGTAATTTTCTGCGTAAAATTTCTTCTTTACCTTTGTTGCTTCTTTATAAGATGTAACATCTTAGTGGAATACTGCACAGTCCAATAAGTGGATGTGTATAATTTTTGGTAAAGATATACAAACTATGTTGTATAATCATGTAACTTGATTTTTTAAGTTTGGAAGATCAAGATGTCAGTAAAAAAAAAAGTAGCAGTATTTAAAAGTGACCTTTAATTTTATTTGAGCAGCAAGGGAAGCTGACTGAGGCATTAGACATTCTGCTTTCCTTGGAGAAACAAACCAGAACGGTGAGTTGTGTGTATGGATATTTCTTAAAACAAACTTCTCCTTCTCATTGACTGCTTTATTTGCCACCAGAGACCTTCCCACCTCAGTAGTCAACAGCATTCTTTTAGCTTCACATTTGCTAAATTTCATTGCTTGTATTCATGTAGTGGGAATAAACGTAGTGACCCAACTATTAAGTAGTCTGAGTAAGGCTGTTCTCCCTTCCTGGAATTTGTGTTGCCACTCTTTTATCTGGCTTTGAACATTAGTTTTTGTTATTTAAAAAAAAAGGATGGAGAAAACCATTTCAGTCTATAATAAACATTACTTGCGCTTGTTAATATCTGTTCAGAGTTTGCTGCCATGATCATAAATAATTGTTTAGTCGTAATTGCACACACATGACATGTCTGTCCATAAAGTATATGCATGTAGATATGTTGCTTAGTCTGCTGTCATTTACATGTATATGACATGTCTGTCCATAAATCTATACATGTAGATACATTGGTTAGTCTGATTTACAATTTACATGCACATGACGTGTCTGTCCATAAAGTATATACATGTAGATACATTGCTTAGTCTGTTGTCATTTACATGGACATGTCCGTCCATAAAGCATACAGATATGCTGTGTAGTCTGCTGTCATTTACACGCTGTATTGTGCTGTAGGCCTCGGACACTCACTCCACTGGGAAGATTTTGGTAGCAGTTGTCAAGTGTTGCTTTGAGGCCAAGAACTGGGATGCTCTGAATGAAAATATTGTCCTTCTCACCAAAAAGAGAGGGCAGATAAAACAGGTAATAAGTTTATTTTGAAACCTAGCAATGTTATGAGTAAGAGCAGGAGTCACCTTTCCCAGAGCTCTTAAAAGCATTACTGGAAGTGTGTACACATTTTTATGTGTCCCATAGAACACCACTTGTGACTAGTTAATTTTTCCTTCCCATTTTAAATCTTTGCAAATTTCTTTCTTTCTTTCACTAATGTGTTCAGTAATCAGATAAGACCTGCAATTAATAACAGGCAGTCACCAAGATGATCCAAGAAGCTTGCACATACGTGGAAAAAACCCCAAGCCTGGAGGTCAAACTGAAGTTAATTGATACTCTGCGCACTGTCACGGCAGGCAAGGTAAGAAACAGCAAGGAATTCTCTTAATGGCACACATGCAGAACACATAAATGACATAACATCACATTGCTGTTTGCATTGCAGCTGCCCTGCTTTTTGTGTTGATCCTAATACTTGCTGCCACTTGCGTCGGTATCCAAGCTCTTCTGCCCATGTCTCTGTATGGCCAGTATCCTGTCCAGGTCTTGCTGGCTCTTTGTTGCTCATATTCACTCAGGTCGTATTGAAGAAGGGAAACAGAAGGAAGACGATCCGTTGGAGGGAATTGATGTTAGCCATGTTGCTGCTTATTTGTAAATCAGACTGATGTGAGGTTAGAAAATGGTACTGGGATTTTTCAGACAGGAATCATTCATAGATAGTTATTATTGCATATGTTTTCTGTTTGTGCCAATTTATTCTTGCAGTTTTACATCAGGGTTGGCGTGGTTTATTTTCTTGCAGATTTATGTTGAGATAGAGCGAGCGAGACTGACTAGAACCCTTGCCAAGATAAAAGAAGATGCAGGAAAAATCTCAGAAGCTGCTGACATCCTTCAGGAACTACAGGTTAGTTTTCTGTTTTCACACAGATTGCTGTTCCAGATGCTGTTTATCCTACAGCTCATTTGCAAAGTGCCAGTGTCAAGGAGCAATAAAGGTTTTATTAGAAGTCAGCACTTTTGCTAAAAGCTATAACCACATACAGCTAAGGTCAGTAAAACTGCAGCAAACTTTGGGATGTTGTCTATATGTATCTTAATATTTACTTACAATTTATATACTTGTCAACATTTCTGTACTTTTGACGGGCATTTAGCAACATTTGTTTTGGTGTGCTGGCACAGGTAGAAACATTTGGCTCTATGGAGAGAAAGGAAAAAGTGGATTTCATTCTGGAACAGATGCGGCTGTGTTTGGCCAAAAAGGACTACATCCGTACACAGATCATCAGCAAGAAAGTCAGCAATAAGTTCTTTGAGGAGCCAGGCACCATGGTTGGTTTGCTGCTGCCCTAAAATTTATGTGCATGGAAGAGCTTACCATCTTGATATATATACATACAGTTGGTGACTGTTAGTGACAGTTTGGGAAGGTAAACGTGTTGCATTATTAGTGTTTGTCATAATGACAAGGTTGTGCTGAAAAATACAGGTACAAAATACTTTATCATCACAGTTTCTTCTGGCATAACAAAGTAAAAAATCAGAAATCATTAAAATGCAGTGTTGAGATTCTTAAACGCTAACAGGCAGCAAATCTGAAAGACTGCCACACATACATGTAGATATAAGTAGGAACACTTTATATGGTACAGCAGGCCACTTTCAAGGCTTGAAGCCAATAACACTGCTTTCAATTCTAACAGGTGAGGATTTGGGTGGACAGAAACATTGATTAGATGGAAGAAATGAGGTCATGTCAATGATACTGACAGTGTTTGCTGCTTAGACCTTCAGCCTCTTGGAAAGGATTGCAATGAAAATGTTTCTAGAATTCCTGGTCATTAAAACAATGTTGAGTAACATTGGCACATCACTGTGTAGTGTGTACCCTAGAACTTGTCAAAGAGAACATCCAGGAACCCACCTCTGATTTTAAGAAGATAAAACTTCCCAGCTTTCTATATCTATACTTTGGTGCTGTTTAGGTACCACATGTATCACTGACGGTGACAATTGTATCGAGTGCCCAGAACTCTTGTTGTTACCTTGCCCTTAATGGAATCTTATGTATGCATTGTACTTGGTGCAACTGAAGGTGTCTTGGTGGTTTACAGTTGTGTTGTGGTTTTCACAACTGACTGTGCAATGTAGGGTGGGGAAGTTGCAGCGTGTGAGTGTTAATGTTTCAGACCATTGGGGGGATGTGTAATTGTGTTGTTGATGCACCTACATGTGACACTTGTGGTGGCATTTGCGACCACTTTATGTGACAACTAATCACACAGCTTGTTGCAGGATTTGAAACTGAAATTCTATCAGCTGATGATAGAGTTAGATGAGCACGAGGGGTCATATCTTGAGATCTGCAAACACTACCGAGCCATCTATGAAACCCCACAGATCAAAGAAAACAAGGAGAAAATGAAAGAGGTATTCAGTTTGTGGTGCACAGATTCTGTTGGGTAGATAATCAGAAGGGTGGGGGGGGGGGCAAATATTGGAAAGATACAGATATTGAAAGATATGGAGTTGGCGATATAGCTAAACTGGAATGTCTTCCTTTGAAGTTGCATCTTGATCTGCAGTAGGAATAAGACAAATGAAGCAAAGCAGGAGAGATGATTATTACCTTATAAAATTCTGCTGTAGCAGGATTACTGTAGCTGTTGATGTTACAATTAGCTTATGGTTGGTTGGTTGGTTGGTGCAATCCGGTTGGGTAGAGTGGGTTGGTTGGTTGGTTTTTGTTAACATGCGCGTGCAAATGAGATACATGTCAGGATGTTAGACTAGGGGATAGGGTGGGAGAGGGGGGGCTGTAGGATGGTGATGAAAGATGCTTATGACTGACAGTGTCAAGGTCGTTACATTCTATCTACAGATAGAAAATTCTTTAAATTTACAGATAAAATGAAAAGCCATTAAAACATTATAGATAGAGTATTCAAAAATGTTCCAGCACTAATACCAATACTCGTGCCTTGGATTTCCGAGAAAGCCCTCACTTACTTCATAACAGAGGGCTGATTTCAAAGTGTTAGTGATTTGCGTGGATTGTGTACAAAATAAGTGTTAGTATATGTGGTGGGGAAAAAAGGGTTTCATTCATCCAGAGCATTTAGTTTTTTTTAACACCCATGTACTGTTGGTTGTGGGCTCAGATCCTGTCTGGTGCCTATGCTTTCTCTGCATGTGGCATCTTCAAAAGATCTGCCATGTTCCTTACTTTCGACTCTCTCTTTGCTACGTGTTTGGGTACGGTAGGCTCCCTTGGTTGCATACGTCAGCATACGGGTGTGTCTAGCGCTGCCTGTACCTTGTTGGGATTATCGTTTGATAATTTATAGCGCTCTGTCCTCATTTGTTCTTTATTAGTTGTTTATACACCCTTTATCTCCCAGCACTTCCTCCACTCCTATTACTGTCATAATACAGCTTTTCTTGGCAATCAGTAAAACTTTGTTAACCCATTGAGATGTTGACCCTGTGCTGGATCTGAGGCTTAGTATCATGTTGTTCTGCATTTCATTTGGGCATCTTATGAAAACAAACAGTAATGAAGACACCAGGAGGATGCTGACATTCTGCTATGTTGCAGGCTTTGAAGTGTGTTGTCCTGTATTTGGTGCTGGCGCCTTATGATAATGAACAGTCTGACCTAATACACCGTGTCAAGGATGACAAAAACCTGGAGCAGCTGCCCAAATACAGGTAGACTGCTTTGTGTTAGGTCTTGGGCAGAGGCTGTGGTTTGAACTCCTGAAACACCAGTTTAAAAAGTGCTTAGATACATTAGATCCATTAAGACACATTCTTTGGCTAGAGTACAGTAAGTACATCCCTGAACCTTGTTTGACAACAAACCCTGGCCTACGTGGGACACTTACTTAAGTGAAGGGCTAGACCTAATGATATGTTTAATGCACGGGGTTGTCTGGGAATTTGTCAAGGCAGGTAGGTAGCAGTAGTGAGACTGTATAGCTGCTTCCAAAGGTGCAAGCAGGTAAATCATCTAGCAGTTGTATTTGCGTTCTGTGCAGGGATCTCTTAAAGTGCTTTACAACGCCAGAGCTGATTCAGTGGAAACTACTTTGCCAGAACTTTGAGGCAGAGCTCAGGACAGGTTCTGCATCTAGTCCTCCAACCCACATCTTCAACCCCAAGCAGGAAAATGGCGTGAAGCGCTGGACAGACTTGAAAAGCCGGGTGGTAGAGCATGTGAGTAGGGCTTGTGTTGAACGCAGCCTGGTTAATAGATAGGCTGTGTGTAGTGCATGTGTGTGGTGTGCGTAGTGCATGTATCTGTGTGCATGTGTGTCTGGATGTGCAGACTGCTGAGATTGTTCACTCTGTTTGGTGGACATTGAGGCAGGAGTGGAGACCATTGAAGAAATTGAAGAGCATGTATTTGTCAAAGGTATGGCACTAGATGTGACGGTATTAGCATCAAGCAACAAAAATGACTGTGTAGGGCAGTTGAGTGATGCACACATCACCAGTACCAGTACCAGTACTGTGGGTCAGGCTCGGGTCTTCCAAAATATTTCTCCAGACTAAGATGATTATGGGGCCAGTTGCATGCCATGAGGTAACATTGGTAGCTAATTCTGCATAAACCACCACACAGTGTACTGTTTACTGTTTAACTTTAAGAATTGAAATTAAAACCAACATCATCGACACTATCCCCACCATAATCTAGGTCAGTATGAGATTTATCCCAAACAGCAGTTAGTGCAGATCAGATGCCAGGGACTGGAATTACTAGGAACACTTCAGGATGCAGCTGTTTTCAAGGGGACAGTGAAAACTAGGAAGAGTGATAATTATGTCTGTAACTTGATGTAGAGCAGCAGGTGTGTATTAACCATTACTGGTATTTTTGCAGAACATAAGAGTGATGGCCAAGTACTACACTCGTGTCCGCATCAAGCGAATGTCAGAACTGCTGGATCTTACAGACTCTGTGAGTAATGTTGATTCCATTGTTTTAGGATCAAAAGCTTTGTATAGTTTCAAGCTATAGACCTGTTCTTTTATTTTGAGGCCAAAGCGTCTTGATGAGGATGTAAAGAACTAACTCACAGAAATAAATTTTCTTTTTGCTGGAGCACATATACAAATGCATTTTCAGGATGACTGATGTACCTGTAGAGCTACTCAGCCCCCTCCCAGTCCCACACCACCCCGCTCTCTTGCAGAGTTATATAAAATGAGACCGGGCTGGTACGAGGACAGTGCCTGGTAGTAGCAGATATTAGATTCAAAATCATAACATAACAAATCAGGTCCCAGATAGCTCTGCAGCTAGAACTGCAGACTAGCAAGTGTATAGTGGTGGTTCAAATCCATGACAGGTCAAGGATTATTTCCTGAAGTGAGACATTGTGCAGACCCTATTTGACCATTACCCCTATACTGGCCATCTTACATCAGCTTTAGCCTGATGGTTCTTTCCGTGCATAGCTTAGCAATAGGACCCAGTGCTTCCACCTGACAGTGATTTCGCTGTATGGGGGGGGGATGGGTTCCTATTACTAAGCTATGCACTGAAACAACTTCCAGACTGATAGCTGCAGTAAGATGGCCAGTGCAGACAGGCAGTAAAATATGTTCAGGGAGATGACCGAATGGAGTTTGCACCATTTATAACTCAAGAAGTAATCCTTGTCCACGCCTGGGTTCTAACCAGCAACATTCCATCTGCTAGTCTGCAGCTTTACTAACTGAGCTATCCAGGCCCCCCCAGGCTGCTAGCGATCAGCGTTTTGATATATCGCTAGTGGCTATAGATAATGGGAGGCTGGCTGTGTGTGCCGACTTACGTGTCCCACCCATAGGCACTAGCTGCGAGCTCGTGAGATAGGCAAAATCATGAAAATTTTCACTTGCCCGGTCAGGCAACTGGGGGAAATTTTTACCTGCCCCCCACACAGGGTTGGCTGGCATGGTCGAGCAACTGGCTGTTACCCTGCCCAGTGAAATCACAGCTCCATGGGTGAAAGTTAACCGCCAGAAAATCCAGATTTTGTGTTTTCAACACCTTCAGAACTGGAATTCTTGGTATCTAATTTATATATATTTTTCTGCAGTGGTTTTTCTTCCGATTACCTAATGCATTCCAATTTCTTACCTATAGAATTACTTGGCCGAACTTGAAACGGCACGTGGTTAGTCCACCATCATGATTTTCCTGTCCATTAGATTTCGTTGTACGATGTGAGATGAAAGCCATTAGAAATACTGTTTTTATCATTTGGTTTGAAAACTGCGAAGAAGCCGACAAACAGCATAAACTCAAGAATAGCTGGTGGTTGCAATGACTGAGCGAAACACCTGAACTAGAGGGAGCTGGGAAAGAAATTGAAGTACCATTTTCTGCCTGGTTCCCTGCATGCATGCACAACTGGAACCAAAAATTGGTCAAATTCCTTCCCCTCCACCCCCAATCATTTTAATGTTTTCAAAATGTAAACTTTCACCCATGCAGCTCTGTAGTGTCCATTGAATGGTCTCAAAAACAAAGTGCAAATGATTTCCAGTTTATGAAACTCCTGTCAACAACTTGTTGCTGCTTTGACATTCTCCCTTACCAGCATTGTATGTACTGCTCCCTGTGGTTTCATGATATAAAAAGCGACCTGTTTTATTGTTTAGGAGACGGAGGAGTGTCTGTCTACGCTGGTTGTGGGAGGCACTGTAGGAGCCAAGATGGACCGACTTGCTGGTGTGGTGCAGTTCGCCCAGCACAAGGACCCCAGTGACATCCTGAATGACTGGGCAGCCAGCCTAGGCCAGCTGATGGGGCTGCTGAACAAAACCAACCACCTCATTAACAAAGAGGAGATGATACATTTCCTCCATTGAGAACTCCCTGACTAGCAAGGTGTGCATGTGTGTGCGTGCATGCATGAGAGAGAGAAAGCGGTCTCGCAGATAGTGTAGGTTTCGAAATTTTAGACTTTTCAAGGGCCACCAGGATTTCAAGATGACACAGTAACGCAGTGTTTAGTTGAATAAAAAGTCAGATTTATTTCAAGGTGATGCATCCCAATGTTGTTGAAGGTTTGTATGGATTTGAAATTAAACTTCTTAACATAAACTGCTTTTAGTGAGTTTCATGTGCTCTTGAGCAAATTGCAGTGAGCTTTGAACCAGCTGCAGAATGCACAAATCTGATAGGGATTTTCCATGGCGAGCAGATTCTCTGGACCTATTTTCCAGTGAGCACACATGGGCTGAACCCCTAATGTCTTAACAGCTTGTACATCTACAGTGTTTTGTGAGCTTGATGTCAACCTCTAGCATAACATCCTTAGCAACTTTGTCATCTTGGTTTCTATTAATTTTAAAATTAAATACATGATTAGTATCTTTGTAGATAAGTTAGTAATGAAGGTGGAGGGGGTCCTCCATACTCTATCCCAGCACTTTTTGGCTCGTCGACCCCAAACCTTCCTCTATACATGCACAATCATCATGCATGCTTCCGAGGACAACAGATGCTCATTGTTTGAACTGATTTATTGGTAAAACACATTTCTCAAATATTGCCCCAGGCATCAAAAGTGAGGAAATCCCATCATAACACAAATATTGTTTTATAAATTGGAGCAGAGTTCACATGCCTGCTGAAACTAAACGGGCTTTTAAAAGGTCATCCTGTGACCCGTTTTCGGTCATAGAGGAATGGGGGTGTACAAGACCCCTTACTTGTCTGTGGGCATACCTCTTCTCCCTCGGTTTACCCTCCCTGACCCATGGGTCAGGTACCCACTTGCAGCTGGGTACACTGGGGGAAGTGTGGTGTGGCACAAGGGTATCGAAGCAGAGCCTTCGAATTTGCAATCCAGCATTCCACTTGGCCATTCACTTAAAAAAAAACTTTTGGGGAGGGAAAGGTTACTGGGGTAAAGCACAATTTTCAGAGTGAAAGGCACAAGTGAACCAAGTATAATGTCAATTACAATACCAAATAAATGCCTTAACGTAAACTGACAATTATCCCTGTTGTTTCAGTAACATAATCTGCACCTTCATAGGATGTTCGTCCATTTGAAAACTACTCTTCCAGAGATGCTTGAAATGCTTACCAAAATGTGTCCTTTTGGCTTTTACCACTAACAAAACGTTCAAGAGGCCAGCTGAAGAGGTTACTTTTGATATGAATGTACTGACGTTTGGTTACTTGTTACATGTGAACCAATACATGTATAAGTGATGGGAAGTTCCACCATGCTATCATGTCCACAGTGATATGACAAACATTTCTAGGCAATTCCAATGA
Organism: Lanistes nyassanus; assembly: GCA_004794575.1. Classification (NCBI taxonomy): domain Eukaryota; kingdom Metazoa; phylum Mollusca; class Gastropoda; order Architaenioglossa; family Ampullariidae; genus Lanistes; species Lanistes nyassanus. The sequence continues at coordinate 38,290 of SMGT01007031.1, read as the reverse complement.
CAAAGAGAACTGATTATGTACATAAACAAGACATTAAAATGAGAAGGTAAACTCAATAACAAAAGATCTTGATAAAGCACCTTTACCAGTGTCATTGTTTTACCTGAAAGGAATGTACGGCCAAAGAGTAAGATGTAAACTGAATGCATTCATGAGCACTTTACAGCTTTAGAATCTTAGATGAAATAAGAAATGGATACAGTGAAAAGTGCCAGCATTCGCTCATCCCAAAAAGTGCTTTATTAAATACAAGCAGCCCAAAACGCCACATTTTAATAGCATCCATGTAGAATGAGGGAAAGGGTGAAATAAGACGTGCTGTTTGGATTAGATAACATGACCTGAAAAATCTGGATTCACCACCACAGCATGTGAAAAAGTAATGCACAATCTACAGGATTGGTTGATTTTCTGAGGTTTAACGCAGTACCAGCTGCTTAGGCTATATCACAGCATTATGGAGTAGGTGGAACTCGATTTCAAAGCTTTTCACTAAAGCATCCGCCCATCTGATAGATGCAGTAAGATGATCAGAGCTGAGAGCCATTACAGTGGAATTTTTTCTTCTGGGGGGAGGGGGGGAATGGAGTCAGTACATTTTTTCGTTTGTTGTGCTCCTCTGGATAAAATCATCAAACACAGGTATTCAAACAAATAATTGTAACGGATAACAATGGCAGGATTTCTGTTGAGGGGTCCATCTCTCGGGGATGTCATCTAAGGCAAAAATCCTGTGTTGTGCAGGATCTTAAAAGGAAACCAGTGAAGGCAAAGAATGTCAACTTCAAACAAAACCTCCAATTTGCTGATATATTGGAAATCTTCCTGAGGCTTCAGGTGTTCATGATTTTTTAAAAGTACATAAAAGACTGGTTATACACTAAAATTTACAGTGACAATAATGGATTTAGTTTCTGAAGGCACAAGTGGCAGACCGAGAAGGCCAGGTGCAAAGATCAGTCCCTGCTGCTGAGGAAAATTATCCACAAAATTTCCAGACTGCCGAATGTGTCAGCTCCCTGCAAATGGGGAGAGAACTATGCATAAAGAAACATTTACTGATAACAAAAAAGTAAAGGTTCACATTTAAACAGCAAAAATTACAAACATCAATGACATTAGAAGGGCATAAATATACAAAGCCAATGCATGCCATCAACTGTCTATAATTGCATTTTTTTTTGGGGGGGGGGGAAGGACTAGGAACTGCCCAGCAGACAAGGTATTAAGTCTCATTACAGGCCTAGTGACACAGCTTTCCGTAAGTCCATGCAATGAACAGCATTCCTACTTGGTAACCACCTACTGCCAATTAGTACCCATACTTAAGTAATGGGGTGACAAGCGAAGATGGTTAACCAGACAAAACTCAATGGAAAATGTCATTCTTCATAATTCAAAAGAGAAGTATAGTACAAAAGAACCCCAGCTGACCAGAAGCAAAAAGGATATGCCTACAAATTGCTCTCAATTTTGTTTGGGTTCTGTTTATGTGAAATGCACATTTACTAGTGATAACTGAGCATATGTACAACATGACCATGGATCATATTAAACACACAAACTAAAACTGACTCATCACAAAGTGGTAAAGAAGCAGGTTCATCAGAAGAATCTATTTACATAGTCACCCACTTTTCACGATAGTCTACATAGCTAGCAAACTGAACTATGAGTGTCTCACACACACACTCTCTTGATGCTGAAGAGCATTTGGTTAAGATATAATGTCCACACAGTCTGCAATGTGAATAATGCTTATAACAAAAGGCACTTGTATCCATTCTACTTTTACATTAGGTGCATAAAGAAACTTGCAAAAAGAAAAAAAAATAGATTTGATGAACATCAAAACATACCGAACAAAAATATTAACTCTGCTGATAAGCACATAGACATAACACAAAAAAAACCATTTTGTTAAGGACTTCCAAAGACATGATTACAGCTATCGAAACATGATTCTACTTATCATCTGGTTTGTCAGAGACAGTATCCTGGCTGCGACTTAATGGCCTCCACCCAAGACAATAAAATCAAAAAAGCAAACAGGCCCCAAACATGAGCTATATTTAAAAATCAGGATTGTCCTAGCTTTTAGTCATTTTATCCATCACAACCTTCAGTCTGAAAGTCTCTTTTAACTTTCATTTGTCTCAAATTCTGTTTGACTAATTCTGGACAGGCTGTGTGCATCTTCAAACTGGATGCAATTAAAAGTGAGATTGCAATGATTACCAGACATTGTTAAGAACCTGACTGCTGAAAACTAAAGTATCAGTATTAACTGATGCAGTTAATGTATTACGCAAGAGGGGGGTCAGAAGGAGAAAAGGACGCATGGGGGCCACTCAGTCATCTCAGGCACGTGTGCTAATGTGACAAGGAGCAGATATTACAGCGAGATATCAACTGGCACTACTTTGGCAAGATGTTAAGACAGTCATAAGTACTTCAAAATATATCAAAGAAACTCAGGTTACATGTGGCATGCTGCCAACATTATAGGTATGCAGCATATTTAGTCAGATGATTCATAATGATAGCTCTCCTGTTAATAACAAGTATCATGACATCACCACCACTACCAGCAATAGTGAACTGGATATAAAGACCCTCAGACACCCCTTTAACCCTACAGCAACACAAGTACATGTATCAATACTCCAACAACTTTCAATAGTAAATGTAAAGTGAAGAGAGATTAGTTATGACCACACAGTCATGCTGAGAAGTGTGCTCACATGCACTCACAGTCTCATGCACTTGCACGGACCCAGGCTATTTAACACTTGCACGGACCCAGGCTATTTAACTAACAGAACAAGACAACGTTCCTCCCCAACTGAATGTGGGAGAGCAAGCACCACAAAAGTTGGAAAACACAAACAACAAGGTGATTCTACCACAGACGATTGGATCTGAGTTTTGATAAAAGGCAAACATGTGCTGATACATGTGACCATCTCCAGTCAGTGCTCAATCTAAGACATGTCGGACTGGTACATGTCCAGTTAGTGCTCATCATCAGACTGATACATGTAATCATCTCCAGTCAGTGCCCATCCTAAGACATCGGACTGGTACATGTAACCATCTCCAAACAGTGATCACCATCAGACATATCGGACTGGTATATGTAACCAACTCCAATCAGTGATCATCATCAGACGTAGGATTTCAACAATCAGATCATTGTTATTTTTAGCCATCCACAAATAAAACAATTGTGTCTACACTGCTATATTACATGAAAAAAGAAGTAAACCTGCATTTGTGTAGTTCTATTTAGAATTTTGTACATATATATTTGTTTACAAATATAGGCACTTCCCTCCATTAAATCACATTCGAAACTGGAAACCAGGGCTACATCAGCCACCGGTGTGGTAAAATGACAAATGATTCAACACATGATACCAATATACACACAAGCAATACATTGTATTGGCAGACATTATCACCTGTCAACAGCATAACTTAAGATTAGCTTCATGGTACTGTTCATCAAAGAAAGTGGCAAAACTCTATTTATACTGCTTAAAACATTACCCCGCACCCCCCCCCACACACACACACGCGCAGCTCAGTATTGACACACCAATGTGCTACATCCCCCCACCCCTTACACAAACAGCTCAGCACTGAGTTACCTTTGTATATCCCCCACCCCTTTTACACACATAGCTTAGCAGTGAGCTACCAAAATCCCAGCTCAGCATTAACAATGTGCTACATTCCCTCCCCACCCCTTACACACACAGCTCAGAACTGACCTACCAATCTGCTACATCCCCCACCCCCACCCCTACAACATGCACTTCCAACATCTGCTTCTTCATCTCTTGCTCAGTAACCATGACAACTATAAGATCAGGCCAACACAAGCGCCACATGTGATGTAAAAAAAAAAAATACAGATAACTAGGAAGTGTCTTGATAACATCCTCTTGCACTGTACCAATTGCAGCTCACAATGTGTTGCCCACAAAAGTCCTTTATCTCAGCTTAATGTTACCCAGTGAACTTAATGTGCCCACACTGACCTTAGAAAATGTGTGCGATACCAGGCTTGTAGTTGACCCTCCTTTATTTTGCTTGGATTGTTCACAGCAATCCACATCTCCACAGCTTAGTTTGATGATCTCACAAACATGGTGTTTGCTATTATGCAGTTTTGATTCTTTCTTTTGAAGCACCATTTTGAAATGGAAGTTGATTTAAAAATTTGCAAAAACAGCAACAAATGAAACCTCTTTAAAGAAGGAACAAAGATTCCTCTTGAACATGACAAATATCCACAGCACAGAGTTATCTCAGGAAACTGTAACAACTGACATGGGCAACCATCAATCACGCTAACAGAGTAGCCCACAGATGGACCTACACAAAGAAAAATTGTATCAAGCTCAGGTGTCATATCACACTACTTTTGTCTCAATTGTTGATGCCAGTGGTCCTGAAACATTTACAGCGATATTAAGGGTACATTCTGTGTTTCTTAGTGACTGAACGGAATTGATGTGCACAGTTGTGGTGTCAGAATGTAAGGCAGCGAAAATTTGATGCACACACCTGTGGTCACAGATGGAAAAACAATCTTGGTATGCACACCTGTGGTTGCTGGTGAAAGAAACATGAGGAGTTGGTACACAGCCCTGGCTGAGAATGTAAAAGATTTGCCTACAGCTATGATACATGTCAAAGTCTTGGGTCTGTACTGGCTCTCAGTATTTTCTCTACAGCCAGCATGTGATATTAGTTTATACCCTTGTACCATTTTGACAGATGTTGGCACATTTGCATTTCATAAGCTGCAGCGCAAGATATCCCACTATGTCAGCTTTTTCAAAGATAATTTTTTTCTAATTTGCTGGATATCCTTGTGACTCTTGACTGATTTCCTCAGTTATGAAGATAAAAGGTGGGGGTGGGGGGCAGTGGGGTAGCAAATGAAATATTTAAAAATTATTAAAAAATACTCTTGCATTCCATCTTCAGCAGACGCTGAACATCAAAGAAACAGAAATGCAACCAGGTAACTGCAGAAACAGACATCCTTTTACAGAGTCTGCATCCGAATGAAAACAGATTTAAATCATTAAAACCAAGTCAGTGTATCAGATTTCATCTGTGTTCTTTCTCTCACCCCTTTTCTCCTCCTAGCCTCAGCGTATCACGCAGTCAGAAACATTCCCATTCTCATCTAGACACTGAAAGGCCAGTCTTTGGTTAGTGTCACTGACAGTAAGGCATGCCAGTGTGACAGTAAGGCATGCCAGTGTCCTCAAGTAATCAGGTACATTGTAATACAAACACAGACTATGTGGTGCAGCTAGACACAGAACCAAAACTCATTTCTTTAAAAAAAACCAGGACAGGCCACACATCCAAGAATCCAGACGCAGGTTCAGCCTTGGTTTTCATTTCCCCTTGTGCTTTGTGCAGCTAGAGAGAAATGCAGACTCCTGCAACTGCTGTCCTCATTAAGGCATGTGGTGCTGGCTGTATGGCTTGGCATGCCTACCATTCAACTGGTCTGCAAACACACAAACACACACACACACACATGCACGTATGCAAGCACGCACACACACACACAGTATTATGACTCAAAAGGTTAAAATAAGAGGACAGGTTGTGTCTTTTCATTAGATTTTTCCATAAACCCAGTTTCATAAATCTACATTCAGCCATAATTTCTTCATTACCAACAACTCATGCTCACGCCCATCAACTTTCTGTTTTTACACACTTCCAGTTCTTTTTTTTTTAATTATCATTCATATTGTCATATCATTATTTTTGCTTTAAACCAGTATTAACGAACCTCAATCCTGCACACAATCTGTATGAGCATTTCAAATGGAAATTATACTTGTAAGGAAATGTAAAACCTTAACCATCTATACTTTGTAACTTTGTTTTCATCAAGTTAGATGAAAGCCAAAAAACTACAACAGCATGTAGATGGCGACTGATGCTTCTGAAACAAATGTTGCTGTATAAAGTTCCCAAAAGCCCTGTTTAAAAGTTAAGTTCCTCTAGTCAAAGGTCAGTTCTTTGCCAATACAAATTGGCCAGCAAAGGATATCCTTCACCCATACATGTACTTTAAAAATCTTCCCCAAACCAAACAAGGTTAGTACAGTGGTGTTAGATTTTAGGATGTACTATGTATCTTACCAGAACAGTCTTTTCTCATGAAAACTTAAGAAGAACCAATGAGTCTGGTTAGGTGAGAATATGCACACACATCTCTGGGCACATGCAGGTAATACATCCACTGCCTTGATTTGGTAGTCATTCATTGAAATTTTTGATTGTAAAATGTGAAAATCTCATGGCAAGCAGAATGTTGATGGTTCATCATGGCAAGACAGAGGATCACATAGGACTGACGTCTCTTGTGTAGACTGGTACCCAAGTTGAAGTCAGTGGATGCAAAATGTTTTAATTGCTCTTTAACAGGATTTAATGCGATACAAACAACAAACAACAAGCTGAAGGTACTGCCCAAAAGACATCTGCAGGCTGTCATGTGCACGAAGCTCAAGCATGTTGCATGGAAGACTACTTTTCAACCAGAAGGGTGAACACAGTACACAAGGCACAGCAGAGAGGCATCCAGGACAAAATTAGTTGCACTTAAAATTGATAACTGTGGATAATAGCTAACATGCAGAAAAAATTCAAATCCACAGGTAGGGTCAGTTTATTCACACAGCAAATGACCTAGCAAGTCCAGAATCTTTGGTGCAGCCAAACTGTCTAGCTGTGTCTAGGCGCTGTAATTCTGAGTGCACAAAACTGATAACCCGACTATGCCAAAAATCCTTCGTATCCTTGATACCATCCCTAAGTGATGGGGTATCAACAAGTAACATTTACTGGCAAGCGAAAAATGAACTCTGATGCTGATCTTCAAGTGACAAAACCAGATTAAAAGTGACTGTAAAAACATTACTACTCAACTATGACAAAAATAAAATTTCAAAAAGCTCTAACATGAAAATTACATTATTCCTTCCTTTGCTTAACAGATTATCTCCAGTCATGTGTTAACAACCAAACTATAAAGTGTAGCTGTCAGGTCACACAATAAACAAGTCAATCATAAGCGTGCAGGACAGTGCATATGGTAATAACACCTTTTGGAGAAAATCCACTTTGCAAAAAATGTATCTTGAGAACTGATTCTGTAAACTGGAGGTGCAAGTGAACATGCAGTGCAGAGAAGTAAAAGAAAGAAAATAAAAAGTGTGAACAAACAGCACAATTTCATGAGTGAAACTTTTCCGAGCCCAAAATAAGGAAAAAGGTTAGCCTGCCTCTAAATCAGTGTTAAAATCCCACAAATGATCACTCTTTTGCACACTAAATAAAAATTTTACAAGAAGTTAAAATAAAGAACTGATGTCGAGGCTTGGGTGGGAGATGGTCAGAGTTGTGTATCTGGATTTCCATGGCAATGGGGTAGAGGGCTAGAGAAATGTGTGATTGTTAAACAAACACGTCAGGCAGTCACATAACCTGCACATTAAGTGTCTTATTTTTACATGTACATGTGGTCAGGTCTTAAAAACTATTTATCCTAAACATCTTATATGCTTTTTTATGTACAAATCAGTGAAACACACACAACCTTGCCCTACAAAACCACCTGACCGTTTCAGTTGTCAAACTTCTTGTTGTTTTTGTATAGTTATCTTTACTAAAGCAACTGGTGTTCAGTCCTGTTACTTCTACACAAATTAAGGTCACATACAACATATATCAGTCAATATTTACAGCACAGTGAGGATTTTCATAATCGTATATTGAATTCTCCAAAAAACCCAAACAAAACAACCATGTAATCAAATTGTTCCAAACATATTCCATGCAAGAACACCTCAGACAAACAAAAAAAGCAACCCCCCCCCCCCAGAAAATTTAAAGCCCAAAACCATAAATTTGATGGCATGTGCTTAATGGTGAAATATTAGTCTGAATATGGATCTGAAATATAAAGATGGGTCTAAAGGTAAACGAGCATGGCAACCCTGAGACTGCTTGAAAACAAGTGACAGATTCATTACAAAAGGAGCAGAAAAATTTTGGTCAGTTCTTGGCAAACATGCAAAGAAAGTCAGGCCAAGAGAGACTGGGAAATCAAATGCTGTGAGCAGTCTGCCAAGGTTAGCAGGTTAAGCAGTGCAGCACCAGACACAAGCGAGCAATCATGCTAAGCACCTGGTACTTACAGTCCCAAGCAGTGTTAGTGTGCATAAAGAGACGAAGCAGGTGTTGGTCTACCAGCGGCTGAGGAGAAGTTATGTTTCTGGGGAGCGTAGCCAGCTCTGGAAGTATCCCAGGCCGACTGGCGTTGGACGTCATAAGAAGGTGGGTTCATCTCACCACTACCCTGCCGTCCATAGGGTGGGGGTCCATAGGGGGGTGGTTTATCACCTGCTCTGGAGCTGCCCTCTTGCCGGTAAGCCGAATTGGCCAAGCCTGGATAACGCACTGGCCGGCCTTGATCAACACTGTGCAGGAGGCAAAAGGCCTACTTAACATGCCAACAGAAAGTACCGCACAGGTGTCTCTGCCTGCCCTGTCAGTCGTGTCTATGACTAACAGCACGCAGAGACCATGAAAGACAAACAGATACTCTTGTGGGACAGATATGTGACAGAAGGGCAAGACATGGAGGTAGCAGATGCAGAGACCTGTGAAGCATGCAAGACACCAGCGCAAGATGCACAGCCATCTGGAGAGGACAAAGCACAACAGCCAGCATCTTGCAAACTGCAGGCAATGGCATGGCGTAATAAGAGTGCTGAGAAACATATCAACAGCTCCATACAGAAAAACATCATGGGGACGTCAACATTTCAACATGGTGATGTCCTCTGTAACTCCCAGCCAGCTCTAAGCATTCATCTTTTGGCCCAGCTATCACATGCTTCTGAGCTACAGTACAGCTATTCCCCAAATAAGGATTTGCATCATTTTAAACAACCACTTTATGAACACAAAAGACAAAACATACAGAATAAACAGGTCAAATAAAGACTAAAGACTATATCCCAGCTAAGAAAAGCAACTGGTATCTTAAGCATTAAATATCTGTACGTTTTATTTGTTTGCCTGTAGGCTGTTATATGCAAACTGCTTAGTCACATACCTAAACCCTATCTAATAATTTACTTCTAAGTAGAATGGTACCAAATATTCAATTCAAATTAGCAAACAGCCAAATAATGACAAAGTTTGAACATCTATTTAGTTCAAGTTGGAACAGTTATAAGTGTAATTTAGCCAGGATTGCGCTATGCCCATGCCACATTAATTATTCACAGATGTCAGACCTAATTGGAACTTTAAATCCTTGAAGTGAATAATAGTACATGTATTTATATAATTCTAAAATTTCATAAAATGACATAAAAAAATATGACACTTTAAGTAAGCACTTTCACTTTAGAGAATATACTACATGTATTCATATTTACATTCAACCTCCCTAAACACTGAACACCGGTACAGTATTTGAGCGAATAATCAAAACCAGGTATTCGACACACCCTGCTTCTAACAGACATCTTTACACTGTTCACAATTACGGACTTCTGTATTTCTGCAAACAGATGAATTTCTTTTGCAAGCCAATATCACTTTCTGAATATTAAAAAAAAAAAAAAGAATCAGGAAGCGCTTCAAGGGTTTGTCTATTTCCTTTCATTTGATCTGACTTGTTTACAAGTAGAAATGAATTCTGTTTGGCCCTAGAGATCACTTCAAACTGCGAGCCAGTTAACAATACAAATGTGCAAACAAGCAGTTTCTACCCATCAAGCAGCTGTAACTGAGGAACGGCATGTCAAAAGCTACCCCGTGACTACTTGTATGATACATGTATCTCAGGAGGCTGTCAAATGACCACTTGCATGACATCTCAAGAGGCTGTCAAATAACTACTTGTGGTTGTTTTGCATATTTGCAGTAAGCAGCATGACTTTGCAACAGCTTGTTTTACACAAGCAAGCAAGAGAAGCATGGCAATTTCCCCGTTTCTGAACCCTAAAGAATAAGTGGAAAGAGAATGTTCCGGCCTCACTGCATTATATCATATCAGGCAGTATAGGTGTACAGGAGTAAAGTCAGCAAATGTTCATTCTGTAAGCCCCAAGAAAACCAGAACATGCCAAGTTCATTTTTGCTCTTGGAGTGTCTTGGAGTGCATTCACCAGAATATACCCAACATATCTAGCCCTCAGTGAGATGGGTAGAAAATAAAGAAATCATACCACATGGACTGGGGAACTAAACATCTGAAGAACTCAAGGTCCACAGACTAGAACAGAAATCACCATCTAAACATGATAGAAATCACCACTAAACATGCAATCAGCAGTAAACATTGAATTTTATTGCTTAATATCTAGTCCAAACGAGGATGGTGTTGCTTAGACAAGTTAACGTGCTGCCACACACGAGACTGCTGCCACAACAGGCTTCAGTCCCACCCAATCACATCATATTGACACCAGGCCAACCAGTCCTAGTACTGTTCCCTATAGTGTCAGGCGTCTAGCAGGCCAGCTAATAGACTGCCAATTTTTAAGTCTCAGGTATGACTCGGCCGAGCCTCCGACCTCTCACCTTGGAAGTGGATGCCTTAACCACTAGACCACCGAGGCAGCCCAGTAGTAAACATGAACTGAAATCACCACAAAACATGAACTGAAGCACATGGGTCAAAGAAGGCTGATTTTTTTTAGTTTATTTAAAGCTTTTTTATTAAAGACCTCTTTAGCACAAAGCATTAAGTTGGAGTTGAGGGGCAGACAAAACAACCACTTTGCTGGCACAGCCTCAGCAATGTCCTCTAATGAGTTTTATGCCAACCCAGAAGAGGGCAAGGACCGCACTGTACTGACTACACACATACTGTGAATGTAAGCCAAGAACCAAGGTTATGTGCCAACAGCACAGCAAACACAACCTGCAAACAGAACTGTTCAGCATGAACAGGATACATAAATATGTTGATGACTAGTTACACCACAATACTAAACTGTCTCTGGACCAGAAGAACTCAATCACTTCCTTATCAAGAGACCCTTCAAGACTCAAACATCTGACATAAGAAGCATAGATAATACATCTCTGATAAACTGAAATACAAGAAAATGGGGACTTAATCTTCTTCGGGCTAAACTGGAGGGCAACTCAATGAACTGGTATAGTTTAAAGGTTGGTTCTTGGCATGTTTTAGGTTATACAGGAGTGGGAGGTGTATGAGACTATTTACATTTCTGTGGGCCAGCATTGTGAGGGCAGTGCCCATCTCCATTCCCTCAATTACCCTTCCTGACCCATGGGTCGGTTACCCACTCACAGCTGTGATTCAACACCTTTGGCTTTGGAGGCCCATGGTCTAACCACGTGGCCATCTGCTTGGCCTGGCACAAGCAATTTGCAAGTCACAACACTGCATGTCTTTCATTAACCCCTATAAATAAAGGTCAGACCATGGTAACATCCCCATTACCTAACAGCATTTTTAACTCTGTGCTGCCTACAATACAATTTCATTCAAGTTATCCTATGATATGCTCAAACTTACCATTTTAAGTACACATGTGGTACATGTATATAGGTTTTCACCCAGAGGATTTCTACTAAGAAAATGAAAACAAGATGGCAAGAAAAGTCACAACCTCAACCCCATGACACAACCTGCAAGTTAACTGAACCAGCAACTAACTTGTTGTGATGCTGGTTTTTTCCATGGGTGGTTTGCAGTTGAACAAATGCTTATTCCTCCCAGGACCTCCATAAAATATCAAAATGATTTAGCCTATATGAAGTTGCCTTTCCCTACTGCAGCCTCTTTTCAATGACACAAAAGACAACCAGACAATCTAGTCATGTCCCAGCAAATGGCACAGACAAGGACAGAAACTCCAGCGTTTAGCCAAGCTCATAACCCTCCTGTTAAAAAGACTAACCTCCCCTTGAAGTAGATCAAGCAGAAAGGAATGTTCACAAAATTTACAAAGCCAAAAATCAAAGGAAAAAATCGATCAATCAATCAATCCACTTTGTGAACACAATTCACCACGATGTGCAGCATTGCGAACTAAGATGACTGGAACAGCGAATGGAAACCGAGTTGTGTAGAGTGAAATTAAATATGCAGGTGCAGTATAGGCACTGGACCACACAGTGGCACGACAGACAAAACTACACGTTTCCATTCCACAGACAAAACTACACGTTTCCATTCCACAGACAAAACTACACGTTTCCATTCCACAGACAAAACTACACTTTTCCATTCCACACTTGGACATGTTCCTAGAAACACTATTCAAAACACTTGAGACCAAGTTTCTAGATCATGTAGTATCTTATGGTTATGATGTTTCAGATTATTTAGTATCTTATGGTTATGATGTTTCAGATCATTTAGTATCTTTAGGTTATGATGTTTTAGATCATTTAGTATTTTATGCTAATGAGGTTTCCACTAATGATCAACTTAGCCTGAAGCATGCCTTCTTTTAAAATGATGTATCTAAAATTAGAGGTTAATGATCAATAGAAAAGACAATCTTTAAAACAATCAACCACACTACATGTAATTGATTAATAAGACAAAAGAACAACAGGGGTTAGAAAACTGCTGGTACCACAGCAGGTAGGCCAAACGTCATTCAGGACAGGAAAGGAGTGTGACCCTACCTTGTTAATGGGATGGTGTCTTGGTGGTTGCCTCCATACATGCCTCCATAGAAATTCCTGTTACACACAACCAAGGTGAATAGATTGAGGTCAAAGGTCTCCAAGCACAAAAATTGACAGTTCACATGCACTGGCAATACTGATCAAAAGTGATCTACCAAAGTGATGGTGCAGCCACACAACACAATGTGGACTTACGGGTACAACTCTGCTGACGTACCTCTGCATGAGAGGACAGTACATGGAAACATTTATGGGAAAGGGCTTTCCTTGGTTTGCACAATGACCACTGCAATGAGACCTGCCCTTAATGCCACAGACACGCTATACATTTTTATGCTATCCTTGTAAAATGCAATTCATGTTGACCACAGCACCATTGAGGTAAATTACTTCCCCTCAAAAGATTATCCCACACAAATTAACTGAGACTCCTGTGGCATCAGTCCACCATTTTAGCCCCCTTCTCCCTCCAAAAAAAAGAGGATCGTATCAAACATGACAGGGTGTGCAGTTCTTAACTGCACCAGTGGAGATGAGGAACGTCATACTGTCAGGAGTCAGAATTCTAGTGATTGAAATGAGTGAGGTGCCTAATAATGTTTCTATATAAACATTAGATATATTTGATAAACCGTTTTACAAAGTTCTTCTTTATTTGTAGGCCATCGATATAAGAAAATGCACATTGTGACAAATACCTTGATTATCAATGCAGTCCGAGCCATGAAATACCAGCTGTTCCTCCACACTCAAATGCTTCACAATATAACTACTGGGGTCGTAATATGCCAGCTGCTCAAGGAACTAAAAAATTCCTCTTGGCACCACTAGGGGAAATAATTCATCTGTAAGCACTGTAAGCAAAGTCCAAACAGAACTCACATCCGGTCATACTCATCGTATTCCTTCTCACGCTCCCGCCGGTACAGGCCAGCCAGCTTGACAGCCAAGATCAGACAGGGTATAAAGAAGAACAGACACCAGCCCAAACTGAACCAGAAGGCATTCTGCAAAAGTCATGAAGACATGAGTGACCTTGTTCAGGTCTGCCAGCTCAAACGCAGGAGTCCGGTGAGTGACTAGCAAATTTAGTGACTCCATTGCTTCGTTTTAAAAAGAGGTGCAGTTAAAAAAAATAGTGAAGTGTTTATCTGCAATAACCTTCAACTTTAATTTTAAACCAAAATGCAGTCATGCATATGCTGTCATTACTTTTAAGTTCTCTTATCTGTTTACAATTGTATTGAAATAGTTTTTGCACACAAGCATCCATGTATGATTGAAATTTTAGTAATGCTGAGTTTGCATTCTTCTCACTGGAAAGGAATTTTTAACTATGATGTAAAAAATGGTTGTTGAAAAAGTCACAGCTGCACTCAGTATATTTGTTTGCCATGCCGATCTGAATAATAGGTTGCTCTTTTCAACTGGTTACCAAATATGTACATGAAACCCATTTTATTTTAGCTGCCTATATCATTGTATTCAGCAAAAAAGAAACTTTAACACACTCCTTAGAATTTGGGGAAAATTTAAGTGGATTTAAAGATATAACTCATTGAATACGAGCAGAATACGTATTAAATTTACAAGAAATCCACTAAATTCATCAGCATTAAAAAAATTTTTTTGAGTGTTTGCTGCATGAATTAACATTGTGTCTCTGTTCCATTTCAAAACAGAGTAATGAAATCTCAGCACTTCGCTGTCCTTAGTGTTCTGAGTCTCAAGGATTGGGTCGAGTTATGGCTGCCATCTTCAGGCCACATGCTTGTCAACTGCATCATAGCTGGTCTCTTTAGCATGCAAAATACTCTCAAAAACAATTAAATACGGCCAGTACAGAAGCTTTTGGTAAAGCTTCAACTTTATCACCATGATTTTTGTTCAAAGAAAAATGACATCTGAAGTTAGAAACATTAGTTCCAAAACGAGTAATTAACAATTTGCTTCCCAAGTTTAAGAGCATAATTAAAACAGAACCAAAACTGAAGTGGAAAGAATTTGAAATGCAAATAAATAAGCGCAATGTGGTTTTGGAAATAGAAATCTGTTCTTACTTTTCTCACACCACCGGTTTCTGCTTTTGAGGACATTCAACCTGTAAAATCTGCCATTACTGCTGTGCTCCTTTCACCCATGTGAATGGCACTGTGGTTAACTAGATAGAAAAGTGAATTTATTGGCCAATTCCACCTCCCTCCCCCGACCCCCGAGGCCCCGACCTACCAAAGAGTCCAAAACAGACATGCAGACTGAATCAGTAGCCATGTAAAAACTGTCAAATAGCGGACGACATCGACCAATTTCGTTCTGAACCTGCAGGAAAAACACCATAACAAAATTTGAACGTGATTCAAGAGGGGAGGTAAATGAACTAAAGGTCTTTTTCCATTATAAATTCCATTATTTCCAGCTTTTTCCATTATAAAACTTTTTCCCTTTGGTATTATAATCTCATGCATGATACTTTAGTACTAAACATGAGGCAACTTTTACAAATTATATCACACATGAAACTTTAGTACTAAACATGAGGTGACTTTTACAAACTATTTCTGTAATTCATGTCTGCTTGCTTGAACTCTTATTTCATCCACTTAACAGACTGTGAATAGTTTATGAAGCCCTGCAACATTCTAGAATGAAACTTTGGTTGCATCCCAAGACAGCAGTTTTCAGATGGACTTTTTTTTCAAACTGTACTCCAGCATACATGGCAGTGCCAGTCATGACAGGAACCCTGGTCTTTCAAAATCCTAAAGCAATTTCAGTTACACAAGTTTCTTTTCCTCTAAAGAACTTTTTTTTTAAAAAATCATCTTTTCGTGTATTCTCGTCTTCAATTATTTTTCAAATAAATGCAGTGTCATGCTAAAATGGCATTGCTTACCTTGTAAAGAATGTCATCGACAGTGCTCTGTGACTTGGTCCACACATCGTTTATCACCTCCTTCAATTGCTGTAAATACGAACCAGCACAGTTAACACACCTAGACATGCATACACCCCACCCCACCCCACCCATACATATCTACAAACATCATACAAACGCACACCGTTCATCCATACACCCATACATACATACATTCACCTGTACATACATGCATGTTTACATGCTCATTGCAAGAAGCAGACAGCACCAATGGGGACAAAACTTTCTTGCTGATCTTTGCTCTCATATCTCCACTTTTCAATTGGGGAACTGGATGGCCAGGTGGTTAGAACTCAGGTCTCTAAGGCTGAAGGAATAATAATAATAATGTGTAGATTTTTAACACGCGAGAACACATTTCATGCACACTTCGTGTGGACGAGGCACACACTCTAATGAAAACAACGAACACACACAGACACACATACATCCACACAGAGGGAGAGATGAACGCAACACTGACCAACAGGTTAGGATGCAGATCGTCCGTCATTCACAGGCTGGTTACATCCCATGCACCGCAGCATGCTTTCCCCAGTTGATCCAACTGCAAATGGGTACCTGACCCCACGGTCTCGTACACCCTCACTCCCCTATGACCTAAACTGCTCATGGACATCCTTTACCTTTTGCCTTTACTTTTCAATCCCCCTTCTCCACTCCCACTGTGTACATAAACCAAGTGTGTGTACAGCACTGCTTGGCTCTTCCCTGGGTTCTGATCATGCAGTGGATTCCAACATAAACCAACATAAACCAACTGTGCCTAAGAAAATGCTGACCTCTGTGACAAGTGCATTCTTTCTAACGTTGAAATTTGTCTGTGATTCCAGTAGTCCTGCCACTAGTTTCTGAGTCTTGATCTGCGACAGAAATAGGACACACGCTGTGAACAGATATAGACTGGACACTGTTAACATACATAGATACAGAGTGCACTCTGTGAACAGTCATAGAGTGCACATTGTCAAGCTGGGATTTGCATGTGGGTCCACTAGTGGATAAGTGTTCTTCCCCTGACACGCATACACAGTATGTGGATCTACAGGCACACTTTGTCCATGTTCACATGGCTACCAACAAGAACACCAACAAGAAGTACTGGCAGCGCTCAACATAACTGTATGCAGACGCACGTGACCAAGGGAGCTTACCATACCCAAACACGCAGCAAAGAGAGGGCCGAAAGAAAGGAACTTGGCAGATCCTCAAAAAGATCTGCCCTTTCTTTTTAATGGCGCTAGTCTTCACACAGCTAACCCTCGGTACACAACGTGTGCATACAGAGAATCCATATTAAATGTAATCAGCCCTCTCACTAAGCGAACACAACATAGGACAATTACATGAAATTGTAATAAATTCTCTTGTTGGAGTTATCTTTCGATAATTTAAGCGCTCGGTCCTCATTTGTTCTTTATTATTTCTTTTTTAATTAACAAAAACACCATTTTCAAACCTTCTGTCATTCTCAAATCTCAGTCTATGTTCCTATGCTAAAGAATGCTACACTGTTGTCATTACTTTCAGAGATCAGACTGATAATTCCATATAAATCTCACACATTCTTTATCCACTATAAAATCTACCCTCCTGTATTTGCCGCTACTTCATACCTTAATGTCCAGTTGTCGCTCAAGTGCACTGAGGGACTGGTTAAGGGAACGCTGCAGAAAACAATGATGCCATGATTACTAATAGGCCAAACCCTAAAGAACAAACATAACAAAGATGGTTTAAGGTTCCAGTACTTCATTTCTTGCTTCTTTAGAGATTAGGTGAGTATAATGTACATTTTACAATTACTTTAATTTTTTGCTGTAACACATGTCCAACATTCTCAGGGAGTTGGGTGTGAGGACACAAGATCAACATAATGCTAACATACCACAGAAGACCACAAACTTACTGTGGAATATTTCATTGAATACACTTGATTCCTGTCAAGATCAGCCAGTTTATTTGCAAGGTGTGTCATCTTTTCCTTGATGGAACGGTCGGTTTGCTGCAAACGGCAAGTGAAGAGCACTGAATTAAGACACAAAGACAATGCACCACATACACTTTTCTCCAAAGAATTTGTGTGGAAATGCTTCCTTACCTGGCAATTCTAATTTAAGAAGTGCCTGCTACTTGAAACAATAACACATTCTAAGATAAAGGATCTGAATGAAGGTATTTCCTAACATAATGTCTGAGGTTGTTGCCTCTTGGTCAGAACAACAAAACAAACACTACAAAAGGCACTTACAACAATAAGACTGGGAGGAAGAAAGACAACCTGTATCCCTCTACTGGTATACAAAATTAGCATCGTTCATTTTCTTTGTTCTTACCACCTAGCTTGGTGGTAAAGGGCCTTGAAAACTTAGAGAGCCTGGACTCTGCTGGGAAAATCTGAGGGTCCCTATATGTTTCTGATTTTAAAACAGAAGAAAATTGTGTATCCCTGCGACATATTAGTGGAAATATTTCTGTGTCCTTGAACCGTGCATAGCAGATGCATAGCTGTGCATTATATAAAGCCTTTGTATTGGAATGTTATTTAACTTACGATGCGACAGTGAGCCATGCTGGTGGGGGAAAGTTATGCAAGTGCCTTTAACTCTTTGGCCACGACGTAGATAGTATACTATCTACAGCCTATCATACCCTTGAGTCTGCGCTGCTTGCATACTTTCTACGGATTAAAAAATTTGCAGCGACGCATTTAACAGTGTAAGGCAGGCAAACTTATGCAAGTATGCAAGCAGCGCAGACTCAAGGGTATGATAGGCTGTAGATAGTATACTATCTACGTCGTGGCCAAAGAGTTAATAGTGGCGGTGACCAATGCGAATGTTGACTTATGATGCGGCAATGAGCAATGCTGGTGGGGGACGTTATGTGTCTTTAATAGTGCCAGTGAACCTTGCTGGTGGAGGAATGTTATGTGTCTTTATAGTGGCAGTAAGCAATGCTGATGGGGGAATTTTGTGACTTCTGATGCAACAATGACCAATGCTGGTTATAACAAAATGAGAGCTGGCACGTGTAGGACCAGCATTGTTTGTTTAAACCTGTGGGTGACTCATGGACCAGAGGGTAGCCTAGTCCGTACAAAAAAGGAAATGTTCTCACACAGGGAATGACACATGTACTGGGGGGGGGGGGTTAACCAACCTTCTCCGCTCAGGTGCCAATGATGAAAGTCTCATTAGGGAGACAGCATGATGTCAGCCAAGCACGGCTGCATCAGCAAGAAGTGGTTGGTGAACTCAGAACTCGGGAAACCCAAACATTGGAACTAGCACCTGTCAACAGGTCATAAGTTGGATACCCACATGATGCCGCCTGCGAGGGTAGGGGCACGTGAGGGGGGATAGATCACAGGATGTAGAGGGCGCTGCAAGAGGGAGAAATAAAAAGGGGGAACTCGGAGTCTGGAAAAAAAAAGGAGGGAGGAAAACACAGACCGAAAAGAAGGGAGAAGCTTGCTCGGGCTTGCGCCCAGCCTTTGGGACTATGCTTGCTCGGCCGTCGGACTTGGAAAGTTTTGACCACGAAGGGCCAAGGCAGGATGTAGCAGGTTAGAAGACTGAGGGGCACAGTGGAAGGTGAGCCACAGGACTGCCTTCTTCGTGCACCTCCGCTGCAGCAGCACAACCGAGGGTCAGGCTGGGAAGAAGCAACTGCCTTTAGCTGCCATGAGATGTTAGAGAACAGTAGAAGGGCAGCCTCCCATCTGAGTCACCAACAGGAGTAGACAGTAGAGGAGAGAGAGAGAGAAGAGGTCCAATTATAGCCACTAAACAAATTTAGAAGGAATAGGTTGCATGGTTAAGCCGGCAACCACCTGCAATAGGATAATCTTGCACTCCTAGTTGGTTGTCCATACGACTGAATGAGGTAGGGTACATGAAAGGGAGGGATGGTGAGGGATGGTTATATGGTGGGGGAATGTTACGTGTCTTTAATAGTGGCAATGAGCCATGCTGGTGAGGGAATGTTATTTTCTGATGCAGCAATGAGGAATGCTGGTTGGAGAATGTTGACTTTTGATGTGGCAATAAGCAATGCTGATGGGGGGAATGTTATTTATGTGACTTATGATGCGGCAGTGAGCTATTATGGTGGAGATGTTATAAAAGCACCTTTAAATGCTGCAGTGGGCCATGATAGTGATAGCAAGTTAGCAAGAGACCAGACTAGGGCATTAAGCCACCAACCCTCCACCCCCACCACCACCAAAAAACCCCTCTCTCTGACATGGTCCCCACAGCCCCCACCGCACTCCACCCCCCCCCCCAAAAAAAAAACATGGGGGAAAAACATCCATAAATTTAGAAGAAGGCAAATCACATTTCCAACTTCTCTCTCTCTCTCTCTCACACACACACAGCTGAACTCATGGCTAGGGAGGAAAGAATGAAGAATTCTCATTGTCTGCAACGTACCATGTCTGCTAAACTCAAAACATTTATTGCCATTCGGTTCAGATCTGCAGCTGTGAGATTCTTGTTTACCTGAAACAATAAATATCTTTGTGAATACCATGCACATAACATTCAGACTGCTATGCCAGCAAAAACATGACTGGAAAGTGAAAATTAACCCGTGAAGGAACTTGCACTGAGAAGTTCAAATAACGATAAGCTTAACTGTGAGAGTGCAAATTAGCCTGGTTTATAATCTGAATAAATATGGCCCACTCCTCGGTTCCAAAAGAAAATGTCTATGGCCGATAACGGGTCTGCATGTAAAACAGCACCAAAGAACCCAAAAACAAAACTGCTGTTTCTGCCCGCTGCATAAAAGTAAATCCTCACACTGCCAATCAGTGACTACTATGGAAGGACAACTGTAATGAACCTGTGGGGAGTGGGGAGGTGAGGAAGACAGTAATATGAAATTACAATAATAATATTCTTATACAGGACTCTGCTCAAGTGGTACATCATTCCAATGCAGGTTTGGTACATGTTTCATAAATATGTCTGCGTTGTATTTTCTGACCTTCATAGGAATGGTGGCAGCACAAGATGGCAATAGTTTAGTTTTAATCACTTCAAGGCAGATTCAAAGCCCTTTCTTAACCAGACAAATGTACTTCCTGAACCAGAAAAACCTGGCTACATGCACAGAATGCATCCATTCTTAGCCTCTTTCTCCCTGGCAAAACCTCCGTTTGTGGGCTGAAGCCTCTTTCTCCCTGCCAAAACCTCCGTTTGTGGGCTGAAGCCTCTTTCTCCCTGGCAAAACCTCCCTGTTTGTGGGCTGAAGCCTCTTTCTCCCTGGCAAAACCTCCGTTTGTGGGCTGAAGCCTCTTTCT